>PVKU01000469.1:0-476516 GCA_004027475.1 Anoura caudifer | reverse complement strand
AGCTTCTTAAATTTGTTTGTTCTGGTTCCCTGGGTTTATGGTGTGGACTCTGTGTTAGAATGCCTGTGAAATTCAATGGTGTTATCTCCTTCAGGTATCCTGGTGTTCACTGCTTCCAGTGTCTCAGCTGTTGAAATGCCCCTTCTTTGGGGCCAACTCTGGTCTTTCCACAGTTCCAGGTTTTTTTTTTGTTGTTGTTGTTTTGTTTTGTTTTTGTCTCACTTGTATGTGTTTAAAAAAGAGAAAAGTGAAGGAAAGGAAGAAAGAAAAGAGGGAAAAGGAAATAAAAAAGTGAAAAGAGAATAAAGAAAAGTAGAATGAAAAAGAGAAAAAAGACAGGAAGGAGTGGTAAGCTTGGGAAGAAAGGAAGAAGGAGTAAAACAAGAAAGAAGTATTGAGAAGCCAAAAGGAGTTGAGGGGTAAAGAGATCAAAATAGTGAAAAAGAGAAAAAGAGAAAAAAAAACCACAAAAAAATTAAAAAACCGAATAACACCAAAATCGCTAATTCTTGCTGTTATCAATCTTGCCAAGCTGATTTTTCTGGTCATGAAGACTGCAGTGGCCGAGAGGTGATCGTATTATTTTTATTTTTTTATTTTTCCCTTGTTCAGCATTCAGTTTTCTCTGGCCCACTGTCCTCAGAGGTTTCCCTAGATTCTCTGTCCAGGGACCCAGGCGCGAACTGTGGTCTTGCGCCCACAAGCCCCGATGTTCCCTGAGTCTTCCTTGCACAGGTTCCAACTGTCCCACGAACACGGTTCAACCCCTATGGTGTCCAGCGACTGCGCACCCTGTCGCGCCGGGTCTCCCTGGGCGCGTTGATGCACCGATCCCCTAGCCACTGTTTACAGTGTTGCGAGGGAGCAGACAAAGGAGCTGCCGGGTCCCTGCTTGGCTGATCAGGGAGCGGCTGGTTTTTCAATGTCTTGTGGGTGCAGACAAAGGTGCACGCTCCAGCTCCCGCGTTCGATTCTCCAGGGGCTATAAGATCTTAACTCCTGTCTGTGAGATTTCAAGCGACCAGGTTTATGCTGGCGTGGCGGGTCCCTGCTTGGCTGTCCAGGGAGCGATGTCCCGGCTCCCTCCCCTGAGACTTACGGCCAGCCCTGGCCCGGTTTCTCAGCCCCCGCCCTGGTCTCCACACTGCCGGAGTACTCTCCTTACTGTCTGGTTTTTCAACGTCCACTGCAATTTTCGATAATCTGTTTTCAAATATGCTGTGTTTCTGGTGTCTGTTTGCTGTGCTGCTTTGAAAAATGTCCCGGTTTAAGACCTATGTGTGAGAGGCAAAGAGATGTGCGTCCTCTTACCATGCCGCCATCTTCTCTCTCTCTAAATTAAATTTTTTCTAATTAAGGTGAAATATACATGTAACAATATCCTGACTATAGGTAAAATGATGCCTACATAATGTTATCATTACTGAGACAATTTATATTTATAGTGAATTTTGCTTATTTGAATTGCTCAGAAAAAAATTATAGATTTCATAAAAAGAGAGTAAGTCATGCTAGAAGAGTTTCCATCTCAGCACAGCTCTTGCTATTAGATAACCTATCACTTTCTGTAATCGTCTTCTATTGATTTGAAAGGACAAGAATTCATATGACTAATTTATAGAGCCCTTGAGAGTGATGTGTGCAGCATTCAAACAGGTGTCAGCTACAGCCAGGTGTATGGCTCCATGAGGATCGCTGTGAGGCACGGGTGGAGCAGAAACGGGATTTAAAATCAGTGGACACTGCACATAAGCTATGCAAAAGGGCCTACAAGTGGTACTAAAATACGTGAATACACAATTGTCATTTGTTATGGGAAAATAATATATTTTAAGGCAGCTTTTTTTGAGAGTTATCAAATAATACAACTAGCTGTACACATCAATAAAACAGAAAAATTACAGTGGCTCAGGTAAGATATGTGTGTGTCTCCCATCTGTAGAAGAGGTCTGGAGAGAGGCAATTCTAGGACTGTCATGTTAGCTCCCCCAAACTTTCGGGAATCCAGGCCCCTTCCTGCTTACTTTTATGCCATTATTAAGATGTAGTCCTTATCTTCACAGTGCAACATGGCCACCTGAGCTGCAGGTATCAACCTACAGACAGGGCACTAGGATGGAGGAGGGGACTAAGGCGGCCATGAGCCACCCCTTACAGAGATTTCTCAGCAGTGCCACATTTGTCTGCCTGCACTGAACTGACCAGAACTTAGTCATGGAGCTGTACCTAGCTAAGAGGCAAGCTGAGAATGTAGTCTCTAAGCTGTGTGCATTGTGTCTTGCTCAAGATGAGGGTTCTGTTTCCATGGAAGGAAGAGATCATAGAAATTGGAAGGCAAACTAGCAGCTAGCCCACCCAAGCTTTCCCACTGCGTGTATGGTCCTCAGAGCCATTGTCAGATGAAGTGGACCGGGATTTGATCCAGAATGGCAACTCTTTCCGTTCCTGCGCATCTACCGCAACACCTACTGTAGTGATAGTTAGGAGAATGCATTCCTCTAAATAAGTTATTCCTAAAATAAGTTATATTTTATCGGGTACTCTTCTTTGCTAACATTGACAGGTCAGCTTTTCTCTGGTTTATAATAATATTTTTCAGCTTGTCAAGGCTTAACTTCATTCTTACTTGGTTTCAGTATACAAGAAGAGTCTTGGAGACGACATTAGCTCTGAAACATCTGGTGACTTCCGGAAAGCTCTGTTGACTTTGGCAGATGTAAGGTTTATTTTTTTTATTTTTAAATTCCTCAGTAAGCTGTACATGCTCAATAGTAATTATTAGGTAGTTTAAAAATAACCAAACTGAGACAAGAAGCTTGCAGTTTTCCTCATGAAATGATTTGCTCACTTTACATTTGTGTTGCCACTAAGCTGTATCATGTTTAACTACCATCATAAAAGTATAACATAATCATGTAACAAAGAAAATCTTTAAAAGTGTTCAGATCAGTTTTCACAGTACATTAGAAATGTCCTGATAATTTATCTGGCATAAAATAATTTTCCATCCTAAGTGTTCATTTCCATCCTAAGTGTCTCCATTTTGAGAAGATGTTTAATCTCTTCTGGACTCCAAACAATATATATTTCTCTTGTTAGCATTTAAATTAACTATGAAACATGATACAGAAAAATTATCTTTAGAGATGGGTTAATAAGTCTCAGGACTAAAAAGACTTGCTGCCACCTCATTCTTCTCCCTGTGGAAGAGTGGCTGAATCTTACACCTCCGTGTGACTAAATGAGGCCACACCTGCTGTCTCTTTTTAGGAGACTCCTGACTTTATAATAAACATGGCAAGGTCCAGGATCCACTGTAATCACAGAAGTGTGTGAGAGAGGAAATAATTTAAGCCCAGCCTCACCGGCCTCTTTCAGCTGGTTTACACAGCCCGTAATGTGTAAGAAAACCCTAACCGTGGTCTCTACCTGGGGGCTGAAGCAGCACTTGCTAGAGTGAGGCCTATGCCACGAGGAAGCAAGTTGCCCTCATTTTGGTTTCAGATGCTTGAAATGGTGCAAACCTTATGAAAGGAACCTACAAACCCAATTTGTGGGGCACTGATGCAAACATGTACCCCCAGAGGTTTTGGATTCATATGTGCACGTGTCTGCATCATATATGATGCACACACCCCCACAGTAGGCGGTGGAGACCAGGCTTCTGGGCAGGGTTTTAGAATCAGGCAGACCTGGAATCTTAGGCTCCTCTGTTACCTGCTACCTTTATGGGTCTGGACACATTACTTTAACCCATAAAGCCCATGTTTTCACATCTGTAAAATTAAAGTAATGATAATACTGACATTATAGGGTGGTGCAAAGATGATAGACAGATAGATAGATAGATACATGTGAAGTATTTATAGCATATAGACAGTGATCAGTATCATTAGATCAATGATAATCACTGTTTTTATTACTGGAGAAGAGTGTGTGATAAGAGAACAAGAAGGCAGACAAACAGAATCAGTGGCACTGAAAAGAAGCAAATAAAAGAAATCATGAAAAATCAGACAGTCATACAAGGATCTGATATTTGAAAATAGGAACAATGGAACAATAGGAACAATTTTTAAATATTATAGCCAAATGTTTCATTCATGTATAATTGTCAGAATAATCCAGGCAATGCCCTTTCCCCTCTCTGACTCCTATCTTTGTATAACATGCCAAGTGCTTGCACATGAGCACACACAGTAGTGGGGACCTTTGAGGGTGTTTTTCACTAGACTTTGTTATAGAGAAGTTCTAGATTTACAGAAAAACTGAAGCAGAAAGTATAGAGGACTCCCATATGCCTCTTCCCCAGCCTCCTCACTTTCCCCCCTATTATTGACACCGCATTAGAGTGGTAGATTTGTTACAGTTGAATGAAAACGGATGTATTATTATTATTAACTGAAGTCCATAGTGTACAACAGGGCTCACTCTTGTGTTAGACACCTATGAATGTATCTGCTGTATGCTCAGATCTTTAACCCATTTTTCAGTTGGGTTGTTTGTTATCCTATTGTTGAACGTTAGGAATTCTTTATATATTTCAGATACAAGTCCTATATGATATGTGTGTGTTTGTCAATAAGATTTTCTCCCAGTCTGTGGTTTGTCTTTTTGTTCTCAGAAGATCCTTGAGTTTTCAGAGTAGGAAGCTAAGACTCAGAAAACTGAGTTATTTGCTCCAAATTTCGTGGCTGGTCAATGACAGAGCCAGAGCTAGTGTCCCAGGTGCCTGAGTCCTCTCTGTGATGTGACCTCTGCTAGAGGAGAACCTCCCTGTGTTAGAATATTCTGTCTTTAAAAGGGTTGCCCTTGCTCTTTTCTTTCTTGTTTAGGGCAGAAGAGATGAAAGTCTAAAAGTGGATGAGCAACTGGCGGTAAAGGATGCCCAGGTCAGTAACGGAGAAAAGAAACCATCTCCTTTCGCTGTTTCCTGCTCCCCTTGTCTACCTGCTCATTTCGGTGGCACCAGCTGGGGCTGTCATCCCCCAACCTGTCTGAGGAGAAGCCTGAAGGCGGGGGTCACCCAACCCCAGCTCTCTGCCCTCTTCAGTGGGGTTATCCTTCCTGCAGCTCCTGCAACCCCAACTCTCAGATGTCTAATCTGCTAAACAGGAGACACTTGAATACCTCGCTGACCTCTGAAACAAAGTAAACTTCCCACTCCTCTCCTTCCACCTCTTTGAAGAGAGAACTGTGTCCATAATAACCTTAAGTCTTTCTCCCTTGTCCCACAGATTCTCTATAATGCTGGTGAGAACAGATGGGGTACAGACGAAGATAAATTCACGGAGATCCTGTGTCTAAGGAGCTTTCCTCAACTGAAACGAAGTAAGGACTCACATTGCAGTCCTTTTGGCTTTCTATTGTTTGCAAATGCTTTTTGTGTTTAAATACAAAGTTCTGGAAAAGAGTTAAAAAATGCAAAGGCTGTTCCATTTTTATGTATCAACAGTTATGGAAACAGCAAGTCAAGGCAGACCAGACACTACCCTTGTTCCCCTGCAGGCTGGGTAGATGCCTAGTGAGTGAGTGACAGGTAATAGATGGGGAACAGATGGCAGGGAGAGGAAGAGGGGCAGCCCTCAGGAGTGAGAGCAGAGAGGAGTGTCCCTGTGGGGTGCAGGAGCCTGACTCACCCCAAACCTTCCCTAGTTAACCACTTTCCAGAAAAACCAGGTGTGGTGGTGTCTGTGTTCATGCATTAGCATGGATTGTAAACATTGAACTCTTTCTGATATGAAGGTAAACTCAGTGGGCAGCTCTTTTTGTATGGCCAACTATTACGTGGAACCACTAAGCACCCAGCCCCTCACTTACACATCTCCCTGAGCCTTTCTGGAAGCAACAGCACCCAGCGGTCCAGAATTCCGTTTCCCGTCACCATCTAACTGTGGCTTCCAGGTGCAGGTCTGGAAAACAGCTGCAGTGCGTGACTCCATTTATGCCGAGTTCATGGAGAAATGAGAAAATATCAAGATATAACCAAGGTTTCTTTATTCTTAGGGTGCCCTAAAATTCTTAAGGAATTAAGAGTGACATTAAGATTTCACCTATAATGGCAATAGTAGAGCATTATTCGTGTCTTTCTTTGAAAAATAAAAACCGAATGATCCTAGATCTCTCTCCAAAATATCTTTTTTTTTTTCCAAAATTTACTTGGAAAACATTTACTGGGCTTGCAAAATATGTCCACATACTTGGTGATGTATGTACAAGTTTGGGGAAAAAAACTGATCAAGAAATTCAAATGCCTTCTGGTAAATGTGAAGTAGGCTGTGCTCGCTGGGGAAGTGATCTGCTCAGCAATAAAAATTCTTCATATTCAAGATTGTGTTAGCAGGTAAAGCATATTTGATTAATGACTATACTATTGTTTCCCAGGTGCTGCTATAATTTAAAAATAACACACTTTATTAGTTATATTATTTACTATATAACCTTTAGGCTATTTTAAATGTTAACAGCCTGGAAAGAGAGAGAGGAAAAAGAGATCATTGAAAAAAATGGCCTACGAAGTTCAGGTTTTATTGCAGAGGAGTTTTTTTAAAGATATGAAAACCAAAAACTTCCTCATCCAAATTTTGATGATTTACCAGAGGAGCGTTTGAGCTCACACTTAACTTGCTTTGCTGCGTATCAAGTCAAAACCTGGAACAGTGGTGTGTGGTCAACTGGGATGCTCTCACTGTGTTTGTGGTGCTGCTTTTCAGCGTTCGATGAATACAGAAATATTAGCCACAAGGACATTGAGGACAGCATAAAAGGAGAATTATCTGGGCATTTTGAAGACCTACTGCTGGCCATAGGTAAGCTCTTAAGTGCTTATAAATGAGTTGCTTTGCCCTTGATTTAATCCTTGTCGGGGTCAGTGCCATGTGAGAATCCTGGCAGATCCCCCTTCGTGCTCCCACGGCCCCCGTACAGTCCACAGCCCACACAGTGTGCTCCACAGACACTGTTAAGTCAGTGCGTGAAAAAGTTATTCTTCATCTCACTTTGCTTTTAACTTGTATTAGGCCTGTCACTACGTTTGAATGGTAAACTCCTTAAAAGATAAAAATACCACTTTTCTACCGGCATTTTCATTGAGCCTTGTTGGAAGCTGAGACCAAAGCCAATTTGGTAGTTCACCATTTTGGGTTAGTTTTGGAAGATAACAGTGGCAATGGAGCCCAGGTCAGAACTGTAGGTCTCCTCCCCTTTGGCTGTGCTAGCAGAGAGTGTGTCAAAAAGAAAGAAAGTCGCAGACAGAATGTGTTCACAGAGAGACACGTGGATAAACAAGGAGATAAAAAACACTACCTAAGCTGAGATCTCTAAAACACTACCAATGAGGTCTCAGCAGTCTGTCCTTTTGGGCACCTGAAGATCACCTTGCAAGAAAGGTACAGTCAGAAGAATGAGAGACTGTTCAAAGACAGGATTTGTGTTGGGCAACAAAATCGGTTGTGTGCTCATCCACACGCAGGATTGTTAGGGGTCCTGAGCCACTCTCATGTAGGGTGGGTACTGGGCTTGCTACATGCTTCTTCTGCATTAATTCCAGAGTAGGAGTACCTCTACTCCACACATGTTGTCATTCATCAGTGAGACATCCTTGCTGTCATTCATCATAATTAATAGCTCCTCTGGTGACATAAAGATAGCTGATGTCTAAAGGTAACCTCCCTGGAGTGAGCCTCTGATTCATCTTCAAATGTTAACTACCAGCTTGGGAGATGGATTTCCAATTAGGGTTCCTCAAACTGTATTTTTAAGCAAATACTCATCTGGCACTTACCATGTGCTTAGCACTGGTAAACTCTTTATAGATATTGGTATATTTAAACCTCATAACAGCCCCATGGATTAGGGACTGTTACCCCCTAATAGAGATGGTAAACCTAGACACAAACAAGTTCAATTCCTTCTGCAGATTACCCAGGGAATACAAGGCAGAGCTGAGATTCTAGCCCAGGCAGTCAGGCTCCTCAGTAACCAACCATTTGACGCATGCAGTGCAGACATGGCCTGAAACGCACACATATCACAGTCTGTGCTGAAGGATTTTAAAGTCAATTACAGGAAATACACCAGGGAGCGAGCACTCACTCTGTTCCAGGCCCCATTCTCAGGGCTCCTTCCACATGTGTTATTTCACTTCACTTCTGGTCCTCTCTTCGGTGCCAGGATAGGAATTTTTATCCAAATGCAGCTCAAAAAAAGAGAGAGAGAAGAGAAGAAAAAGAAAACACCATTGATTCTGATTGAATTGTTAAAAGATAGGCCAAGAAGGAAAAAGAAAAGCTTCTTTTTCAGTTAAAAAAATGAAATAGAGATCAGTCTCCAGAGTAAGTTCTGAAAACGTTCCAGTGGCAATGGTACAGCTGGTTTATTTTTTCCCGTTTCACATTGTTACTCTTTACATCAATTTTGTGCTTTTTACTCTGCCTGCTATAACATTTGAAAACCTTTATTGAGATGTATAAACTCATACTCATTGAGCTAAGAAGGATTTTGGGAAATATACATCCAATGATACACTAAATTTGGACTACAGTGTACATTATTTTACCAAGTAAAAGAAAGACCTTATAATTTGATGAATTTGAAGTTCACGATATGTCACACTCATTTTCTATTCATTTACCATTGTAATACATCAGTTTCATCTTTACTGAGATTTAACTCACACAGCATAAAATTCACCCATTCAAAGGGTACAAATTCAGTGCTTTTTAGTATAGATACAGAGGTATGCAGCCATCACCACAATCTCAATTTAGGATATTTTCATCAGCCCCCAAAGAAACCCTGTACCTGCTAGCAGTCACTCCCACAATCCACTATCCACTGATCCACTTTCTGTGTCGATAGATCTGCCTATTGTAAATATTCTGTATATAAAGAATCTGATAGAGTATGTCAACACACAGTTTTTAATACAAAAAACCGTATGAGCTGTGTCACCTTACAAATGTGTAACAGAACATTTCTAGCTGTCAAATCCGGACTTTCCTAAGGAGAGACTTTATTCAAAAAGACTATTGCAATGGGGAGGACATTTTCTTCTCAGAAATGTGCAAGAGTCTCAAAATCAAACAGAAGACACTTTTTTTTTTAAGGGGGAGTTGAGTAAGCAAGGGGGCATGATTGTTGGGGGTTGACAGGAAATGCGTTTTGCTCTGTCACCTGATTCTTGGAATAAGCTGGCAAGAGACAACTCTCTGTGTTTTCGTCATGGCTAAGGCCGGGGACTTCTGGGGGGAGGAGACAGGGCTGACCAAAGTTTGCTCCACCCAACACAGAGGGTGGGATATGGGCAACTATGGACTCTTGGTCCTTGTAATTAATAGTAATGGACTCCCTGAGTTTCAGACATTCCCCTGAGTTTCCCTACTTTCAATGTTGAGTGTTAAAACAGACGTCCTACCCCTGTGCATAACACAGCTTCCCCAAATTTTAGGACATGAAGAACAAACCTGGTGGTTAAGAACATAAAGCAGAGGACAAGCTAAAGGATTATGGGAGGAAAAAAAGAATTCCAGAAGGATTTAGTTTAGGGGGAGAGACATGATTGAAAAACTTAATAGGATAAAAGTAGGCATAATAACTTTTAATCGAAGTATTAAGACTTGCTTAATATGAGTTTGAGAAAAAGTAGATAAAACCGATCCAAATGGTTGGTTTATTCTTAGACAACTTCACATCTAACACTTATCACATTTGCCCCAGATTTCATGTTTAAGTTCCTAATACATTCCCCCCCCCCCCCCCCCGTTTCCCTTAAGTCAATTACACAAACTGAAGGCCTTTGCTGGCCTGGCTAAGGCTTGTGAGGCACTGAGAAAGCTACTTATTCTTGTTCTGATCTCCAAAATTCATTATAAAATTTATTCACTTTTGGCAGATTCCTATCTGCAGAGGAGATTTAAGATTATGAAAGTAATTGTGTTGCAATAAATAGATTTACTCTCTACGGGCTTTTGTCTTTCTGATAATCTTCACTTTATTTAAAAGATAATTTGCTCATGTTTTTGCCAGTTTCCTTTTTTTTGTTTTACTTCTGTTTTGTCTGTTATTTCAAAATAAAGAATTGAAAAATGACAGGGTTTTTTATTTTGTTTTGTTTTTTTTTTGTAACTGAATTTAGATTACAGGTTCTGGTTCTAATATAATTACTCTAGCCAGCCTATAAATTCTAATACAGCCACTTAAGAGAAAATCTCTCCACTTGAAAAACTGGTTTTAAATTGAACTCCAGGCCCCTTCTTACCTAATGAATTATTTGGAGCAACATCTCCACCATCCTTAGACCCAAGTCATTCGTCAGTAGTCAGAGATGTTAGCCACGCAGCCGAGGTACACCCTCGGGAGTCATCCTCGTAAGCGTAGGCAGTGGTGTGTCTAGGAGGTGGAGATGAGTCATGTGATGTGGGAGTTTCTTTGGCAGGTAATTGTATTTTCCCCATGGCTAAAGATCATTACTGTGTAAAGGTCTATGCAAATACGTCTTAGGGCTTTGAAATTAAAGTTAAGCATTCATCCTTTCATTTCAAATGAAAGCCGATAGTTGGGGGCGGGCAGATAGAGTGGATATGGTTACCCAAATAATCTTTTTACAAAACATTTTACTGTATATTAACTCAATTTCCATTAAATGACAGTGAACATACTTTACTTTTTATACAGTTCATTGTGCAAGAAACACGCCTGCCTTTTTAGCTGAAACACTGCATCAAGCTCTGAAGGTTGGTCTGGAAATTTCATATATGTTCTTAGCTTCCCTCAATGAGAATATAAAACTATTGCTCATATTGATGGAATTTTTCACTTGCTGTCCACTTTGATGAGTTCTCTTTCTCAGCTAATTTGTCTGTTAATTTGTCTGGTGGATTTAGATAACAAGTGTCCTGATCATTACAGAGATACAGTGAAGGGCTCACTAAATTATTTCCCCTGGTTGGCAGTAAGTGTAGGCAGCAGAACTTGTTTTAGAACTCCCAACCTCAAACTTGACCCGTTAGATCCAGTGGCCTCTTGAGCTGCCTTACTTAAAATAAGCCAGACCTTTCTGGCTTTAAAATAAAGCCAGCAGCCTTTCACAGTACAGAAACCTTATGTTTTCTTATCTGTTGCCACTGCTAGATGGTGAACTCCATGACTAGAGGAGGTTTTGTTGTTGTTGTTGTTGTTTTATCACTTGTACATCTTCAGACCCTGGCACTGATCCTATCACACAGAAGATGCTTACTTCAGTTTGTTTACTAGACATTCCCTGTAGAAGTCCACATGCACCTTCTAAGTTATATCCCAAGTGAACATATGGTTTCCCTCTCTTTGCCTCACCTCCCACCCCAAGTCTGGTCCCCATCCTGTGTTCAGTCATCTCAGTGGATAGCCGCAACAGGATCTGCCCTTGCCCAGCTTCTGAAGTTATGCCATTCCTCCCCATCCTGGTTCTCTGTGCCTCAGCCAATTCAGGCTTTCTGTTCCCTAACGGAGACTGGCAAGTCTCTTCCCACATCCGAGTCTTTGCATTGGTTGTCCTGTCTGCCTGAAATGTACCTCCTCCAGATCTACCAGTGATTAGCTCCTCCTCATCTGTCAGGTCTCTACTCAAGTGGCACCTCCTGAGAGAAGTCTCCTCTGACTATTCAGGTTCACTGATCCCTTTTAGTCACACCCCATTCCATAGTTCTCGCTATTCTTTATTTAAACAATTTGTTAATGTTCTTTACTGACCATCTCCATCATTAGAATGTAAACTGCCTTAGGATGTACATTACATGGAATGATGCCTGGCATACAGTACGTGCTCAATAAGCATTTGCTGAATAAATGAATGGTGTCACTAGCCACTTAACTGCTCAGAAATTTTACACTTCTCTCCCTCCTTCATTCTCTTCAAATGATACATCAAGTTTTGTCATCTGCCTTTATAAGCATCTCTTAAATCAACCCATTTTCTCCATCTGTACTGCCCTTTTTCTAGGTCAGGCTGTCATCGTCTCTGTTTTTCTGTTCATGTAATCACCTCTGGATGACTCCCAAAGCTCCCAGTCATATTCTGTTATCTTCATCCTACTCCTGCCCTGCAATCCGTTCCTCATACTGCTGTCAAAGACATCTTCTGAAACTGCAAATCTGATCCAATCTCAATACTCTTATGGTCAAACTCTCATGTTGCAATAGTTCTTCACTCTTGGGATACAGTTGAAATTTCATTTTATGGTTTACAAGGCCTACCTTTCCAAGCACATCTCTTGCTCTTCCTCCTCATTGTTTACGTGTCCTTGAATGTGGTGTTCTTTCTTGTCCTAAACCTTCGCACCTGCTAGTCTTTCCATTGGAACATTTTTTCCTCTATGAATCCCATTCCTTCTTCTGACTGATAATTTAGGCTTTGGCTTAAATACCGCTTTCTCAGACAGACCTTTTCCTAATCCTTAATCTATTTCAGGCTCCCCTAATACATGTACCTCTAAGTACCCAATATTTCCTATCTGTCACATTTTATTGCAATGGTTTGTTTTCTTGACTGTATCCTGTACAAAATTAGAAGATTAACAGGGGTATCCCAGCTCTGTTATCAGCATTTGGCATGGTACTGGCACAGAGTAAGTTCTCAATAAATATTTCTTGAATAAATGAATGATGAGGTTAATGATAAATGAGTGAAGTGGAGTTGCTGGTGACTATTTTGTGCAGCATCATCTATTTCTTGTAAATATAGGTCTATAAGCTGTTTTGTGACTGACGAGATTTGTGCTGTGGACACCTGCATTTCTTAACAGGGCGCTGGAACTGATGAGTTTACTCTGAACCGAATAATGGTTTCCAGATCCGAAATTGATCTTTTGGACATTCGAGCAGAGTTTAAGAAGCGTTGTGGCTATTCACTATATTCAGCAATTCAAGTAAGTCTCCTTTTAAAAATAGCAAAATACATTTTACCTTTCCCTCCCCACCCTCTTTTTCTTGTAATCCTTAGAACACGAAGATATGTGACTTAGATTTCTCTCTTTGTCAGTGTGCAAATGTGTAGTAATAGCAAAACAGCCCTTCGTGATAGAGACTATTTTTCAGCTCTAGAATCTCAGACACTTGATAGATGCTCAAGTTTTTTGTTTTTTTTCAGTTTAGCAGCCACTAATTTTTCTTCTGTGAATTGCATATGCAAGTTGTTTACCTATTTTCATAATGCAGTGTTTTTATATTGCAGTGTTTCTTTATGAAAATGACAGGAAAGAGAAATACCTATTTTACCTATTCCTCTTTGTTTCACATAAATGACAGCATGGTTCTACAGCCCGGAGTTCTTTCCATGTCAGCATGTCAGAAGCTTTCTCATCTCTTATCTAGCTGCATATCATTCCATTACTTGTGCATTTATACCAACCACATCAACAGATGCTCCCCTTTCGTGCTAACACAAACAGTGCTGCAGTACACATACGCAGTTTCATAAGGTGCACGTATATCTGTGGCATAAACTCCAGCAGAGTTTTCTTCTGACATAAACTCTCAGAAGTGGGAAGGATTACTGAGACAGACACAAATATATTTGTAATTTTGATAAATATTACCAGTTGGCTTCCATCTGCACTTCCATGAAGAATATATGAGTCCTTGTTTCTCCATAGCTTTGGCACAAAGGGTGTTTTCAAGCTTTGGGTTTTTTAAATTTGATAGGTGAGAAATTGTATCTCAGTGTAGTATTAATGTGTATGTTCCTTAATATGAGTGAGGCTGAACAGATTTTTATTCTTTTTTGGTAATTATTTTAAAGTTCTTTCCCCATTATTCAATTGAAATTTGGGATTTGAATTTTGGGGGGTCAATTTTATGTAAGTTAGTTTCACCTTTTTTTCTATGAATTGTAAATATATTTCCTAGTTTGTTATTTTTCCTTTGGCATGGCTGGAGGTGTTTTTCCATACCATCTGCTATCAAATTGAGTATATCAATTTTTTATAGTTTCTTGAGTGATAAATATTGATTTCTTACAGTCTTTCTAGATGAGAATCTTCCACAAATGTGGTACACAACTTTCAGTTTTAAAGAATAAAACTAGTTTTCATTGTTTTCAGATCTCAGTTGATATTATATATATAGAAACCCCAAATAAATGACAAATTATTAGAATTAATAAAAAATAAAGACTTGCAAAAAATGTGTAAGAGGCCTCCATCCTTGAAGCTAATGGCTCACAAGTCAGTCCCAAAAAGAATACAACAGCTTGGAAATGATGAATTAAGGGCTAGCCCCCTTGAAGGTTGTTTTCTATCTGGCCTCCCTGATGGCATGCAGTTCTCCAGTCAATGCATAATAGAAAGTGTTAGTCCGAGCTGGGTCCCTGAAACAAAGTGGGAGCCCAGGTCATTGAGTGAGCTGTAAGATTGTCCTGGCCTCCAGAGCCACGGGCTCGGTGAAGAGATGGAGTGCAGGGCTGGCTTCACAGATGCACTACAGGTCTTCCTATGCCTCAGGCTCATCCATCCTTCTGCTGTCTGGAGAAAATCAGCTTTGGGGAGCATTAGGTCCAGAGGTGAAGACAAGTGGATCTAAATCAGTGTAGAGTCACCGAGACCTGAGCTCAGAGGTGGGGCTAGAGGACAAACCTATTCTGGGAGAAGGACACATTTGCTCTGAGCACTGATGGTCCAGAGCTGGGTGTGGATGCTGAGCTATCCAGACACCTGAGCCCCAGCTCTAGGGCCATTTTGTGAACCCCATGGATTCTGATCCTGGGCACCGACCTCTTCAGGCCCCTACGAGGCTGGAGTTCCTCCATGTGCAGGAGGCAACATTGATCCATGGCTTCCTGGGACTCCTCTGTTAAATCTGCATTCTTGTGTCACTAGGAACAGCTAAAGCCCATGGTCCAGCCTTTGAGGTGGCCCTGCCCATGATAGCCACCCTCGACCATGTACACAAGTTGGCCTGGGCATTTGGGCAGGCATTTTGAGAACTTCCCTGCCTCGGGCTCCCCAAGTAATTTTACAATAGATGAATGAATGAACATCACTCAGTGAACTAGATTCATAAACCACCATCCCCCCACCCTTTTTTTCCCCCATCCAGAGCTTTTGTTTTGGTACTAAACCTTTGCAGAAAAAGATGAATGCCTAAGTTGAAATCAGGAGCTTCCTCAAAAAGGCAGCTCTCAAACGGTGCCTGGGGCTTAGCACAGATTTCATCAACTGCTCACACTCAATGCAATTTGAATCGATCCTGACACATTACAAGAGTTTCAATCAAAAGAGGAAGATTCAATAACGCTAACCATATTGTTCTTACTAAGGCAGAAAAATAGACACATACCTTTTATAAAGATTGTCAGTAATAAAATTGAAACATAAAGGGGGCTTTCGGTTCACCCTCAGCAAACCAGAAAATTAAATTAATCAATAGCTCTCCCTTCCTCAATGGTCTGGGTAATTGAGGCTTATTGTATTAGGAAATATCTAAACTATGGGTATCTTGACAGAAAAGAAAATCCATTGCTGAAGAGTTCAGTTTGTAATTTAAAATTTTAGAGGGTTTATTCATTTCTCTCACCTAAAAGTACCTTATTAAGTAATGTCCTTACATTTTCACTATTGATGAATAAGATCCTTTCAGATGGTTCAATTTCTGAATTTGGGAGTAGAATGCCATTTTATATATTGTGGGGGAGGAAGAAACTTTCTCTTTCAAGTTTCTTTTATCTAGTCTAATAAATAAATCTACATGACACAGATTAATGAGAGAAAAATAACCAAATTTAATTGCATACACATGCATGGGAACCTCACATACATGAGAGAGTCAGAAGAAGCCTCACGTACATGAGAGGCTCAGGGACAGAAAGGTGAAATGAGGTGTATATGACCTACCTCCTGGTCTTAGGTGAGGTCAGATACCTTGGGCCCTCAGACCATCACTGCAGGACAGTAAGAAGAGCAGATGCTCAGTAATTTGTAGTTTGCCCTGCCATATGGTTAAGCCAAAAAAAGTCATCTCTGTTAATCTCTTATTATGGGCAAGGCCCCTGATTCTTCTCATAGGTAAGGGGGGAGGGCGAAGTTTCTCTTAGGGCTGCAGGGTCTCTGTTCCTTTAGTTTAAAATAATCTGTGTAGTACAGAGGCACATCTTGGGTGGCTCATTCTGAATTCTACAATATCATCAAGGCCTGTGGTCCTGTCTTTGTCTTTTACCTGTTGTTTAGACATGTCTCATTAACATCTCTCTTAGTGATGATTTGTGGGGAAAAGGAGAGAAAGATGTAGGTGAAAAATGTGTCTCTCTTATTAATTAATAATAAGACATTAATAGAAAATTTGTATGAAATTGCATTTTTGATAGATTTCCTTTATCAACAAATTAAGTACCTATTTAACAAATAGCACAATTCCAGGCTCTTTAAGGGAAAACATAGTAGTCACTTTCAATTTATAATCTATGAGAGGTAAGGTGGGGATAAATAAAATAATTAAAAGATAATAATATGAAACAACATAAAATTAAATACTAGATTGTAGGGTCCAGAGCATAGTAATATAGGAATTGAGAGTAAAAGATGTCTAGGGCTAGATAGGGAGTATTTTCTTAGGCAAATGGGTTTGAGCCTACCTGTCGGGTTGATAGGCATGTGTTGAGGGCCTCTTCTGGGCCAGGTTCTGTGCTGGTCAGTGGGGTCTCAAAGGTGAATGCTCTAGAAACATGGTGAGAAGGAGGAGGGAAAAAATAATGAGTCACTTGATTGATTAGAAGGTCTACCTTGAGGCGTATTGAACAATAAAATCCAAATGGCAAGATGAATGCGGTTGAAAGACAGCTTTGAGATCATAGAATTTATTTATTCAATTAAAAATATTTACTGAATGAAAATTATGTGCCAAGCTTGGGGTTATAATTATAAGCAAAGAATAAAGTTTCCTATCCTTACAGAATTACAAATATATGTAAAATTTGTTTGTACAGCTATGTTAAATGTAAAGGAAAGAAAGATTATGCTGTAAGATCATATAATAGGAGGATTTGATCTATAGGAAAGGCTTCTTTGAGGAAGTTGTGATTCAGATCTGAAAGTGGGTAGATAACACGAAGCAAAGGTTGTGGGCATTGGGAGAAAGTAGAGCTTTCTAATGGAATTGCAAGTGGAAAGCCCTAGTGGTAGTGGAGAAATAATGAAAATTTTATTATTTCATTAATAATAATAATAATTATTATTGTTGGGGGATCAGGTCAAATAGGGCCTTTTTGACAATGTTTAAAGATTTTGTCTTTAGTTTAAGAGCAATGGGAAGCCACAGAAGAATTTAAGTTTTAAGCACATAGGGTCATAATTAGAAGTACATTTTGAAAAGATCTCTGAGACTGTGGGGAATGAATTAGATGGAAGATAGAAGAGTACAGGGTGATGTTATGTATTAGTCAATATTAGGGTAGTGCAAAGTAGTAAGCAAAGCTACTGGCAGTGCAAAAAGAGGAAACGGCAAAGACTCAAAAGATATTCAGGAGTTAAAATTAAGACTCATGGACATGGACAACAGAGCAGTGATTGCAGCGGAGAGAGGGGTTACAAGGGGGCTCAATGGTAATAGGAAAAAATACAATAAGAAATAAAGACACTTGGTGTGAGGAGCAAGGATGACTCCCAGGTTTCTAATTTGGGAAACAGATAATTGTGCCAATTCCCTGCATGAGGGTCAGGTTTTAGGTGTTCTGTTTGTTTGCTTTTTGGTCTGTTTTTTTTCTTTTCTGGGGTTGTAAGAGAAAGTGCATCTATTGAGTTTGAGATGTCTTTGACATGTAAGTGGAGATGCTGAGTAGGTAGCTAATGGTAGGAGATAGTTTTCAGAGTCAGTTATGTTATTGAATCCTTGGACATGGATGAAAATCCTCTAGGGAGAAGATGCAGGCGGAGAAAAGGAGAAAGCTGACAACTGAGATCTAAGCATTACTAATAAATAGTAAATGGCTGGATAGTAGAGGATAAGCCTGCCAAGGACACAAAGGCGGAGATGCCAGAGAGGAAGGAGGAAAAGCCAGGATTCCCAGGAAAAGTAAGGGCTACTTGCTTGAAGGACATGGTGGTGATTGGACTAGATTTACAAAACAATAAGAATGAACAACTTGGAGAAAGGGATTGATGAATCTGTAGTCAAGGAAACTAGTGACAAGAGATGAGAGCCTCGGGTAGATTTGTTGTCAGAATAGGAAAAAAAGAATAACTTAAAAAATACCACAGAGAAATAATTGGGAAGCAGGATTAAATATGAAGGATAAAAGATGGAATTCAACCTTGGGAGAAGCGAGAACCACTGTTAAAAACAGGCCAGCCAACAGGAACATTTAGTTAGTTTCTTAAGAACAATTAATATGGCCTAACTAGGAAAGCATGAATTATGTTCAAAGGTTTTGACATTGCACTAACTTTTTTGTGATAAAATTTCTAAAATGCCATATAAGTAGAATAGCTCTTTTACTAGAAGGAAGGGGGAATAAAGGTAGTAGAAAAGGATGAATATTTGTTTAGTTTCTGCAGTGGATCAGAATTTTAAATATAGCTGTGTGCTAAACTCTGAGTGTATTTTCTCAATGAACTGCTAGAACCCCTAGTAATTTTGACAACTTTGGTGACTAGAGGGAGCTGTTTTAACACAGTGTCGACTTGTCATCAGTGTGAGAATTTATTACCTACCACAGAGCAAGGCTTCAGGAAACCAACAGAGGAAGAACTAAACTCTGTATAAAACAAAAGAATGTTTATTGATGCCTGCTGTGTCTAATGAAAATAATGTTTCATGTCTTTTCTAAATGACCCTTTTTCATTGCTGCCTCTAGTTACCACTTCCTTAGTATTTACTCCAATGTGAAACTTAAGTAATAAGAAATGCTTGCTATTTGAATTGCCTTGAATAAAATAAGAAATAATGGGAACTTTTTAGGCAATTTCGGTTAAAAGTCAAGTTTTACTTCTGAGGCTATGCAAGCATTTTTACCTGTTTGTATAGTAAACATGGCATCTTAGCCTCAGTCTCACAAGGTATCTTTTCTGAACCAAGATCTCTTTTAGGTAGTCCAGGGGAAAGGAATTGAGACATACACTCTTTGGGGATGTAGTCCATTTCACTTCCTTAAGGATAGTGCGGTGGCGAAGGGCCAGGTGATCTGGATTGAACCCTGCTCCTGCCACTTACTCTCTCCGCAGATTTGCACAAGGTTCCTAACCTCTTTTTCTCATCTTACTTATTGTGTGTTAAATGGAGATGCTTACGGTACCTACTGCTTAGAGTTTTTCTAGGAGTTAAAA
The DNA here is from genome assembly GCA_004027475.1 of Anoura caudifer. Lineage (NCBI taxonomy): Eukaryota > Metazoa > Chordata > Mammalia > Chiroptera > Phyllostomidae > Anoura > Anoura caudifer. The sequence goes on along the minus strand of PVKU01000469.1, from coordinate 457,230 downwards.
TAATTAAAAATAAAATAATTAACTCTTAAAATAAAATAATTAACTCTTAGAAGAGCAAGTGTTTAGGTAAATAATATAGATTATTAAAAACCATTATTTTAAAGGTGTTGTTAATATTATGTAATATGTAATTGATGAAATCTTATCTTATTAAAATCAAATTGAAATTTAATGGCACTATATCAGGAAGCATTTAAACATTATAGATTGTAAAGAACATGTTAAGCTGGAAAATAACTACACTTGGGTATGAATGAAGGATGGAATTACAGGTTCACTTTACTAAATGGTACAGGTCATGCGTCTTGCACCCCAGGGAATCCCCTGATGCTGCGGGATTTGATTCATTTGTGGTTTCCTCACTGTTGTTTATGCTGCATCTGTCCTTCTCTTCATCTGTCCTGCTCTTTGCAGTCTGATACTTCTGGAGACTATGGAACCGCACTCCTGAAGCTCTGCGGAGGAGATGACTGAGTCAAGGATGTCATCTCCAAGGGTTGCCTGCTCCCATGATGGCCTTTTCCAACAGCGCTGCTTCCTTCTTTCTCACAGTATTTAGAAGTACAAGCAAGTATAAACAGCCACTTGTTTTTCCTAAAAGAGATTTTCATTGTTTCTTAACAACAACAATGTGATTATTTTAGAGCTGCTCATCATAATGTCATAGTTCATAAATGAACATTTAAAATGAGGTGAAGGATCTCCTAATACTGCACAGATTATAGTTCTGCTTAGGAAGTGAGAATCTTTGTACTGTTCTAAAACATTAAATGCAAAAGCAGGGCAATAAAATTGTTGCTTTTGTTAAATTGTCTGTTTTTAGCATCTACCAACGTTACTGGCACCTGGTACTGGCAACTAATAATATTTTACAACACGTTTTTGTTACAAAAGCTGTTGCTGCTGCAAGCCATCTATTACCTTATTGATCACGTTCATCTTGAAGAAAAGGAATAACAGTGAAGGTGTGTGCAACCCTGCCTACCCTTCCTAGTCATGATCAGGCTGTAGGGATGGCAGGGCATGACAAGTTACTTTAGCCCTCAGAAAACATCTGCTGAACTATTAATCTAACCACTTCCTGTCTGAATGGCAAGCATGAATTGTGGTTGTTTTATGCTAAATACTGCTTTCCCAGAGTGCATGTTTAGAATCGAGTCTATAAGGTTTCCTTTTGCTCTAAAATAAGCTTGCAAAACTAAGCATTTAAAAAAAAAATCCTTCATGTTATCTTTGAAAGGAACCTACCATGAAATATCCTGACTAATATGAAGTATGTGAGGTAAAAAATTCCAGTTAGAGTTACTAGTCTGGACGACACTAGAAATGGTAGATGTGGGAGAAGTAGAAGCAGTGATGTGTGGGTGCGGAGCTTTTAACCAATGCATTCCCCTGGTGCACACTCTGAGAACTTCTAGAAAGACAGAGAAGTTATTTCTTACTCTGGAATTTCCAACATGCATAGAAGCATAAAGGATACGGAGTTAGCATCCTACACCCCTGGTTTTGACTTCCTGCCCTACGATTCACAAGCTCTACAACCCTGGCAACTACTAAACCCTGCTAACCCAAAGTTTCCTCATCTGTAAAATGAGGGTAATTACAGCACCTGTCTTTCTCATAGTGGTTGTTGAAAATTAAATGAGATAATGCCTGTGTACACTTAGCCCTGCACCTGGACATAGTAAGTGTTCAGTTACCATGTTATCATTATGACTACCAAGCACCATCAAAATGATCACAAACAATATCTTGACCATTCTTTATCAGTTTATTCACCATGTGCCAAGCCCTGTGCTAAGTAACTGTTGGATACACCAAAGGGACTAAGACTTATTTCCTTTTGACAAAGAGCTTAAGATCTGAGAAAGACACGTAAGCAGATAAGCACAATACAGTGTGTACTGTGCATGCAGGGAAATGACATTGTATAAGAGACAGAAGCAGTATGGAGGTGGGGACAAGAATTCAGCCTACTGAAGGTTAAAAACCCCACCAGTTAAAAAGAGGAGGAGAGGCTCCCCATATGGGTAAGCACACTTGCAAAGTCACGGAGTTGTGATCTAACATGATGTGTGCCAACTCTACCCAAAAGTTAGTGCAATGGAGGCTTAGAATACAAGGGAAGTGACCAATGATAGACAGGGGCCAGTTTAGGAAACTCAACAGTTTATAAGCAGGAAAAGTCATGGAAGAAGCATCCTAGGAGGATATCAATCAGAGAAATGGTATGCTCAAGTATTTGATCAAGGGGGAGGGTGTATCGGAGAGGAAAGCTACGGGCAGGAAGCCTACTTGGCAAGTTAGTTCTATAATCAAGACCAGAAGTGTCAGTCTGCACTAAGGTAATGACAAGGGGGACCAAAGAGGGAAAAATACACATACTTAAGAAATATTTAGGAGATAAAATTGATAGAAGAAGGTAATCAGAGTAGTCAGGTGTCAAGTTTGCCCCTATGGTTTTGGCTTGAGTAATTGGGTGAATTACTCACCAAGCAATAACTCACTGCTGACACTGTCAGGCACCATGTTGAACAGTGTAGTCTGTGTTCAATTGTTAATCCTCAAGGAGCTTTACCATGTCAGCACTAACTCACAGATAGAGGCACGGAGGCTTGGAGAAATTAACTGACCCTTGGAAGAGCCCGAATTTAAGCCCACATAGCCCAACTTCAGTGTCCAGGCTCTTAATCACTATTTTGTCTTAAAATGTATTCCACCCCAGGGCCACTGTTCTCTTCAACTGTAGAATGGAAGCTATTTGAACACAGGAAATCTTGTCTGTTTCATTCACTGCAGTATCCCTGTGCTTAGAATGTGCTTAGCACATAAAAAGCACTTAATAAATCTTTGTTGAATAAAGGAAGTTCTCTTTTTTCCATATATTTGAGTTATATAGGTGAACTTGGAGTGGCTATTTAAACATTTGAAAAATATACCTGAGTCTCAGCTTCCCAAACTTGGGAAAAGAAGCTAATATTATTGCACCATGGGCAGCTTGGAGAAGAGTTCAGAAATTTTTACCTACATATAGATTACTTTTTCCAAGCTACCCATCACCATGGAGAGAAATATTTTGTAAAGCTGGTCAGAACATTAGGACCTCTGGAGAAGCAATAAGTTCAAATGCACATATGTTCTCCTTAGCTAAACTCCTGAAATGGCATTACCAGATTTTAATCTTGACCACATTCTCCAAAGTCATGGAGAAGAAATCTACCTGCTTTGGATTCTTATATGAACTGTTCTCTTTTCCTCTACAGAAATGGTTTGCTCCCACGTTCGTTCATTCGTTCGTTCGTTCGTTCGTTCCTTCCTTCCTTCCTCCCTTTCTCCCTCCCTCTCTTCCTTCCTCCCTCCTTTTCCATTCATTCTTTTATCTCTTTATTTCTATAATATAATAAGCTCATTTTAAAAATCCTCACCCAAGGATATGTTTTATTGATTCCTTTTTTGAGAGAGAGAGAAACATCAGTGTAAATAGAAACATCGATCAATTATCTCCTGTGCACACTCTGACCAGGGACTGAACCTCCAACCTAGTTATGTGCCCTGGCCGGGGATCAAACCTGCCACCTTTTGGTGAATGGGACTGTACTCCACACCACCAGGCCACCTGGCCAGGGGTATAATAAGTACTTTTGAAACCACCCTCCAATATGAACACTAAGACTTTGACAAGAACCTACTACCAACCATGTAGTTTTCATCTTCCATTTCCCCATTTAATGTAACCACCATCCCAAACTTGTTCACTGTCCCCTTGCTTCCTTTTTATATAGTTTTTTATTTAATTTTTTTCCTTTATTAAGTGAGCATTGTATTGTATGTCATTTCTGGGACTTCTTTTTTCACTTATTTTGCTAAATGATATTCATATCATTGCATGTCATGTGTTTTATTTATTTTGATGCTATATATTATTTCATTGTGTAGGTCATAGCTATAACTTCTAGGAAACCACAGAATTGGCCTGAAGGAAGTCTGGAAAACATAGTTTTACCTGGCTCCCTACTCCTTGTGCTTCTTTGAAGCTGTGGTGCCCAAATAGGGCCACAGAAGTAGCCGCCTTCACCTACAGTCAGTACACAAAACTAGGAAGAACCTGTTTTTTCTCTCTAATAGGTGCCAATCACCAATTTTCAATGTGTGGGGGAAAAGGGTTCCCCACACCTACAAGCAAGGGTCTGACGCCAGCTGGATGTCCCAGAACTCAGCTTCGTCTAAGGCTGTCTACCTGGAGACAGCACCGGATCCCACAGGTCAAGGGTCCAGTTTACAAGACTGCCCTCCTGTCTCCAGATACCAGTCGCAAGTCCAGGTTGTTACCTGTGCTTCTGGCCAACTGGTATAGATCACAGATGGCAACAACTCCGTGCTTGGTTCAGTTTGGTGCGGTGGCTCACAGAACTCAGGGTGTTTACCAGTTTATTATAAAAGAATAAAATAAAGGATATAGATGAGCATCCAGATGGAAGAGGTGTATAGAGCAAGGTAGGTGGGAAGAGGCGCAAAGTGTCCATGCCCTGCCTGAGTACACCACTGCCCCAGTGCCTCCACGTGGTCTCCAACCTGCGAGCTCTCCGAACCCCGTATTATTGGGATTTTTATGAAAACTTCATTACATAGGCATAAGCAATCATTAATTCCATTTTCAACCCTTTTCCCTTCTCAAGAGAGAAGGGTGGGGCTGAAAATTCCAAGCTTCTAATCATGGCTTGTTCTTTCTGATGAGCAGCCCGCATCCGGGAGGCAGCCAGAAGCCCCCCTCATTAGCCAAAACCAGATACAGAGCAAAAGGTGATCACAGTGCTCTCTTTGCTTAGGAAATTAAAAGGGCTTTAGAAGTTCTGGGCCAGGCACAATTACCTCACGTTTCCTTTCTCAGAAACACACTGTGAATCTTGTCACATAAAGGGACAGCCACTAAACCATTGTGAATGTCAGTGTATATGTTACAGATCACTAAATTTCTAGCCCAGTTCCCTGTTCTAGTAGGGACACAATAAATTTTAGGAATAATGATCTATAAAGTGTTGTGGTAGGCCTTTCCTGCCCATTACACCCGGCTCTTGTAAGGAGAGAGTAAATAATTCGAGCTACTTTGTATGGAATGTTACTCAAATGGAGGTGAAACTGTAGAGTTGACGCAGACGAATTGATTATGCCCCGTGAACAATACGCTGTCATCATAATATGAGCTAGGCTAACATTTATTAAGAGCTTACCACACGGTAAAGGTGCTGAACACCTTTTAAATTGTTTCCTAATTACCAAAATAACTTTAGGAGGTAGAAACTACTTTTGTTCCCATTTTAAAGAATAATCAATTTTGTTGTATGTATGAATCGAGAACTTACTATGTGCTGAGACTATAGTATTTTAGATCTCATTCTCAAGAGTTATACTATTTATCTGTCTTACATGCTTTGAAACAAAGCATGGTTATATCTGTCAATATTATCCACATTTTACAGATGAGGAAAATGAGGCTCAGAAAGGCTAGGTAGTCCAAAGTTGCACAGCAGGAAAGCCGATGTTTAGTATCCACGTCAGTTTGCATCTGTGCATGAGTAAGTATGAGAAGATTGAGGATGAAGGAAGTGATAATCACTTGAAAAGACAGTGAAAGAGAAAGCAACAGTGAAATAATAAAAGAGGGCTCCAAGGAAATCTCTCCTTAAAATGTTTTACTCTCATTCTTCTTGCATTGTATGCATTGGACCAGCTAGTAGCTGCTAAAAATGTATTTCTGATGATTCTCCATGATGGAACATTGCTAACTCAAGATAAAGGGTTGTTGTTAGTGATCCTTCCAAAGAACTACAATACCTATTAAATATTTAAATCCCAGAATGAGAGGGGCGGTATAGGGCACAGGGCAGTGCCGTGGTCAAGTGCATGGGTCTTGGGGTCGTGCTGCCCAGATCTGTAGCTTTAGGCAAGTTATTTTGCTTTGCTAAGTCACATAGTCCTCGCCTTTAAAATGGGAACAATAATAGCTTAGTTATTTTGATAATTAAATTGGAAAACAAAAGGTGTTCAGAATAGTGCATACCATATAGATAAGCCCTTAGTAAATGTTAACCTAGATCAGCGATTTTCAACAGGCGTGCTGCAAGAATTGTGTTTTTTTTTTTAAGATTTTATTTATTTTTAGAGAGAGGAGAAGGGAAGAAGAAAGACAGGGAGAGAAACATCAATGTATGGTTGCCCCTCATGCGTCCCCCACCAGGGACCTGGCCCGCAACCCAGGCATGTGCCCTGACTGGGAATCAAACCGCTACCCTTTGCTTCATAGTCCAGCGCTCAGTCCACTAAGCCACACCAACCAGGGCTCATTTTTATTTTTTTAAAGAACTTTTAAAACATGCAATACCTGACTATTTAGTCAAGGGCACCAACCTCTTTTTCCTTAGGTTGTCAAATAAAAAAGTGACAACAGCTGCCCTCACCGGGTAGCTCATTTGATTGGAGGTCATCCCAGTGCTCTAGGGTTGCAGGTTGGATCCCCAATCCAGGGCACATGCACGAATCAGCCAATGGGTGGAGTGGAACAACAAATTGATGTTTATCTCCTTCTCTCTATCTCTCTCACACACGCACGCGCGCGTGCACACACACGACAGCCAACATAACATAACAATAGCTGCCTGGTGTGAATGAGTCAAAATGATACCTATTTTTTGGTACATGATATGTGATAATTTTTAGTGTGTCCCAGAATTTTAGGAGTTAGTTTATGTGTCCCATGAGATGAAAAATGTTGAAAATCACTGGCTTAGATCATATTATTACAGTGTATTATTTAAGGTGCATGGTTTTTTATTGCCTCTAATTTCCACAAGGTGGCAGGTCAAGTTCAAAGTGGACCCCATGACTTTGTGTCCCAAAAGCAAAAATCTACTTACTTGCTTCAGAATAACTGGGCCAAACATAAACTGTTTGAAAAAACTCTTAATTATATTGTCTGTAGGATGTTTGTTATGGTCTAGGCATCTTACTGTTGCCATAAAATCCTTCTTAATAGAACATACAGGTCACTTCATTTAATCTTCTTATTTCTCATAATTCCCTGGACTATCTGCACTTTGATGAAATGTATATTAACCTTTGCATGGATCACCCAAGTGAGTACATTGAAGTCATCTCTCTACGCACTAACATTAGCCCCTGAAGACTGTGAAGGAGGAGAAAATTAGCAAGCTGGAAAGACTCCTGGACTCCGACAGATGAACTGCAAAGGCAGGAGATTGTGCACCTCACTCCAGAGCAATAGGATAGTTGGTCTATTCATTAGGATGTACAAAAATGACAGACAAAGACAGTGAATAGGGGGTTCTCCAGCCGATTTGTAAGGGCATATTAAAGGAAATTTCTAAGTAGCGTAACTCAGACTTTTCTTCTGTGTAGCCTTTCTCCCTTCCATTTCCCTCTTTCATGTCTTATTGGTAACCTCTCATTTCTACAATTTTACTTTGTCTTTAAAGAACTGGTTTTAAGGCCAATCAAACTGGGTCTAAATCCTGGCTTCACTACTTATTATAGAAGTTTTTGACAACTACTTGACTTCTTTGCACCTCAATTTACCCAATAATAACAGCTCTTACCTTAAAGAGTTGTGAAAATTAAATGAAAGAAAGCATGTGAAGAACATAGCTCAGTCAAAACTAGTTACTGGTCATAGCATTGGCTTAGACTTGTCTTGCAAATGGCAGATTGTAGGTTTCAATAAGCATTTGCAGAATAAATAAATGATGCTTATTTTAGCACTGCACAGTGACAATAGCTCTGAGACTGGTCTTGGAAGTATTCAAAGAAAATACTCAGTGAAATCAGTGTTATCTTGTCAAAAAAATTTGTCCTCTTATCATGGGAATGAAATGTGCGCACTTCAGTGATTAGGTGTGCAGATTCTAGAGGCAGGCTCCCTGGGCTTATATGCTGCCCCCAGCTAATAATTACGTGACATGTAAGTGAGCAACCTACTTAATTTTTCTGTGCCTTACTTTCCTTATCGGTAAGGCCAGGATGGCAATAGAATTTAACGTTCAGATTCTGATAGGTGCGAGGTTTCAATATGTCTGTTTAGTTAAAGTGCTTAGCAAAGGGCCCACCATTCTTTAAGTGCTCAAATAAATGTTAGCTGTTAATCTCTGACTCAGTTTGGAAAACTAACAATTGCTTATGCTCAATTCACTTGGGGGGTTTTTGAATGTTGTAAAGTGAACCCTTCTAGTTTGTAATTAGGAAAGAAGATAAAGCAGAGCTCTTGGCAATTTCCTGCCTATGAAACCCGTGTTTTCTGAACCATGGAAAGTACCCCAGATTTCTTGTCAACCCCACCCAAGCAAACTGGCAAACTCTGATCTTTCCTACCCACTCTCTACCCTCTCCCTCCGAGAGTGAGGCAAGCGTGCATTGTTTTGTGCTCAAGCATTTTACTAGTGTATGTTTCCTCCAGTTTCCACAAACTCAGCTTCCTACCAGTCTTATCTACCAGAGGGTCAGCCCTGCTTTGAGGCCAGAGTTTTCCTGTTTCAGTGGATTCGACAAAGTCGAAGGTGGGAGAGAGGATTTTCAGTGATGAGGAAGGGGAGTTGGAGAGCAGGGGTCGCATGGAACGGTGACCACAGTACACTGTGAAAAGAAATCCCACACCCAAGCCACCAAACAAACCCATTGAGCTGTATACGTTTTATTATTTTTAATCTTTCTTTAAATTTATTGATTCTAGAGAGAGGAAAGGGAGAGAGAGAGAAGCAGCAATTTGTTGTTTCGCCCATTCACACATCCATGGGTTGATTCCTGTATGTGCCTTGACGGGGGACTGAACCTTTAACTTGGCATATGGGGATGACACTCCAACCACCCAAGCTATGGGACTGGATGTGGCAGTAAATAATGATGCACGGCCAGGACTTGCACAGCACTGAGCACCAGCTGAAGTAACAAGTGACACAACGACCAGGCAAAAAGAACTTTGAAAAAGGACATTGACATCAAATCAGCTCTGGCACAGGAGCACACCACACTGGGTAGGGGGCAGGGAGACTAAACTCCCCAGAGGGAAGTGGGTGGGAATGAGCCTCATTTGCACCTACCTTTAAAGAACTAAAAGGTCACCAAGAGCCCTCGGTCTCTCTTGGTGCTCAGCTGCTTGCTTTTCTCGCATGCAGTTTAGAGAGCTCCAGTGTGGAAAACGTAAACTCTTTGTTTTGTTTTGTGTTGGAGAGCTAAGCCTACAAGGAAAACCCTGATCATGCACAGAAAATTCTGTGTAAACAGGCATTAACTGATCTCTTCATGCAAAATATCTGCTCGGTTGCTACTGGTCAAACCCAGCTCCCTGAGTCCTTTATCCCTTCGGTTACTGTATGGTAACCATGGTCCAGGAACGGCGCAAGGTGCTGGGGTTATAAAGATGAGGAAAGCTACACATTTCCTAATTTCAGGGAGTTGATAGTCTAAGGAATGAGGAAGGGAAAATAAAGACATACCTGCTAATTAGCAAAGGTAGCAAGGTGGGGGTGGGGGTGATGGCGACTGGTAATGGTGGATGGGTTTGGGGAATGGGCGGCCCTGCTGCACAGCTGTTAGACCTCAAGGCAAGATTCTCACACTGCTCTTTCTAACTTTCAAAGTTAATGAATGGTGTATATCTGAAGAAACTGCTGATCATTAGGTGCTCAATTAAAGGCTGTTAAAGTTGTGTAGGACAGTGGTTAAGGATCTGGAGGCAGGCTAGCTCAGGTTCAAACTTCAGCTCTACACATACTAGCTGTGTGATTATGGGCAAGTTATATAAAGACTTTATGCCTCAGCTTTCTTATTTTTGAAATTTGAATGACAGTAATAATTAAACCAACCACCCAGGATGACCCAGCTCAATTGGATCAATGCATGTAAGTACTTAAAATGGCCCAGCATATAGGAAGCCCTATAAAAGTCCTAACTTTTTATTACTAAGTGTAATAAAATGTGATATGCTCTGTAACAATGCTATTAAATATGTTGTAGACTACTACACACTATTACATTTTATAGCTATAGATAGACACACATATAATATTTGACTAAATAGAAAAAAATAGCATGTTGACAAAACAGCGGGAAAGAGTAAACTGGAAAGACTGGAAGAACATATACAATGTTGACTTTGTCTTGGGGTGGCAGGATTATAGGTGAGTCATTTTCTTCTTTTTTCTAAATTATGTTTTATAAAGTTTTAACTATTACTGGTTTACTGACTGTAAAACTTTTATATGAAGTCTAAGAAAGTTTGATTATTACAAGTTACTAGAGCTCAGATGAAGGCGGTGGTGATGAAGGTTGTGGATGGGTTTGGGGACCAGGCAGGCCTGGCTGCCCCGGTCCACAGCTGTTCGACCTCGGACGGGATCTTCCAGCTGTTGGTCCTGATTGCCAGAGCTCACGAATCAGATATTTAAAGAAACTGCTGATTACCTCTGTCAGGGAAGGATTCACTGGAAGTGGAAACCATGAGCTAGGCTTTGAAGATGTAAAGATTGGCACAGAGATGAGAACATGCTCCCAAGAACTGCCTCGATTGTGTATTATTGGTGATATTGGAAAATCATGCAGTGATAAGTACGTGGGTAAGTGGGCCGTTAATGCTCAGCATAGGGGCGTTCTCTGGGCACTGAATAGCAGAGTCCGTACTTAATGTTCACTTGTTTTCCTTTTTTTGAGGTATCTGGGGGAAAGTTTGGCTTCTTTCTCTCTCTCACTCTCTCTTTCTTGCTCTTTCTCTTTTTCTGTCTATGATTTCAGAAATTTTATTGTGTGATCCGGTCTGTGGAAGGTAGCTAGGGACCCCTTTAAGTCTTCTTTGTGATAGAACCCACAGAATAGATGCTGAGTGTATTCCCTACTCCCTAGATGCCGGCAGGTAGCGCGAGAGCCTTGTAGCCCTCCCTGTCCTGGGTTAGAGCCAGCCTAAGTCATCTTGTGTACACTCAGAGCTGAGTCTTTCTGAGAACGACATCCAGCTGAGAATGGTTCTACTTTTCCAGCTCTTTCTGTGCCTCACTGAAGCCTCAGGACTCTGAGGAGGTACCAGAATATGCTGGAGGCAGGGCCAGGCAGTCCAGGGTCCCTCACAGTCACTCAGATCTTGTGAGCACCAGCCCGCCCCTTCTAAGCTGTCCGTCCCTGGCTTCAACAGCAGTGACTGGAGAATGTCTCCAATTTGTCCAGACATGTTTCTGGAGAGAAGACTTAGTGACAAGGAGAAAAGGAGCGTCCTTCCTCGCTCTACTGCCTGCCTCTTCCTCAGCACCCTGCTCTGATTTCTGGCCAAGCTCAGCAACGTTAAGATGACAAAGAGAAGTCTTTGCACTGTTTAGTCTACTTTTAATTATTTCAATGTGGAGACCATCTCTGGCCACTAGGCAACAAATTGTCCATTCTTGATTTTGCTCCTCACTCTTTCTTCCAGGTATTGGTTATGTAGTTTAGCTGGGCCAGGTACATTCAGAAAATTCTTGGGAGGTCCGAGGTTTCCCAGGATTTGTAAGCCACCCAGAGAAATCCCCTGGGGGAAACTCCGAAGATCTTCTGTGGTTTTGCCTCTGAAGACAATGCAGTTGTCCTGTTCTCCTGGGCTGCTTTTGGTCCTGTCTCCCTGACCTTTCCCTTCCTGGGCATGAAGGAGAGACCCCAGGCTCTGGAGCCACACTGAGTTCAGATGTCACCTGCTGGCTGTGCAATTTAGGGCAAATTACTTAGGCTGATCCACCGTTGCCTTTGTTTATCAGATGGGACTAGCAAAATACACAGAGAAAAACAAATACCATATGATCTCACTTATATGTAGAATCTAAAAGCAAACAAACAGAAACAACTCAGATACAGAGAACATATTAGTGGTTGCCAGAGGTGGAGTAGGGGGAGGGTGTGAAATGGGTGAAGGTGATCAAAAGGTACAGACTTCTAGTTATAACAGAAGTAAGTCCTGGGGATAAATAATGTACAGCATGGTGGCTATAGTTAACAATACTGTATTGTGTATTTGCAAGTTGCTAAGGGAATTAATCTTAAAAGTCTTCAACACAAGAAAAAAATTATAGCTATGTGGTGATGGATGTTACATAAACTATTCACTTTATAATATATTCTCATATATATATCAAATCATTATGTTGTACATCTAAAATTAATACAACATAAATGCCAATGATATCTCAATTTAAAAAAAGATTGTACTAATAATTCATCTAACTCACAGTTCTAGGAAGACCCAAGGAGGGAATGATTAGATTTGTTATGGAAGATAAGAATGGAATGAAGTAACAAAATTTACCTAACAAATAGCACCTAATACAACATCTGAAATATAGTAAGAATTTGATATGTCTACACCTTTTCCCCATTTCCTGTTCCCTTTTGCTATATACCAAGTACCTGCATAAGATCTTTTTTGTTTCAAAAGTTATTATTAATAATTACTGGGAAACAACAAAGGGCTGCATATTCTGCATAAGAACCATGGGGAATTCTTGCAGCTTAACAATCGACACCACATTCTGGACTCCCTTGTGGAGAGGAGAATTCAGCTTCTCTTGGACTTTGGCTTTAAGGCCTCACAGTTCTCTTTTTAGAAAACACACCTGAAGCCCCAGTGGGTGTTGACTTGCTCCATCTTTGCAGGTGCCCTTGTTTCAACGATAACAGATGCAGTTTTCTTACCTGCCAGTATGAGCAATTATAGATATTATGTCCTTGTAACCTTACAACTGCAGGAGGCAGGTTGCATTGTCCCTCCTTATTCATTAGGAAAACCGAGACTCTAAAAGGTTAAGTGCCACCCTAAGTCACACAATCTTGTCATTCTGCAGCCACAGTACAAACCAAGATATCTGTGGCTCCAAAATCCACGCGATTGAGTCTCTCACTGCAGTGACTTGATGCAACAGTAGGAACAGTGGCAAAGCTCTTGACTGTACAGGCCTGTTATCCAAGGGGAGGAGGGCCCGGAAACTTGGGTGTCTCAGGAACCTTCTGGCTTCCCACCCCAAGCAACTTCATGGTACATCACTGACACCTATGTTGTAAGTACTGAAGTCAAAATCAGTTCCTCAGAAGTTTCCAGATCATTAATATGAAGTCATTGACTACAAGGCAAAAGCCGTTTTGGCAAAGAAAGCAGTGACCGTACGTTGAAGTCTGATGAGAGAGGGCAGATGAGGAGGCTCTCAGGCCAGGCGTGCTGACGGCTTCCCTTCCGCTTGCTGAGCTCCGTGCAATCAAATGTTGAGACTCTAGAATGCGCAAGGCAGGGTACAGGTGAAGGGGCAGAACTGGAACAGCAAAAAAAAAAAATTTTCCCGGTTACTTACATAATTTCCCTGGCATTGTGTTTCCCATACTTTTTAAGGGGGGAATATGCTCTTTTGTAGTCTTCCTTTCCCTGTGCCACACGGAGCGATAGTACTGAAACCATTCAGCACCAAGGACTCGGCAGCTTCTCAAGGTCATGTCACTGGTGAGTGCAGTTGGAGTTGAACTGATTGCAGACATGCAGAGAGATGTCCAGACGGTCAGCAGGGCCCAGCCCTGTGCTGGAGGGGAACCCACCATTTCTGGAGCGGGACGGGGAATAGGAGTCCAGAGAGGGGATCGAATGAGGAACAGAAGGATCATGCAGAGCTCTGGAGAAGCAGCAGAGTTGCCCTTTGCACCTGCAACATCTTCAGTAAGGCAGTGGTGAACCAGGAACACGTATTGGAGTTATTCACAGTTATTCATACTGTGAACTCAGCACTGTGCCCCTTGCTTTATAGAGGCCCTTTGGCACCATGCAGTAGTAAGAAAGGCCTCATTTATCCTGCTCTTCTACCAACTAGCTCTGAGAAACTGGGAAGATCATTCGATCTCTCTGAGTGGTTAGTTCATCTATAAAATTGGAGTGATAATGTCTATATTATTTATTAGGCCCATCAATATTAACTGATGACCTATTCTATGCCAAGCATTATAAAGGCTGACATACACAGGTAAATTAAAATAAATCGGTGTCCTATAAGACAAACTCTGGGAATGTAACATACAGCAATAGTTAATATATTATAAACTTGAAAGCTGATAAAAGAGTAAATCTTAAAAGTGCTCCTCACAAAAAAAAAAAACTTGTAACTGTGTGGTGATGGACGTTAACTAGACTTATGTTACACTATATATGCAAATCTCAAATCATTATATTGTGCACCTTAAAATGGCCTCAAACCCAGCGCTGGCACTGAGTTTGAACCTGTATTAACCTGGTGAACAGCACTTGCCCCTACCTGGTGACTCACTGAGAACCTACCTCGTGCAGCTCGAGTTCTGCCAGAGGCTCTTTCAGTGACTGAGCCTAACATGCAGCTGGCAGGTGGAGGCAAGTGGAGGCAAATCTCCAGGTTCCTTGGGCCTTTTGTTGACCTGACCCCAGGCTCGGTGCTGGTAGAAGTAGGCCTTGGTGCACAGCTTGGTCTTTCCCACACACTCCCAGGCCCTGCAGAAGCAGCCACACACTATGAATCACTCTGTAGCTCCAAATAGGTTGGCTAGGGCCAGGCACCAGAAGAATCTGACACTGATCTGCACCAGAGTCCCTCCCAAGAGGCCCCAGAACCAACACACCCAGGGTCAAGCTTCAGACAACAGCAGAGCAGATCCCAATAGCTACACAGGCAGCACATCCAAAGGGAGATCTCAGAGGACACCAGACCCTACTGGGATAAACTCCGCTCTGTGTGGTCAGCACCTGCACAGCAGCTCCTACACTGTGGTTGGGTTGGTCCTCACAGTCAGCCGATCTGAGGGTCGACCCCATGCATGAATGTGCTGTTAGCCATCAAGACTCGGTTATAACAGGAGGGAACATGTAGCTCACACAAGGGACATTCCTGGAGCACCCAGTTCAGGTGATCAAGAACTACACCACTGGGTCCCACAGGACACCTACTTCCACGTACCGATACTGGGAGGCAGCAGATCTACATAATGCACAGGAACAGACACAAAGAGGCAGCCAGAATGGGGAGACAAGGAAACATGCTCCAAATGAAAGAAAAGAAGAAATCTCTAGAAAACAAGCTAAATAAGATGGAGGAAAGCAATCTACCAGACACAGTTAATAAAATGGTTATAAGGATGCTGAAGTCACAAGAGTTGTAATGGAAAAAATAAAATAAGAAGATGAATGAGAGGAATAGGAGCAACAAAAGAGGAGGAAAAGCTCCTAATTATTATCTACCTAGTTAGTACTACTTTACCTTTATTTGCATGGGTTCTTTGAAAGTCAAATGCAGGATGTAGTGGCAATAAAGTCAATGATTCTAGCAAGCAAGACAGGAAGCACTGAATGCAATTAGAGTTAGTCAATGAAGATAGATGTATGAAGCAGAAGAGATGCCAGAGAAACTGGAGATGGACTTGCTGGGTGAGGTGGAGGAGAAGACAGGTTGTGGCTGTAGCTGGAATAATAAATCTCAGAAACAGACCTGTGCAAGCCCAGAGTGTAGTTCTGCTGTCTTAGGTGGGCCAGAGATGAAGGTCCTTAGCCCAGAGAATGTGTACAGAGTCAAGGAATATGAAAAGTTAACATGGATTTTAAAGTCACTAAAAATTATGGCAAGGGACAGGACAGAGGTGAAGGGACAAGAGTCATCAGGAAAAGTTTCAGAGAGCAAGAACAGATCCTGTGACTCCCAGTGCTGAGCACGCTCAGGCTTCAGCTGAGCCACAGGTGCCAGTGGGCGGGGGTAGTCAGCAGGTGAGGAAGTGCCCTGGGGAGAGGGAAGCTGGTGCTCCGCCTCACTCTCTAAGAACCATTGGGAGAGCAGCAAGTTCCTAAGAGGGCGTGTTTCAGGCCCAGAATGGAAACTGTCATGGTTAATTTTATGTGTCAGCTTGGCTAGACTACAGCGCTCAGCTATTTGGTCAAACATTGTCATTTTTCTACATGTTTCTGTGAAAATACTTTTTTAGATGAGAATACATTTAAATCAGCAGAATCTGAGGAAATCAGTTCGCTCTCTGCAAAGTGGGTGTGGCTCATCCAACCAGCTGAAGGCTTTAACATAAAAGATTCCTCTTCCCTGAAGAAGGAAGAATTCTACCAGCAGGCTAACTTGGGACTCTGACTGCGGTTTCAACCCACTCCTGGGTCTCCAGCCTGCCAGCCTATGCTACAGATTTTGGACTTGCCTGTCAGCACAGGCATGAGTTAATTTTTAAAATCATTCTCTCTATAGATGATAGTTTAGATAGATTGGTTGATAGATGATAGATAGATAGATGCTAGATAGATAGATGTAGATCTTCACGTACACACACAACATTGTTTTTGTCCCTGCAGAATGCTGATTAGTACTGGGACTCGAGGACTTTCCCCACAATGGAGGGGGCATTCCAAAGATTATAGTGAAAGGCAAATGGTAAAAGGGGAAAAGAGTGAAAACACAGATGGAGTGAGAGGGGGCAAGACAGACTGAATTGGGATTTGAGCATAAGAAACAGATTGGGAAGATTCATGAAATAATGGCATAAACAGCATTCTGTCCATTAAACTTAACTGCAGAAAAGAGAAATCCTTCTGGTTATTGTAATCAAGTTTTGATTTAACATAAGGAATTGGATGCCTGAAAAAGCTTGGTTTCTGGCAGTGATTCCACATAGCAGGCCAGCCTTCTAGGGAGTCACTCGAGGCTGCCATCAGAAACGCCAACTTCAGGATTCGGCTGAAACCCAGGGAACTAAACACCACCAGGGCTGACTTTTCTTTCCATCAGCTACAGGAGGCACAGCGCCTACCCCTGCAATACTTTAAGAAACACATAAAAATATTTTTATTTCTTTTAAAATCACAAGAAAAAAGTGAACTTTTGGATCAAATGTTTAATGTATAATAAAATAGATCCGCTTTTATCCCGATGTAATAGTAGACTATAACATTTAAATTCTATTTTAAACGGGGGAAGGAGCCCATCACAGCAAAACTGACTAAAGCCAATGAAAGCCATGATGCAGCCCCGAAAGCCATTGCTGCCGCCACCTTCGTAACTGCCTCCTGACCTGTGAAGCCAGGATGTGGACACAGTGACATGCTGCAGAAAAAGCACATGGGACAACAGAGACAGCGAAAGCAGCAGAAAGCCTCACTTTCACTTTCCTGACCGATGCAAGTTCATCTATTCAGTGGAAATGAATTCACACCCAAAACTGTGTAGCCCCAGTGGAGTCTGGGACATGCAACTTTTGGATTCCAGTCTCTGCAGCACAGGAAGACACACATGAAGGAAGTTTAAATGGAGGCTGAGTACCTGCCCCCTCAACATGCACCACACTTATGTTAGTTAGCAGGAGTACAATGAAGCCGCGCGCCAGAGGAAAGGAAGGAGGGGGACCCTTATAAAAAAAAAAATAAGGAACAATGTATGTTTCTGGCCAGTGATGGCAAATAATAACTACAATTAGACTGAGAGGGAATATTTCCCCCTATCCAATTTTAGTAGCCCAGGATCGACAAATAATGGAATAGCAATTATTCACATTCAAGTAAACAGCAGCTTCTAGCTTCTTTGGTGTTTTTCCATTCCTCTGATCTCACCTTCTACAGCTCTTCCCTTTGCTCACTTTGTTGCAGCAACACAGGATTCCTTCATGCTCCTAAATCACCCTCCCACCTTGGGGCTTTTGCACTTACTGTTCCTAACAGGAAGTAGTCTGAATTTTTTCAGAACTCTCACGGCTCCTTTAGGTCTCTCTCTTCAAATGCCTCTCATTCATGGACACCTTATAGGAAAGGGCAACCTCACGGGCTCTCTGTCCTGTCTTTCTACAGAGCACATGTTACTTTCTGACACACTCCATCTGACATATTCATTTGCTTATAACGTATCTTTACCTCTAGAAAGTAAGCTCTATGAAGACAAGGATTTTGATTTGTTCATGGCTGTTTCCTCCACACTTGTAGTAGTGCCTGGTGCTTATTAAGTGCTCAAAAATATTTGTGAGGGAGTGAATGAATGAATGAAGAATGTTAACACTCAGGCTCTCCTTTCCTCCCAGCCTGATTTATTTTAGTCACTGTGATCATCTTCAAAGTTCTTTGAGATAAACATTTTGTGTTTAAACCATGTACAGAACTGAAACTGAAAAATACATCAGCAATTTCTGTTTTAGTAATCCAGTTTCATAGCTAGCAGCTTTCTTAACAGTTATTCAGTACCGCATTATATACATGAGGAAGACCCACAGAGAAGTGATATGCTGAAGACCATACAGGGCCAAAGGCGAAGTTCCTAATTCTGAGCCCAACGTACTTTCTGCTGTATACCATAGCAACTTCTGCTCTTTTAGTATTTTCATTTCCAGGTATATTCTAGGAATATTTGAGGAAAAAAAGATAAACATTGGCAATCCTGACTTTGATTTTTGTTGGACTTAGAAAAATGACAGGGCTCTTTATCTTTGGTCATATATGGCTCAAGGATTGTCTTAGATTGAGTTATACAACTTCATCTATGAAAGGGATTCATTTATGTCCATTCTTCGGTCATTTTCCCCTTTTAAAAGATCTGATCTGTTGAGAAAAAGCTAGCCCAAATTCACAACTTGTTATTTGAATTCCTGCAAGTACTGGTTACAGAAAAGTTTTTTACCAAATCATTCTCATTCACTGTTTCTATCATCTTTTAGAAGTGTGACATCCATTTAGGGAATGCTAGCTACCTGGAAAGTTCAAACATTCATCATCTGGCAAATGAATAGCAATTGCTGGATTCACTAACCAGGTCACAGCCAAAATTCACCTTGTCCTGGCAGATATCAAGCATTTGGAATGTTTAGAAGAGATTTAAAAACCAGCACTATTAAAATAACAGTGCTGAAACCATTATTGCCAACTAAATGGCTCTGGATATGAGATTTTTTTTTACCTTAAAAGAACTCCTATATATAGCATTTCCCTTTGTTCTGGTTTCTATAAGTCTGGCAATCAGAAAAGGGAGTCATTAGTTAGGCTTATGTTTTGGATGGGAATGTTATTTGCAAGTAGATGGTAGCTGGAAATTCTATTTTAAAATTGGAGAGACATGTAGCTAGTTTTTCCTGGTACAGCTTTGCAGTGACATTTGACAGAAAGGAGGTGGATGTGGGCCTACATAGCTAGAGGGAGCTTTGGCTGTGTAAAGGCTATCTAGAGCATCAAACTAGTTGTGGAAAATTCTGGAAGGCCTGCCAGCTGGCAAGGTGAGAGTGCAGCAATAGGCAGTAAGTCTGTCCTAGGGCTGAGAGCAGGTACCCTCTCATCACTAACCTGGAAGAGAATGGCACCAAACAAAGCAGAGACAAGGAGTGGGCAAGTAAATCCCAGTGAAGTGACTTTACAGTTTTCTTTGCATCCAGTTCCATTGTCACGTGCAATGCCATTTTGCAGGACATAGCTGTTACTCCAATCCCTTCTCCCCCTCACAAGAAAGAGCATAAGAACGAGAGGACATTTTTATGATATATTTTCATTAATATCTTTCTGGATGATAAAGACAGAAAATCCCAGTCAAATTGATGGACGCAAGAGAAGGAATTTATTGGATTGTGTAACTAAAAACCCATGGAAATCATGGGTGTTAGACACAGCTGGATCCAGGGTTCAGTGGGTATCATTAGGATATGGTTTTTCTTCATCTCTCAGCTCTACCTCCCACTAATTGGTTTCAGCCTCAGATTCCATATGGCACCGAATGACTGTGGAAGTTACAGCTTCAAGCCTGAGAAAGAGGGTCTGCCTCTGTCCCAAAGTTTTAGCAAATATTTTATTGAATATTAAAGACTGTTATGGGCCATGTGTCATCCCTCAACTAAATCTACAGCCGAGAGAATGCCAGGCTCTCGTTGCCTTAGTACCTCTGGGTTAGGGATGAAAAAATCACCAGAACCCTGGGGATTGAGAATGGGAATGGAGTAAGTTCCTAACTAAAAATCAGAGTTTTATAAAGAATGTTAAAAATCCAAATAATCAGAAATACCCACAAAATGGGAAAAATGTATAGTTTATTTGTGAATAGAAAATAGAGCCCCAAACCCTTGTGAGTCCCTAAATGATAAGAGTACTAGGAAACTCTTTTGTTCTTATACTTGGTCTTTGATCCTGCTTCCTAACACTAAGTTCCTATATCCCTTGGAATTCCTTGGGTGATAGGAATGTCTTTAGTTCTAATCTGATGACTCTTGGTGGCTCCTGGATGAGAGCCAGTCACCAGAAAGACCAAGCCATGGTTTCAGCCCCCTTACCCGCTACCCCCATCCTCCAAAGAAAGAAGAGCTAGAGATGGCGTTACTGATTGATCATGCCTACATGGTGATGCCTCCATAAGATCCAGTAGCATGGGGTCCAGGGAGCTCCCAGGTCCACACTGGGAGGATGGCGCACTCCAGCTCCACGGGCACAGAAGCTCCTGTGCTTGGGACCCTCCTAGCCCTCTCCCTCTGTATCTCTTCATCTGGCTGTACATCTGTTTCCTTTATTATATACTTTAATAAACTAGTAAACATAAGTGTTTCCCTGAGTTCTGTGAGCCACTCTAGCAAATTAATCAGATATGAGGAAAGGGTTATGGGAATCTCAAATTTGTAGCCAAGTCAGACAGGGTGACCCAAGGACCTTCTTACTACCTGTGATTGGCATCTGAAGCCAGATGGGAGCAGTCTTCTGGGACTGAGCCCTCAACCTGTGGGCTCTCACACTATCCCCCAGCAGACAGAGTCAGAATTGAGCTAAATTTTAGGACGCCCAGTTTATGTTGTGGAGAATTCCTTGGTGTGGAGAGAACCGCATGCATATTTGGTGACCAGAGTGTCAGAAGTGGAGTCTTCTGTCTGAGTAGTGAGTGAGACACACAGGAAAAGGGAGAACTGTAGGTTTTTCTAATACATTATTCATATTCAAGTTTACTACAGTAAATATTGTGTGACTTTTCACACATCTTACCACTGTAGGGGAGAGCAGTGTGTGTTGACAGGAAGGTCCAGAGGATAGAAACACCTGATTGGTAGAAAGATAATGAAATTAGGCTTTAGGATTGCTGAGTAATAATCTTATTTTAACCACCAACTTTGCCACGTGATCCTGAGTAATTTATCTTATCTTCCTGGTCCTCGGGCTTTTTTAAAAAAATCTGTTAAGCAGATGAAAGAAATGCCTGCCTGTGTTCCTTACCTCACTGGGTCACTGTGTGGCTGAAATCAAATAAAAGCACTGTGCAAGGTGAGACACATAGTTTTATTAGTTTATCATAAGAGGTATTTCCATACAAATACTATATATTTTGTTTTAATAAAAGTTAATTAAGTTAACCCACCCAATGATTTTTACTTCTGAGGGTTATGCAGTTTCTGAGTTCCTGAGTGCAACACTGAGGCAAGTTTTTTTTTTTTTTTATTGGTTCCAATAGCTGAGTCCAAAGTTTAACTAAATATACACTTACTGACCTTTTACTAAAAAGGACATTTGAAGTGATAGTATAAGTCTGAGATGAAGGCAATCCATTGACAGATTTCCCTTCATTCTTATTCATTCCTCCTGCTGATATTTTTGAGTTCCTGTTGTGTGATGAAAAGTATATGTAAGATTCTGAATTCATAGAGCTTAGAGTCAAGGTGGCATTAAGATATTAAATTAACAATTGCAGCAATAAATACATGATCAAAACTGACATGAATGGTAAGACACTCTAATGGGGACTTGCATTTTGATTGAAGAAAGCCTCTCTGGTGAAGTGACATTTAATCTGAAACTAAAATGATGAGTAGGTTAGTCATTAAAAATTGTGCTGATGGTGGGGGTGATGAATGAACCAAAAGTTTCAGACAGAGGGACATGTTGGCGCAAAAGCCCCATAGTGAATGTCTTTTGTTTTTGTTCACTCAGTACCCCATCCCCTTTTCCTTGGTAATGTAAAACTTCTCTCCTGTGAGGAGCTGATTTTCTGTAGTGGAGGCATGTATCCGACCCAGTGACCACAGCACTCTTTCCTCCAGGCTATGGTGGTTGGTCCAGGGATGGGCACTTATTTTAAGCTAGCCAGCCCAAGTATTCCCTAGAACCTTCTTTTTAGACTATCAGGAAAAACAGAATCATTCACTGTAGTTATTAAGCTAAGAATGTGCAATAGTGCAAGAGCTGACCAGCTGTATAGCTGGAAGAGCATGATCCCAGACAAGACCACCCTCATCTCTGACACCAACTGCAAGTTTGGTAGTTCTCAAAACTAACCTCAGTTTTGACAGTTTGCTGGAAGGACTTACTCAGAGCTGCTGTGTTCATGGTTATAGTTTATTACAGGGAAGGGAGACAGAGTGAAATAAGCCAAAGGAAAAGACACATGTTGGTCAGGAGGGTATCAAACCCAGAGCTGCCAGCTGCCCTCTTCCCGTGGAGTCAGGATAGCATTACTCTCCTGGCATCTGTGTGTGATGATACACACAAAGTGTTGCCAGCCAGGAAGCTCATTTGATCCTCAGTATCCAGAGTTTTATTGGGGCTCAATTACCTAGGCATGATTGATTACCCATATCATGCAGCTGATCTCAGTCTCCAGTCCCTCTAGAAGTCAACTGATAGCATATGACTCAAAGTCTCCTCCTTAAAGCACGTGGTTACTTTCTGGCTGGACTATAGCCCCAGGCAAACAAAGATATTCTTATCAAGCATGGTATTCCAAGAACCTAGAAATTACCTCCCAGAAGCCGATGGCAAGACTGATTCTGTATTATATAATTAGTCATCTCTTACAGTAGATCTTGCCTCTATGATGACAGTCACTGTTAAGAAGAAATCAAAGCAAACATAAGTAGAGTTAAAATATGAAGCAACAGAACAATAAGGTCAAAATTTCAGTTCTTGGAATCAACCGTGCCTGACGTTAGCTGCCTGTTAAGCCCCTCATTCATCTGAGTTGCTCTATTCCATTTTTTTCTTAAGTGTGTTTGAGTTGGTTTTGTCCTTGCAATTAGAGATTCTGAAGTGAAAGGAACTTGATTTCAAAGATTTGAAAGAAAAGCTGGAATATAATGAGCTAGGAGGAAGTAACATTAGGTAAGGCTAAAGACATAAGCAGGAGTAAGATTATGGAAGAGTTTCTATGCTACATGAAGGATTAGGAAATTCATCCTAAGTGCAGTGGGAATCTTCTGAAGAATTTTAAGAGGAAAGTGATATTATCTGATTTGTATTTTTAATTATATGTAAGGAGAACAGAAGGAGCTGTGGGGAAGAATGGAGATGAAGTTTATCTACAATGGAGACAAATTAGGAAGTAAAATTGGCAGGATGTGATGATTGATTGTTTATGGATGATGAAAGAAGAAAGACATCTTAAAAGGTACCCTCAGATTTCTGGCATGAGACACGGGGTGGATGGAAGTACTGTTTACCGAGAGGGGTAGAGGTTGGAGATCAGTTTTAGATATGATAAATTTAAAATGTCTGAGAGTTATTCACATAAGAGATTGATCTCCAGGGACCAAGAGAAGAAAATATGTCATGGACAAAAGGGTGGTTGACTCTGTCAAGTTCTGAGAATTACAAGGACAACCCAAACATGTCTGCTGGATTTGAAAACATGGTCATTACTGAGGACTTCAGCAAGAAAACTTTAATGGAGTTGTGGCAAAACAAACAAACAAACAAACAAACAACCATATGGATTGGAGTTAAGAGTGAATGGGAAGCAAGAAATTAAGACTGTGTACAGATACTCTTCCTAATAAGGTTGTCTATGAAATGAAGTAACAAGAAAACTGAGCAGGAGTGTAGAATAACAGGAAAGTGGGTTTTTTTGTTTATTTCTTTCTCTAAGAAAGAAGATGTTTGGTCATATCCAAATGCTGATAGATAGAGTCCAGTAGAGAGAAATGCACAAGATATAGAGGGGAAAAAAATAATGTACTAGGTAGGGTAATGATGACTGCTATAACAAAAGGACCAAGAAATATATAATAGATCAGACACAAAAGAAGTGTATTTCTCACTCACATAAAGTGCTCAGAACAGAAGTTGGTAATGGCAGGTGGGCCTCTCGAGTGGACGATTCAGAGACCCAGACTCCAGCCCCCTGTGGGTCCCTTATGTTTACTGTGTAGGTTCCAGCTTTGTTGTACCCCATGTATAAAGTGAATAGACAGGGAAAGAAGCATTCCTGCTTTTTAAGCTACTTGGTCAAGAAGTGATCCATGTCACTTCTAACGGCATTTTATCCACAAGATCTAGTCCACAAGGTCTAGTCACATGGCCTCATCTAAAGGCAAGGGAGGTTGGAGATCAGTGTCTGGCTGGACTGCCACCTGCTAGCACCAACTATGTACTATAGAAGGTAGAAGCCTGAGTGTAGGAGGACAATCATTTTTGCTGCAGGTAATTACTAATTAAATGCATTCTCTGAGAAGGCAGAATGGACTGGGATCCAGAATATGTGTGGAAGAATTTGCCTTTGATAGAAGGGACAAATTCTCCATTGTAAGGGAAGGAAGAAGACAATGGGAGCTTATATTTTTATCACCAAGCACTTACAGTGAGTGCCAATTAGAGCAACAAAATAAGGGTGATAAAAGTTGAAACCTGGCCTTGCCCATATTTGGAGCCCAAGCTTATCATCCAGAGTTTGGCTAAGGAAGAAGGAGCACTGGTCACCTACTTTAGTAAGAATTTCTACTAAGAGAATAGATTCAATAGGGAGATCCAGCCAGGGTCAGCCATGCCTAGAGAAAGTTACGATTAATTCCTTTGGGAGCTACTTCACACGATTTCTGGCCTCTGTCATGATAACCTGAAAGAAAACCTCAGGGAGAACGAGGTTTTGTCTCAAAATGAAATCATCTTTGAGCAGAGCCAAAGGCTTTGCGCTCCCTTGAATATAATAGCATAAAAAACAAACTGAAACCTTGCTAAAAGTAACCTGGGCAGAGGAGGCCAAAAGATGAACAATAACTTGCTCTCAACCGTGTAGAAGCCAAGGGAAAGCTGATCAGGAGCTGGGATGGGTCAGCCAGATTTCGATACCACAACTGGAGATGAAGTCAGCAGTACAAATTCAAAAGGGCTTGCTGTACTAAGCTTCACGATCTTGGCTCTCAGACAAGAAAGAGGACTTGTGACTGAAAGGGACACTCCAAAAAGAATTTCAATGAAGCACAACTTGAGCAAAAACAATGTTTCCCAGATTGCTTGGATCATGGGCAGAGGGCCTGGCATGTGGAATGAATGTCATCAGCTGTGAACACAGCCTTTTGATTGGTAGCTATGGAGTCTGCTGCCCACGTGGTCCCCTTGGGCTGGCTTCCTGGTGAATAGTATTTGGTGACTGCCAATCCACTCCCCTCTGTTCACTACTTTTTCCTCCCTCCAAATAATTCCCACAGAAATCTCCCACCCTAGGCACTGTGATATTCTTTACTAAGATGTCATCATAATTTGGTTCTGTAAAGAATTTTCCTTAGGGATACAGAGAGAGCAACTTTGATGGTATGAACGTAAAATCATTCAACCCTTTGGAGAATTGTTTGGCAGTTTCTTAAAATGGCAAACATACATTTTAGCCTCTGACCCAAAAGTTCCATCCCTAGGTATTTACCCAACAGTGAAAACATGTTCATACAAAGACTTTCCCAAGAATTTCCGTAGCAGCCTTATTCATAGTAGCCAAAAGCTGGAACAAGCTAAATGTCTACCTACAAGAGAATGGATAAATAAATTGTATATCTATCCAATGGAATATTACAATAAAATTCTTGTTAATAAAAAGAAAAAGACTATTGATAAATGCCAGGACATGAATGAATCTCAAAAATATTAAGTTGAGTGAACAAAAACCACAAACATGCATATATATATATACACACACACATACACACATACACACACACACATACACACACATACACACACACACACATATCTCCCCAACTCATAAACAGCATGATAGCACGATTCTGGGGTGAAAGAATGTTTCATATTTTGTTTTGGGTAGTGGTTGCATGGGTGTATAAAGTTATCAAAAAGCATCTAACTGAACATTTAAAATCAATACTAAACATCTAAGATCAATTTATTGAAAATAAATTATACCTCAATAAAAAGAAAACAACTTTCCTTTATGAAATGCTGTAACATGCCCTTTGCATATTGTCAGACTTCAGTAGCTTGAAAATAGGCTTCCTGTCCTGTCTCACACTTTAGAATGACTTATGAGGCCCATGCCAGAAGAATTCAAAAGCAAACACCAACAGAGGTAAATGATAAACTGTAGCTAAACCACGTTGGTGGTGGGGGGAGGGGGAGAGAAATGGGGCAAGAGCTGGGGCCCAGCCAAGTAGCCCTGGGGTTAAACTTGCTCATTGTTTTTGCCCAGAGCAGACACCTCTTCCAGTGTGGCCTTGAAGGAAGTTAGTGCTCATCCAGCCACACTGGCTCCTGGGTTTACGCAGAGAGTTTCGTAGGAGCTGACCCTGTAGTCTGTCCAAGTACAGCTCCCTCCCTCCCTGCATTATAGCTGTATCATAAAATTCAGCTCCTTTTATTTAGTATATTACTGATCAGGCAGGTAATATAGTGGAATGGTTGAGAGTATGGTGTTTGTAATCAGAAAGACAGGGGTTCACATTCAGTATCCATCTACATCTGGAGAATGCACTCAGTCTCACTAAAGTTCAATAACTTTTTGAGCTAGACGGAGGGGCTTCCGAGAGGGAAAGGTTGGAGAGGGACGTGCTATGCTGGCCAAACCCAGCAATCAGTTTCACACCATTGTGAAGCAGGTTTATTATCCGTACCTCGTGAGTATGAAAAAGGATGTTCAAAGTCATTGTCTGTACAACCGTGAAGCTCACAAGGAGCAGCTGCACCTTCTGTAAATAAACAAAAGGCTTTCTAGCAATTTTTATAAATTTCTAATATGGATAAATTTTTCTTATTTTTTTGCTTACATATTAAATACATAAAGGAAAATGCCCAAGTAAAAAGAAGTGAAGAGCACATACTTTTAGACATTTTTACGAATTGTCCTTATGCATGCAGTCATCACCCAGATTAAGAAACTGAACACTCCCAGGGCCTGCAGAGACCTGCCTCCCACCCAGCCCCCTTCCATCACTAACCCAGCCCCCTTCCATCACTAACCCACCCCTCAAGGACAACATATCTTGACTTCTGCTGTAGACTCAATGTTTGTGTTTCCTTCAGACTTTTATGTTGAAACCTAGTCTCCAGTGAGATAGTATTTGCAAGTGAATTCGCCTTTGGAAGTGAATGGGGTTAGTGCCCTCATGAAAGAGACCCCAGAGAGCTCCCTTGCCACTTCTGCCCCATGAGGACACAGGGAGAAGATGGCTGTCTGGCTGTCTGTGAACCAGGAAGCAGCTCTCACCAGCCAACGAGTCTGCCAGGGCCTTAATTTTGGACTTTCCAGCCTCCAGAACTGTGAAAAATAAAATTCTGTTGTTTATAAGCCACTGAGTCTATGGTATTGTTATAGCTGCCAGCACGGTTAGGAGTTGTGTTATGCAACTTCTAACACCAAAATTCTACAATTTTTGCCTGACTTTGAACCGTGTACAAATGGAATCATGGGAAAGCCCTGCAGGCACTCCTTTGTACCTACTGCTTCTCTCAGTTTTGTGAGTTTCACCCCTGTTGTTGTGACCTTTTCATTCTCATGGCTGCGTGGGCTCCCAGGAGGCATCCATCCGATCTTCGAGGTTGGGCTTTTGGGTAGTTCCCTGTCGGGGACTTTTATGATTAGTGCTGCTATTCCCATGAACGACCAGATAGACACGTTTCTGTTCAGTAAACACCTAGGGGTGGAGAGGTGGCTGAGTCCTTGGCTGTGCTGGTGTCTGTTCAGCTGGAATAGACCATCATCAAGCAGTTTTCCAAAGGGTTTGCTCCAGGTTGCACTCCTGACAGCAGCAGTTGCTTTTGTTCCCACACTTGTCGCTTCCGGTCTTTTCCGTGTTAGCCATTCAGGTGGGGCTGGGCCACACTTAACCTTCATTTTCATTTCAGTACCAGTTGTTGGCAGGGTTTTGTTTTGTTTTGTTTTGTTTTGTTTTGTTTTGTTTTGTTTTGTTTTGTATGACTGAGGCTTGAATTTCATTTTCTTTCAGTCAATGGCGGAGGTACTTTTGTTCTAGTTTCTCCTTAAACTTATCCATCCCACAGGAAACCGGGCGAGCTCTTTCTTGTCTTTCCCACGTCCTTTTACCTTGTTATCTTTCCTGGATGGCTGCGAACAGTCGCTCTTACTCACGTCACAGCCACCTCTCAGAGCAGCTCCTGCAGGTGACTCCTGCGACCTTTATGGGAGGTCTGTGTGGATCACCTGCATCTCGATCTCTCCAGGGCCTTCTCCTGGGCCCTGGTTTCGAATTTCTGCCCCTCCCCAGTCTAGCCTCCTTCATACCCACCCTGGGACTAATTCTTATCCCATTTCTTCACTGGACCCGGCCCTAAAAACTTTCAGGCATAAAGAATGTTTAACTATTGAGAGTTCAGAGTACTCTGGAGACTTGGCAATATTCCTACACCCTACACAAAAATCCTTCATTTTACATACAAGAGAAGAAAGAGACATACAGGCAGCTTAGGCAAATCTCTCCACTTCAAATTGTTTGTAATTGACAGAGCCAGTATTCAAACGCAGCGAGTCTGAGCCCACAGCGTGTGGTCTTAGGACTTTGGTGAAGCGGGTGGAGTCACAACCTCCTACAGCACCTGCGCCCACCATGTGTCCCGCCCATCTGCAGGTTGTATTTAGATCCTTGTGTTGTTGCTCATCCTTTTATTTCCATCCCCATGACTTTGAGTCTTTAGGATCTCCATCCGATTTCATAGGGTACTTAAAGAGTGAAGATACTGGCTGAAAAGAAAGTAAAAATAATATCTTAAAACTCTTATGTGAAAAAACACCACAGAAAGACAGGTGACAAACTGGAAAAGTGAAATATATGACAAAGATTTACTATTTTTATTACAAAAAAATTTCTTTTACGAATTCGTAAGGAAGAAAGCAATCAACCTATTCATGAAATAAAAATACTTTAAAGGACAACCTAAGAGTAAAGTAAGCAATTCACACTAGTAGAAATGCTTAATTCACAGTTTTAGTTTACCTGTAATTGAATGAAAATCAAAATGTTTTTTTACTTTCTACTTTCCTATGTTATGCATATAATTATTTTGCAAGAAGTAAGTGTTAGTTTTATCTCATTTCTATCTCAGGAAAACAAAAGAGTGTATGTCACACCATTTGTGAGGCAGCATCCGAGGCCAAAACTCAGGGCAGCCTTGAGGCAGGGCTTAAACGGTGTGGGGCAAACGGCTACATTTCTAAGAAGCCATTTATCATTCACTCTTTTTTTCTTTTCTTCTTTTTTTAAATGTATACTCAATGTTCGGATACAGTGCTTCTGGTACAAATTCGTCATGTCTGGATTCTGTCATCAGGACCTGGCAAAACCTGCTTCCCTTCCTCCCCCTTTTGTCCTGAGGCTACAGTAGGGCCCTACACATGGCTCTTCTGGGTCTCACCTGCAATATCACCTTTCCCGCCCAGATGCCAGCCAGACCGGCTTCATTTTTGAACAGTCAGATGTTCCAGGCCCTAAGGTGACCTACTAAAAACCTGTGCTACTTGTTGATAAGACACACCTTCCTGGCAGAAATCTCACCTGTTAGCTCAGACCCCAGCCCAACTTCTCTGTGACTCCTCTCTTAGCTACTCCACTTTCAGCCATAAATTTAGCTATCTGTCACATGGGACTCCGTAAAAAATACTGCTGACAATTTACTGAGCATTAACTTCATGCCAGAAATTGACATATGTGCTCTACTTTCATCCTCCCAGTAACACTTTTAGTTATGTATAATCACTATTTTACAGATGAAACCACAAGGGTCACCCAGAAAAGCACAGCCAGGATTCAAAGACATGTCTGACTTTCTTCTGACCTGGGGGTCTTTCTCCCCTCAGCTTTTCTTTTGCCAAGAGGACCGCCTGACTTGGTTCCCTGCTAAGGGCTGGATGGCTACCACCACCAGGAGATCTGCTCCTCGTCCTGCAGAGACAATTCGCTTGCTTTCCACAGGGACAGTTGTATGATGAGACCCGCTCACCAGTCTCTTCCTGAATCTCTACTCTGAAACCTGTCAATCAGCACAGCCCAGTTAGAGAGCCTTCCACTTGTCTCCAATAACTTGCAGCATCAGGTCTGTTTCAAGTTTGACTGGGAAGATACTTTGTGTTTCTCCTAAATGAAACACTTGGCCCTACCAGGGTACATGTCTTTGTGTTTTAAAAGAAGAATGTATCTATCCAAGTCAATTGCTATGACAGCAAATCCTCTAATAGGAAGAAGTCCAGAATAGGGGGTATGAGGTGATGGAAATTAATCCCTATTTTACAAAAAAAGGAAACCAAGTTTCAGCAAATCTTTGGGTTGTTCTGTAAACAACCAAATGTGAAACGAAGCTCTACTTTCTAATCATTGACTCCAAACCTCACCTTCTTCCTGCCCCCATCCAGTGCCCATCATCCTCAGGCACTGAATGGGCTCTAAAGCCCTCCTTCACCAGGTCCTCATGCTTGTAGAAGTCACTTCCCCTGAGAGTCCTGGAGACAGGGCCAGGACTGGGCTCACTTCCCCTCCAAGGCTTTACTTCATCCACAAGCACAGTGAGCCCCCGAGAGAAAAAGCATTGCTAAAACTACCATTCCATTGCAACATTTTATGTCTTTATTGAGATAAAATGCTCAGCTATTGATTACCAGTCTCTTCTAATTTTCTACCAAGTACACATGCTTGCTCTCTATGTACTTTAAGTTCCATAGAACCTTTTCATTTATCCATTTGTTCAGCAAATGTCATGGCATAAAGAACGCCCAGCCCTGGGTAGAGAAAGAAGGGCTCCTCATCCAGTCGAATGAGGGGGTTAATTTTATGAAATGACGTGATCTAAATTCTCTGGATCCTCCTTTACTTCCAAACAGACTCTGTCTAATATACAACTCACGGTGAGTTTGCACTTGTGCTACTCTTTGCTGATCACTGATGGTAAATCATGCCGCAGTGTGGGCTAGGTTCACTTGGTGCTCCGCCCCCTTGCTTTGCTTTCTGACTGTGGCAGCTGGCACACAGCTTGCACTGTTGAGGGGCAAAGAGCCAGATTCCTGCTGCCACTACTGTCACCATTGGCTCCCTGACACCGCCTAGCAGATTTTCACTTTCTTACACCATGCCTGCGGGTCCTGGGCTCCTCAGTTGTCACAGTGCCCACATCTAGTACATTGCATTGTGTGGGGAGTGCCACAACTTGTGTCCACTCACTGCTTCAGCAGCTGTCCTCACATTTGGCTTTCTTAGGGCCAGGTAGAGGGGCCAGGTGTGCAGTCTCAGAGTGCAGAGGTCATGTCTTAAACACCTTTGTGTCCTAAGCACCTAGAACATGGTGGGAGCTCAGCAAATATTTGTTGAATAAGAAAATGAAGAATATTGAGGTGACATGCCTAGAAAACCTAGTTTAGTGGAGAACTAGAAAAGAATCCAGGCTCCCTGAGTTCTGTATCAGTGCTCTTTTAACTCAACCCCCTAAGTTTACATTAGCCTCCTGCCAGAAAGAAAAATAAGATGAATAAAAACAAGGGAGGGAGGAGATAGAAGAGAATGAAATAAAGTAAAATTTGATGTTGATTTTATGGGTGGCATAACAGCAAGACTGGGGATAGTATTTCCTAGGTCTGAGGTCATCTGCTTCGAGTCAGATCAACTATATTATGGATAAATCGTACTGCTGCCTAAACTCTCATGCCTGGAGTAGACCTGGCAAAATACTTGACTCCAAGCATAGTGAAAGTAGCTCAGAACATATTTATAAAATTTGAATATGCTCATTTACCAGTTATTCACTTCTAATTGTTAACTGTCATTCACATTTTGTTTTAAAAATAAATATGACCTTTTCCAACCCATCCCAGCCAGGTAAACATCGCCTAAGAATGTGTTATTGTTTTTGTTGCTGTTACTTTAAACCGATTAAGTGAATACAGCTTACTAGATATTAGTTACTTTGATTTAATTAGTATGGATCAAATAATACTCAGAAACCACACACAGGAGGAATTCCAATAAGTAATTTCTTGTCAGAATATGACTTAGATATGCCTTTTTTTCTCCACAAGGTATACATTGAGGAAGAGTGGGGAACAAAAAGTATGTTAAGAGGAAATTTCTTTGCATTAGCTGTACTGTTAACCAAGACTAAAGACATGAAGCAGAGAACTGGAATGATCAAAAAGTGACGACGATGCAAGATTTAGGCATGTTGGCCCAGAGCCCAACAAAATACTTTTGGAAATTACCTTTAATTCTCTTACTTAATGGGGAAAATTTTTATACAGAAAGCTAAAAAGAGATAAATATTTCCTATAACTTTATCACTTGATAATAACTCAGTTAACATTAATATAGTCTATTCTACTTTAGCAAAATATTGACATTCCTAAGAAATCTCAAATTACCAAAATATGTGAAGAAACAGGTAACACTAATTAAAGCCGAGGAGGGTGCAGGGAGTCAGAGCAGAGGAGATGGTGTTTACTAGATAAACACTATTATGTATGTATTGTCCTCTGGGAATGTATTCCCTATCAAAAATGAATTAAATTGAAATTTAAAATCAAGATTTAAAAAATATTTTAATGGGAACAGAATAGTTTTAGACACAGAGTACAACAGGTTTTTAAAATAGTAATTTCAATAATAAATGTGTTTTCATAATCATAAATGTATTTGGTAAATTCCAGCTTTTGAAAAATTGTAGCTTGCCCTAGCCAACGTGGCTCAGTTGGTTGGAACACCTGTTGTCCCATACACCAAAACTCTGGGGGTTCAATTTCCGGTCTGGGCACATGCCTAGGATGTGGGTTCAATCTCTGGTCAGGGCGAGTAAGGGAGGCAACAGATCGATGTCTCTCTCTCTCTCTCTCCACTCTCTTCCTCTCTCTCTCTAAAATAAATAAACATATTTAAAAAGAAGTTTTTTTAAATACTGTATCAAAACTACAAAAGGAAACAGACTCTTCCTTCCTTGCCCTTGACTTCCGGTATTCAGTGCCCTCTGACTCCTGTCACTTTTGCCGTGCAGTTCTGCTTGCAGCACAATCCATAACATTCAGGAGAAACAGCAGCTTTATTTCTGTTCTGATGATGCTAATTCTCAATCAGTTCTAGTTATCACTAAGAGTGGTTCATTTAAATTATGTTTCATAATTGCTCATTATGCTATATACAGTTCTCTTTTTTTTTTTAAGATTTTATTTATTTTCAGAGAGAGGGAAAGGGAGGAGAAAGAGAGAGAGAGAAACATCAATGCGTGGTTGCCTCTTGCATGCCCCCCACTGGGGACCTGGCCCACAACCCAGGCACATGCACTGACGGGGAATCAAACTGGTGAACCTTTGGTTTGCAGGCCAGTGCTCAATCCACTGAGCCACACAGGGCTTATATCCAGTTCTTGTTATGGATACTTTTTGGGAGAAATAAATGCCTGTAGATTTGTTCATGTTTTTCTAGGTATGTCTACACATACTTTATACAGAAATTATCTTTTGGGATCATAATAAATATACTCTAATAGACTTTTTTTTACCCAAGAATGCATTCCAAAACACTCTTCCATGGTGATAAACATTGATCTACATTATTATTTTAACTCATCACATTCTACTTGCTCAATGTACAATAAAAGTTTAACTAATGCCTACACATGAGCATCTTAAAAAAAAACACTTTAAGAATTTGTTTTTCTTCATCAAATAGGGCCACCTTAGTCTTTTGTCTGTACCTTTACAGTGTTAGTATATGAACTATTAAAATGAATGTGATTCCATTATCACTTAAAGACAGACACTAAGGCCAACGTAGGCTGAGATTCCTGTGGGTCGTAGCAATCCTGGGAGATACTGCCTTTGCTGAAGCCACAGCAAACCCAGGGGGATCTGAGGTCCACCCATGGCTTCAAGTCCACCCAAGAAGGCAGGAGTTGTGTATGACTCAACATTCTCAGATCTACTAGAAATCAAATAATTTCCTTAGGATTCAATTCCATTCAATTCAAGCTTTTTTTTTTTTTTTTATTTAATAAAGTGCTATCATTTAGAATGGAAGGACAGACAAAGTGCTTTGCAGATAAGGTAAAATTAAAAGAGCTCATCATCACCAAGACCTTATTACATGAAATGTTAAAGGAACTTATCTAAGAAAAAGGGGATCAAAACTATAACCAGTAAAATGACAATAAACTCACAACTATCAACAACTGAACCTAAAAACAAAAATAGAAAAAAAAAACTAAACAATAGAACAGGAACAGAATCACAAAAATGGAGATCACATGGAGGGTTATCAGTGGGGAGGGAAAGGGGGGAGAATGGGAGAAAAGGTACAGGGAATAACAAGCATAATTGGTAGGCATAAAATAGACAGGGAAAGATTAAGAATTCTGTAGGAAATGGAGAAGCCAAAGAACTTATATGTACAACCCATGGACATGAACTAAGGGGGCAGGGAATGCTGGAGGGAATGAGGGTACTGGGAGGAGGGGGATGAAGAGGAGAAAATGATGGGACAACTGTAATAACATAATCAATAAAATAAAAAAGAAAAAAAATAAAGTGCAAGGCATTGTGCTAATGGAGAGGGATGAAAACTAAACTGGGTCACTCTAATTGTTCAGGTCACTTACCAAGAAGGGAAATAGATGTACATCAAACATACTTTAATAAGTAAGATACAAGGAAGACTTGTAAGTAAAACAAAACAAACAAGTGTTATGGGAAACACAGAAGAGGACCAGATTAAATTTGGCTGGCAAAGGTAGCATCAGAGTTGCTCCTAGAAGTGCTTGCGGGTTTGCAACCAAAGCGGGGGCAGGCGAGGGGCGGGGGAGAGGGGGTGGGAGGAAGGGTTGTAGGGAGTAGCAAGAGCCTAGGCCATTGGTATAGACTTGATTCAAGCTGCTCAGAGCTGTAAAGCCTTTCTCCTGGACTCACTCTGTCCTTTTGAGTTATCTTCCTGAGGCTGTTATGTTTCTGGGCATGCCCGAGGATCCTCAGACTTTACAAACCGGTTTTACAGAGCCAGGCATTTCAATAAGAAACAAAATGCTGAGTAACAACATGAAGTCAGAATGTTGCTTGCCAAGAGCTGGGAGGCCTGGGTGGTTTCCCAATCTTAAAGAGGCAGGAGGATATTAAAGCCAGCCTCTCGGGAAAAACCTGGATGGATTTATCAATAACAGAAAATGCTATGTACTAATACAACATGGGTAGGTGTACCACCTAAGATTACATACTGTCATTGTTCACCCCCCAAATCAGAGGGGCTAAATGCAGCTCCCAATTACTTTGCATGACAGACTGGCATATCACTAATGGCTTATTTTTGTGAAAACCCTTTCATGCTCTGTAGAACAGAGATTATTTTCAGTCAGTCTTGGTTCAAAGGGGAAAAGTTGAGTTTTAAACAGGAAATGACCCTGCAACAAAGAATTCA
The DNA here is from genome assembly GCA_004027475.1 of Anoura caudifer. Taxonomy (NCBI): domain Eukaryota; kingdom Metazoa; phylum Chordata; class Mammalia; order Chiroptera; family Phyllostomidae; genus Anoura; species Anoura caudifer. The sequence goes on along the minus strand of PVKU01000469.1, from coordinate 421,623 downwards.
GGAGTATTGGTGAATAAATAATCCAGGCACAAACTATGAGTTCTAGGCATCCTGAAAACAGGGCCCACTGCCAGCTCAAATGGATGAAATCCCAGTCTTATATAAAAGGCTCCAACCCCCCAAGAGGATCACTGGTCTCACCAGTATCACAAGGTTGCCACCAGCTCAGCTCTTACTCAACATCCTGAGGCCTTCCGCCCAATCACTCGCATCTGCGCACTTGTTCTGGGAACAAGGTGCTGAATGTCTGGGAGGCCTAGCAGAGCTCACAGCTGAAATGAACCGTAGCTGAAATGCCCAACATTCAGACCTGCCTGCCCGAGGAGGACCGGGGCAACTCAGGGATATCCTATTTTAATCTTCACTTAAAATGCTCAAGAGTTAAAAATATGCTCAGAAAAATAATATCTTCTGCTGGTGGAAAATGTGGAGGAACAGAAATACCTAACGTAGAAAAAAATGCAAGTCCAGTACTGACAAATACTAGGTATATTTATTTTCATTCTGTGTTCTCTGTTCACATGAATGTATAAAATTTGGATCATGTTATATAAATGTGGTTTTGTGTTGTTTTTTATCTAATATTATATGATAGTCACTTCTCATGTTGTTTTTCATTGTTGTAAACATTATTTTTAATGGTTATACATTTCATCCTGCAAGTATGTGACAATTTATTTAAATAGTCCCCTTGTTGGGGCATGTAGATAGTTGCCAGGTTTTAAAAATTATATTATTATAAAATAGCACTGCAATGGATAGTCATACATACACATATTTTACCAAAATTAAATTTATTTACTTAGGATTCATGTCAAGAAGTAGAATTATCGAATCAGAGGGAACTCTAATTTTTTAAAGTTATGAACAGGTAAATCACAGTGTGTGAACAATGTGTTACGAAATCTGAACATCCAGCTTTGAGTCACTCTGCAGGTGAGTCAGGGTATCCATGCCCCTACTCAGTAGCCAATATCAAAGGGGGAAGGAATGAAAGTCACATGACTTCTAAATTGCTTCTAAGGCACATTACAGTATCTCCTTTAAAACTTCAACAACTCTGAGAGTTAAGGAGTAGTATTCCAATCATAAATATATTAATATTGAGGTTCACAGAGAACGATGTCTCCAAAGCCACCCTGGTGGTAAGTGGCAGGCTGCGAATTTCCTCTCACTTGCTCTCTGACCAACATATAGGGCGTGGAATCTAATTGCTTGCATCTTGATGAATTAGATAACTTGGGAGAAGCCACTGAGTGTTTCTGCCTCAGCCACCTGTAGCACAATCTATAGTCACAGTGTACCGGTCACTGTGGCTTTGCTCACTTCTCAGCTCTTTCAGGAGAGAGATGATGTTCTCAATGCTGGGGTCCTCAGTGGCTCTTGTGTTTCTTAGTTCAAATCTTTAAAATCTTCAAGTTAAACCACAACCACCACAACCACACAAAGCCTCCTGGAACTTTTTCCCAAGTAAAACAAAAACTCTAGTTTTGGGAGGTTGTCAGGCAAAGCTAGAAATGGAACTGCTTGCTGACTCTCCATATGAAGGACTGTGTTTAAGCGAATCCTATGTTGCCAGCACAGTCACTTGTCCAGGACAATAGCTGTTGGCACCACATTAATATGTGAAGGCTGGGAGAGCTGCCAGTGAAAGCAAACTCTTTTGTGGTGTGTGCAGGGCTGTGCTGGGCCATCAGTTGAAGTTCACCATTGATGACCATCTGAATGCTGCCTTTCACTGACGGTCCACGCACATGGACAACTCAGCAAATTGGAGAATGAGTGTCCAGGGAGAGGCAACACAGTGTAATGGGGAGAAAATTAGAATAGGGTGAGGAAACCCTAATTTTAATTCCACTGTTGTGACACTGACACCTCCCGTAACTTCCCTGAGCCTCTTTTTCCTTATCCACTCACTCCCCAGTCACCCATCCAGGCCTTCATCAAGTATGTATTAAATACCAACTTGTTTGCAAGGCATTGGGGCAGATGATGTGAGCATTTCATGATTCTGCTTTGTGAGCATTAGGGATAATAACAGTCTCATCTACCTCAAAGTGATGTAATGAAGAGGAAAACCCAGTTACTACATTAATAAAAATGGAAATAATTATGTTTGTCTTACTTCATGGATCTATTATGAGAATCATATCAGATAATTATGTGGGTATACTTTATGAACTTAAAGTAGTATATAAATATGCAGGAAAATAGATATTTTGACTAGATGAAACTTATACTATTGCTGGACAGTAATGAGAGTATGAGAGAGACACGTGGAGAAAGAAATGATATCTGTGCCATCTTTCCTTTTTTGTAAAAGCAAGACTTTCCAAACTGAAGCTAGAAATTGGTTTAAATATCTTATGGGTTATCAAAGAAAACACAGATAATAACCAAACCTATGGTTTAAACTTGACTCTTGTATTATACCAACAACTAGGAGTTTTAGATGTTCAAGCTCTAAAATTCAACATTAGAGGTGAAAACTTTTTATTACTAATGTATCAGTTTGGATTAGGTTTTGCTGCACGTAAAAGAAAAATGTATGCTATCAGTGCCTAGAGTAAGGCAGAATTTGGGGGGATTTGTTTTCCAAGTAAAATAAATCTGGAAGGAGACAATCTAGCTATGGCCACTGTAGGGTGCCACATCCTAACATGTGGCTTTTATTTTTAAGGCCATCTCAGAGCTGCTCACACTCCAGCTGTCACATCCCCATTGCAGGCCAAAAAGAAGGAACAGCAGAAAGGACCCCTCCCAGCTGAGCTGAGTCCCTTTAAGCAGCCTTTCTGGACTTTCCACCTGGGAATTATGCTTTCATGGCTTTGACAGAAAATAGTCACATGGCCACACTTAGCCGGAAAGGAGGCGGGCAAATGTACTTTTTGCCTTGAGAGACTCTGAAAGCAGCTAAAAATTGGGGTTCTTTTAAAGAAGAAGGGGAGAAGGGATATGAGGGTAAGCAACTAGCAGCCTCTTCCACGCAAAGTATTAAGAAAAAATAAGTCAGTAGAAAAATTTCCTCAGTTTTAAGTTTTTCTCCATAATGTTTCATAATCCTTTGATTTTAATAATATTACCATTCTTTTAAAATAGTACACAATGGTATCTGATTCAATATAAAATTATATGCTTGTAGTCTGTTGATAATTTAAGTGTATTTCATTTTATTCTATAAAAAATATGACTTTCGGGTGTTTCATCACATAAATACATTTAAGCCCCATTATCCCGAATCAAAGAAAATCTTAGGAGTCTAATCTAGGAACATAGCCTGTGTGAACTAAGCTGCCAGCTTCTCGTTCCTCCAACAGTCTTTGCTCAGAAGCATTTACCAGAAAGCTTATGGACTTAAGCATCAGCCTAAAACAAGGTGTACCTGAATGCTTCCCAACACAGATCATCCTCCCACTCTGGCCGCAGCGGCTTTCTACCTGTGTCCTCAAATCCCTGACAACACAACTGCTCTCTGGGGGGAACCCCTTTGGTATCGGGTGTTGACTTTATCCAGATGAGTATTCATGGGCCTTCCTGTCCCTTCAGAATTTGCCTTCTTTGGCCCTTCAATGGCTCTGAACAACAGGGCCTGAGGGGCTTATTTCCTAACTCAAGGAGCATGGCATACCAGCTGGGTTATGACAGAGCAGCGGAGCATCTCAGAGTGTCCCTGTGGTTAGAGGAAGTGTCTTCTGCATGTCACAATAGCAGGGTGGCAGCCAAATGAGAAACATAAGCTCTGGATACTGAAGCAAAGTTATTATTTCTTTAAAAAAAACAACTGCTACGTGACATAAATTTAAATTCCATCCAAATTGGACATTGCTGGCAATATTATAATTCCCGGGCGAAATAAAGTTCGAAGAAATTTGAAAAAGTTAGTATGTTATGTAACCTTGGGCAAATCGCTTGCGCATACCACATTTTTGCTATTTTACAAACAACAATAATGGTTATATTAGATTATTAACACAGTAATTCCCCCAAGGTATTATAATATTAAATAAATATAAGAAACATAACAACTGATCATTCTCCAACTGGTCAAAAGATTTTGTCACTGTTAAGATACTTTCAGCAAGACCGTTAATTGGGGGTCAGGAGGTTACTCACTCTAATGGGGGAACTGCGCTCTATCATCTGTAATAGCCTAGCAGGCTTTAGCATTCTACCATTCTAGACCTTATTATTTCTAGACTCCTCTTTTCTTCCTTGGGTTGCTCCTCAATTATGGGCATTTTATTGCCCATTACTTCTCCCTCTAAAGACTGGCAAAGGAAAATAACAGCAATTATTATAATTAGAGCAAATATAAATGGAAATGAACCAGAGGCAGCTCGTTGTGTTCAGTAGATACATGTTCAGTTGACTGTCATGCATTGATTTCCTGGCTCTATACTTGGGAAGCAAGACAGAACGGTAGCTAGAACACAGGTTGTGGAGTCAAGGGTGAGAAATCCATATCTTGAGACTATTCTGTACTGGCCACTAGACGCAACCTCAGAGGATGCATGTAGAAACTGAGGGAGGTAATACCACATACTTTCTAAGATTTGTGAAAATGAAATAATGGTACTCACATTGTAGGCAATGCAATAAATGTTACCTACCACTATTAACCCACACCATTACAAAATACCTCTATATTTCAACAACAACAGAATTCCCTAAATTTGAAGATCCATTTATTTTGAGCAACATTTGCTCCAGTGCAGATCTAGTACAACAGAACACCCCTGGAACGGCTGCAGTAGGTCTCGGTCTGTTTCCGGGTCATTTCAGTAGGAACATTGAGACTTCATTATCTAATTGTAAATGCGTTATTTAATTCATCGTTTGCACTGAGTCCCTCACTACTTTTATTGTGTCCTCTTCCGGCATCTTTAACAGCTCTGTGGCTTTGAGACTTCGCTCTCTTTCCAATTTACTGCTCAGTTTCATCAGCACTCCTGTTTCCTGTTTTGTCCCTGTCTGGGCTGCCTGTTTTGCCCCTCTAACTCCTTCCCCTTCCCCTTCAGAGGATACCACCCACATTTCCAGTAGGGATGGGCCATACCATCCCTACTGGATGTAGCTTTTTCTCCTCTTTCTTTTTCTTTTTAAAATCCCCTTTGAACCTTCCTGAGCCTCCTGTAATGGCTATGTCCCTGTCCCAGCTATTTCAGTATTTTTGTGGCTTTTGATTTTGATCTGAATTCAGGTCTTCTACCCGAAACCATCTCAAACAAGTAGTTTGAGGTTTTTGTTGGAAGGTTATTTGAATTTGTTTACATGGCTGCCAACTGCCAATTTAGATGCCATGAGATTTCTGGAGAGGTGGCGTGGCCTTCCCAGATGACTTTTCTTTTATTATCACTGAGCTGCATTATTAGTGGGGATGGGCAGTTTTGTTCATGAGTCAGTCTTGCTTAGTATAATTCCAAATAATTACTGCTAACTCAGGAGAATTGGGAAAGTCATTTCAGGCAGGTTGATGGGGAGTTAACTAAAGTCAATCATAGACACGGCTGTATCTACATGATTTGATGTACTTACATCTATAGGAAAACACACATACGCATGTGCATACACAACACAAAAACATGATTATTTAGTTGTGATATTCCGGCATCTTCTCTGCAAAGAAGCCACAAATACAAACTGAACATGAACAAAATGACTCACTGGCCATGGCAGAGGACAGACGACCTCTTCTATTTTTTTCCCCCTTCATTTTTCATCACTGTTGTTTAGGTGAAGAGCAAAAAAGCACCCAAAATTTCTTAGCCTGCTCTCAAATTATTGGACCCTAAGGTGTTATTCGTTCGTTCATTCATTCATTCATTCATTCACCAAACACCTACTATGCTCACAAAATATCTGTGTTCAAAATAGACCAGACCCCTGCCATCTGGAATCTCCTGTCAGGATCTGACGTCCTGCTCATTTAACAAAAGCCTAATGTGGCTCAGGATTTCAAGAGAAGAACAGTAAGGCAAGAACAGGGACAGAGTTTATCACATGCTCCACCACGAGCTTTTCTAAAAGGCCAAATGCAAGGCAGACCAGGGGATTGCTCAGTCTTCCTTCCTGTTTCTGTGCTCAGAACTCACAGTGATATTTCAGGAGCTAGTTATTTCATTTCCTACCAAGCTAAGACTTTTACTGTGTTTCTTATTATTCTTATCAAATGAGAAGACCATTCTCTTCCATAATATTTCTGCCCTCCACCCTGACAACCCCAACTAGAAATCATCTTGCCTTAATTTTCTCCAGGAGGCAAGATAATTCCTCAGAGGAACTTCCTTTTGCTTTGTAATATCACTGTTTAGACTGATTGAGAAATTTACTGGAGAATTCCACTTGTTAAAAGCCACTAAGTGCTTTTTTTTAAACAAAAGATTTTATTTATTAATTTTTTTTTTAGAGAAAGGGAGAGAGGAAGAGAAACATCAATGTGGGAGAGAAACATTGACTACTTGCCTCTTGCGTGCTCCCAGCTGAGACCCTGGCCCACCACCCAAGCATGTGCCCTGACAGGCTGGGAATCAAACCAGCAAGTTTGTGGTTCATAGGCCTGTGCTGAATCTACTGAGCCACACCAGCCAGGGCACAGGTTCTTAATTGAATGAATCCCCACTTTAGTCTTTTTATCCTTTTGATTTATATGGTAAAGGAAAAAGTATACCAGTGTATTTGTTATTTATTTATTTGTGTGGGATTAGGCTTTTACAGTGTACCTACAGATATAAAGCACTTTCCAAGTCTCTTTAATATTATCTGCTTTGCGTGAAGTAAGGAAATATTGTAGTAGTGAGTGTGTTTGGCTTTTGTTTATATCTAGTTATTGAGTATTTTTAGTATTTTCTAAGGCCTCTTACTGTTCTTGTTTTCAACTAACAGAAATGGGAAAATAAAGACTGTGGGAGTATGAGATGAATTCTTGCAATGTTTGTCATATTTTAAAACTCTATTTCTGTGGCTCTTGTATTTTTTTAAGATGACTTCACCTAAAAGCCAAGGCCAAGCAAGAGCCCTTGTAAACAAGTGACAAGGGACATGATTGCTCACAATGAATGCAATCCAAGCTATCAGTGGCATATTGTGTGAATAAAAAGTAAAAAGCTAATTTTGAATACAAAAGAAATGAATAAAATCTCTTGTCACTAAGAGAATTAAAAGAAGACTATTTGAAGATAGAATCATTTTATGCAGCTGGACCTATACACTCACCCAGATTGGTAACAACTAGATATAGTCAGAAAGCCTGGCTCATACCCAAGTGGCTCACATTCAATTCTCCTTTGGGCAAGAGTTAGGAGGAGGCAGAGAATAGCAGTTAAGAGACTGCTTGGCTTCAAGTCCTGACTTCATGTCTTATTTTCCATGTGTTTTCTTAATAACCTGAACACTGAATAACTGTAGTTGACTCACAGAGTTGTTATGAAATTTAAATAAAATGATCCATGTAGAGCTTACTGCTTCTAAGGCACCTGGTAACAAATGTGAGATGGTGACATGTGTCCAAGGAGATACATCCAAGGCTGAATGTATCTGGAATGACTTTGTAGGTGACTGGAAGTAAGGAATCAGAAATGTGAAGCAGGCAACAAGCCTCAGAAGGTAGAGAACTGACTGGGTAAGTTGGCAAGGGTTGTTAGGAAGGATACAGGACAATGCCTGTAAAACCAAGAGTAGTAAGGGTGCCCTTTTGCCTCCCATGGAACAGAGTTCATCACCTCATCTATATCCATCTACACAAGGGCCTGGACATCAGCAGAGAAGACACTGAACACAACTGTCACGGTTAAGGTCAAATAGGGCAAAGCTTTTTTTGTTTTCTGTTTGTCTGCCTGGTTTAGAATATTCTTGTGGAGGAATTTTATGGTTTTTGCTTTTCTAATATCTACTTCTTTATGATGGAAGGAAAAAGAGCACTCCAGTAATCCCTCTAGAAAACCACACACATACACAAAAATGAACAAAGAGCCCTGTTGTCAGATGATAAGAATGATAGACCTCATTCTGTCAAAGCATGAAGCTAATAAATTCCATTCTAAACATGTTACAGTTATATAATCTATAAAAACATTGCTATAAAATGAGCCATCTATTTGAAAATCCTGCTGCATATAGTTTGTATAATTACCAAACTGGTAATTGAAAGGTATAAAGTTGCCAAGAATCGTGAAATAGTTGTGAGTCCCTAGTCTGTGCAAGGTGTTATTAAATGATGACAGAATCATGCTATTCTGTTAGTTTATGCAGAGATTTACATTGCCTACTCAATTTCTAAATGATTTCTTTCACCTTCATGAAAAATAATATTCCAGAATCTTTTACTGGGACTATGGTAGCATTTAATCATAAATTCGTAACATTTTAAAGCTGAAGGACTCTTAGAAGAGAATTAAAATCAGTGCCTTAGGCTTTCTTCAAAATGCTGGTTAATATCAGAAGGGGCTTTTGAAATTTTAAAATATTATTTTAAAAACATAAAAGAAATTATTTAGTCAAATATATCAACTGGCTCTTTGAATCTCCACCTATTACAAGCATCTATTCATCCCAGCAATGTGAGTTTTAGGAGGCACAGAATAGAAATTCAGATAATATAAGTGACTGATTCAAGGTGAATGGCATGAATCATTCATTAGACTGAGATGATGATCAGTAGGGTATCTGAAGAAATCAGGCCTGGCATTTGACCCAGTTGATTATTTCTGTTCCCAGCTGAAAAATATTTTCTGAATTCTCCCCAGCTCATCTTGAGGTAGACAAATGTTAAAACAGAAAGAAGTGGTGATGTGCCTTTGTTCAGCATGGACTCATGGGGAAAGTCCTTATAATATTTTCAGCTGGTTGCTATGGAGGCAACCAGCAGCAAGCTCAGCTAATAAATTTGGGCTGACATCGTTGTTAATAGACAACTGAGTGTCACAATCATGCAGCAGAGTTAGGCAGGTGGAGAACAGTAAAGTTTGCCAAACAGAATATCACAATGTGCGCACAAAAAGGCATGGTTTTCAAATTTCACAAGTTATTTCCAAACACTGGTGATCAAGATACTGCACATTACTTTCCCATAGGCCCCTACCACAAGCAGATATCCCAGGAGAGCTATTTACCTGTACATTGTCATCAAGGCAAAAGAAGAATTTGTTAAATTATTTGGGGAGTTAGCTGAGCTTTGAAAAAACTATGCTCCAGGCTCATTAGTTGGGGCCATGCTATAGACCTTCTAAAAATAACGGGAAGTTCAATGGGAAAGAGTTTAAGAACAAGCTGCCTTCATTTGTTTAAATGGTCAGTGAAGAATCAATGACAGTCATCCTTAGCTATTCTCTTCTGTGGCTCTGGACAGAACTTTTCCTTTTTTGCCGTTCAGAGCTTCCTGCTTGGTGTTTGTCTAAGCAGGGAGGAAAGCTAGTGTTCAAACTCGGCAACAACAGATTGCAAGCTAAGGCTTTTCTGCACTTTGTTTAATTTTCCTGAATTGTCCTGTTTCCAGAAATGATTTATTGGTGACCTAGCATGCTTTTCTTCTTACTCAACACTCCCCTGGGCATGTAGTTAAAACACCACTCTTAGCTGTAATTCTCCTGGGTGGGGAAGTGGCTGGTGGTGGCAATGAAAACAAAGCCCAGATCTGAGCAACTGTGGGCTGCTGACTTTATGCTAGTCTTTCATAAAGGGAACCCTCAAAACACCGTGGCCATTCAGCAAACAGTGTGCATTTCATCTAAGCCTGGCTGGCTTTGTGCTTGCCTTTCTTCAGCTAGAATGGTCCTAACCAGCAATGTCTTTGTGTCCTGATGCAGTAAGTTGGCAAGTACGCACGAGGATAATGCTGAAGTATAACTTCTGAGTGGGGGAGGGAATCAGAGAGAGAAGTGAAGCTCTTCACAATGGCCAGTGGTTCTCTCTCATGGTGTTTTTTTCCAACAGAGGTCGGCGATTGTGCATTGTCTTTGTGAAAGTGAATGCAGCATATTATTTTTTGAGTAAAAATTGAGATTTTTTTTTTGGTGGCAAAGTATATGGAAAATAGAAGCTCTCTGTACTTGATTTCTTTGTTTTTATTTAAATGCCTCCAGAGACATTCTTCTGTGAGAAGGAAAATGACATAATAGGTCTCTAAAAAGGAAACTTTTAATGATAGAAATATGCAGTTTTAAATCCACTAGAACTACTAAGAAATGTTACCGAAGTTTTAAAAAATTCTTGTATATGTAGTAAACTTTGTGAATTGCCTACTCAACAAAATATCTTTGCCTTCTTCCTAAAAGAACTTCAATTTTGCTCTCCTTTTATGTAGCCAAGTGCCTGGAGGAGGTTGATCTCAGCTCCAACACAAGTCTGATAGGTCTGGGTAACGCCATGCTTCCATCAGTCAGCCACTGAGGAATGGGCATGCAATTCAATTCTGGCCAATAAGATGTAAGCAGAAGTTTGCAAGAGGATTCTGGGATGTTATCTCTTGCTTTTAGAAAACCACAAGAATCCAGCCTTCTTCAACCACAGGAATTCTTGGATGAAAATAAAGAAGCATATAGTCCCATTGCTCTTGCAGTCAATTTATGTCCATAAGAGTAATAAAATTGAGGCCAAAGCTATGGATGATCATTGTGGCATCACTGAGCTAGTGAATCGATCAATAAATGTGTTGCTTAAGCCACTCAAGTCAAGCTAATGTTACTGGCAGCCAAAGGCATTCTTCTAACGTAGAATGATTCTATCTGCCAAATCTCATCCTAAACACCTTAGTGCTTGCTCTCTCCTCTTCTTTTCCTGTCTTTTTCACGTATGAACCCCAACCTTTGCTCTGACTCACATAATCCCACTCTGACACTCCCACTCTTGTTCTCCTTGCCTTTTCTCTCTGTTCCTCAACCTTTTGCCCCTCATTCCACAAGTTGTACCCCTAGGTATACCTTAGGCACAGCCAGGATGAAAGAGTAGGCCCACCACTAGGCATGGATAAGGTGGAGTTTTGCTCCTATGTCCTCCTGTTCTTTGCTATAAACACCCCTTGCCTCTCAGCAATTCCCTTCACTGCTCTACCACCTATAACAAAAAGTCTATGCGCTCTGAGACTTCCACCCCAAAACCATATTTTTATGGAAATGGCTAGTGGAGATAATGCCTTAACCCAGTGGCTTTCACATCTTTTTTGCCATAACCCACAGTGAATATCCATACTCAGCATATACAGAGCACACACATAAACAACTGAAGCAAGAGTGTCATGGAACGTACTTACCTTTACTGCCGGTAATGCATTCTGACATTTTCTATTCCATTCTATTTCATTTTCAAAAATTGTGTGTCTTACTAAATTAATTTCATGGATGGGTTTTGACTGCCAAAAACACTGCCTTAACCCACAGCAGAAACTGATGGGCCTAGGGAAGTCTTCGAGTGTAGTTAAGATCTTCTTTAAACTTGAATAAAATGGCAGCCAACAGCAATGGGAAAGGATTTGGTCTCTATGAGTATACCGCTATGCTTTTTTTCTAAAAAAGCGAAGAGTGAGACTTAGAGTAGGAATGCTGACAACTGTTGTGGTCTAAGTAACTTTCAGAGATCTTTCTGAAATAACACACTTACTTAACAAATACCATTGTAGTTGTTTCTGAAAGGCAGAAATATTTTCTTCAAAAGCTGTTGGTGTTCCAGGGTCATTTTATTGGTTGCATTTTTATGTTTAACTTTTTAAGGCCTATAAAACACAACTGCCTGATCATTCATTGGGCAGCTTTGCTACTTATTTAAGAGCTGGGAATTTCATAATGGCAGATTATCTGTAAGCACTATTTTTATCCTATTGGAGTGTGGCCAAAATGTGTTGGTCTTCCTGTTGATAACCAGTAGTTATCAGCTATAACCACTCTTACAGTCTTACCATACAAAGGCCACACATATGGATCTCTAGAATGCTTGTAAAGCACGTGATATCTAGAAAAGCCCTAAGTAAACTATAAAGTGCTATGTGAATATAAAATATGATTATTATGGTTTTTTAATAAGAAAATCTCTCTTCTCAAGAAGTCATTCATGAATTTTCATATTCTATCAATGATACCATCTTATTAATTTTAATCCACAACTGTAGTTAATACACACATCCCTTGATTTTTTAAAAAAGATTTTATTTATTTATTTATTTATTTATTTTTAGTGAAAGGGAAAGGGAGTTTTACTTTTACCTCTTAGTAACTGTGAAATTGGGTGAGTTCTGACACTCCTCATCTAGAAAATGGGGATCATGCAATTCACTTCCTAAAGTTGTTATAGGATTGAGTTTGTCTCTACCCATTAAATTAAGTTCATGATTCACTAATGGATCATGACCACCAAAAACGTAGCCTTAATCCACAGCATAAACTCCAATGTTAAGAATTATGACAAACTTGCAGTATGAGTGTGTGTGTGTGTGTGTGTGTGTGTGTGTAAAGGACTGAGCAGTGATGATACCGAGCAAAAGCTCAATAAATGGTAGCTATTAACAATAATGACTAATGATAACCATGAAATTTCTATCTCATAAATTCATCACTGTGAAGAAATGCAGAACTGCAGGATGTGATACTTCCTGCTCTCTCTTTAGTGTGGGGGTTCTCTCCACTGCTTCCCAAACCACCCAGGGGTCATGGGTCATGGTGCTCGGATTGTGGAATAATACTGTAACACAAATTTCTAAATCTCCTTGAAGTGTGCATGTGATCATTTGTGTGTAGAGACAGGGTGCTGGCCTCTCTCTTCTTGCTAAAGGAACTTCCTTATATATAAATATACTAAAAAGTAATGACAGGAAACCTTACAAAATCAAAAGAGGATGTCAGGAAGTACAGGATGTGAGGTTATTTTCATTTCCTTCAGTGTTTTCTTATTAATCGTATGTAATTTATAACTTTTAAAAGCAGGAAAGTTCATTTAAGACCCAGTTTATAAAATAAAAACCTATGACAGAGAAAAAGAATGATTTTAATACTTTCTGAGTTACAAACAGTGTTGAAGTTTCTGATCCTACACTATTGGACATCTGTATAGGACCCATCATACTTGTTCTCATTCATTTATAGAACTGTTGCTTTCTCTGGCATTTCATGCCAATAAGAAAAGGGTATAAAACCAGAATACCTTGAAGTAGAAACTGCTAAGGGGAGTTTGGGGTTTGGTTTTTAAATTCTGATCATCACTTTTTACCGAGACAGCTTTCAAACATAAGCAAGAGCCAGGCAAATTAACAAATCCTTAAAATTGAAAACCTACTTCTCCCTTCAAAAAATTGAGGCTATGGGCCAGAAATAGAAACCAAAGGGATGGTTACCAGAAGGGAGGGGGTGAGGAATTGCTAAGGGGAAGGGCAATATGGTCAATAATATTGTGGCCAGTTTACACAGTGACAGATGATTACCAGAATTAGTGGGGTGATGACATCGTAAGGTATAAAAACGTTGAATCTCTATGTTGTATGCCTGAAACTAATATAACCAATAGAAAGTTGTATGCCAGCTATACTTAAATTTAAAAAAAAAATTTAAATGTAGGCTACAGGAACAGCAATACTTTCAATGCTTAGCAGTCGCGGGAAGGGTGAATACTCCGTGTTTTCCACGTACCTAGGAAAATGAGCATGCTGCCTGCCGACTTTTCTCCATGCAGTGGGATGCGCATCCTGTGGCAGTCACTAAGCAGCACATTTCCTCTCAGATACTAAAGCACAATTTATCTACAAACAAATTTCTAGAGTTCCTGTTTGTCTTAAAGCCAAAACAAACAAGAAATTTTTTGCAGTCTTCTGTTTTACTGAACAGTGGATATGAGGGTTGGGGTTGGACTTGTCTTTATTAGTGTACTTGGCTTATTAATACCTTGGGACTCCAAGAATAAAGTATAGTCCATATTTTAAAAATTTAAGATCTATGTCAGATAGTTCAAAAGGTCAGAATTTAGCTCCATCCAGAGAGTTAGATTTGAGAGTCAGGAAATTGCGTGATTTAAAAGCAGCCTCTCCTTTACTTCTTAACAAAATTCCTTATGAAAGTATATGGAGGGCATATGCTGTTTTTAACTGCCCAGTACTTCTTGCTCTGGGAAGATACCCTTCCCCTTCCCCCTGGTTTCAGAGGGGCCACCAATCACTGTACCCCATCCCCACATTGGACACAGGTCTAGCCAATCCTAAAATTCTCTTTTCCTGTCATAGATAAGCTTCCTTTCTCCTTGGATGCCAAACTAGGGCAGAGATCCCAGAGCTACCAGCTGCCATCTTTACCATGCACAGAGCAGGTGGAGGAGGCTCAGCTGCCAAAGAGAATAAGACAGAGACAAAGAAGGGAGAAGTGGGGAGGAGAAAGGGAGGGAGAACAGGAAGATACAGGAGGAGAAAAGGTGGAAGAGAAGAAGGGGAAAAAAGAAGGGAAGAAATTTCATCTCGTTGGCGCTGTGACTGAAGCCAGCTGCCTCCTCAACTTTCTAGATACTTGATTCAATAATTTTCCTTCTCTGTTCAAGCGAGTTTAAATGAGGGGTCTGCAAATGAGAGAATCCTATCAAATATAATAATCTGATGATCATTCATTTATTCATTCAACAAATGTTTATTGTGCACCTGCTATGTGCCTGACACTATGTGGGTACAGGGTTGGAATGGAGGGAAGGGGCACATGGTCCTTACTCTCATAGCACTTATACTCTGGTTGTAGAAATAAACATTACAAACACACACATTCTATTTGAATATATGTATTCACTTTTTTGTCTTATAGAAGAATAAGAATAGGGCACTGAAAAATGGCATTAGAGGAGAATGAGATCTACACCTACAGTGTCATCAGAGTAAATGACATTGCATAAAAAGTGGAGCATGTGGATTGTGGTTTGGACATGCAGATGAGGCAGAATGGTGGAAATAGGGCAAACTTCACTCCTAGTCAGGAGACCAGGAGCCTCATCCCAGCTCCATCAAACACCCATGAGAGCAGTCCTCATCAGCAAGGAGGTAATAAATGTCTTTATTCCTCAAGGCTTATACTGAAAATCAAAGGAGAAATTATGGATGATGCACATTGGAAAAGAAGAGTGTGGTATTAGATTCCAGGGTGTGCATGATGGAAAGAATAACAGGACAACCTGGTGCACCTATTAGGAGGCCTGGGAGGAGGCCGGAACTTGGTGTCATGGTCAGGGAGGATTGAAGAGGCCAAAGCTGAAAAAACAGGTGAACTTTAAATGGCCCAATAATAGTCACCAAGAGGGTTGTTTGCATACATAGAAGACATGCAACACAGTCTTTACTTACTTATTTATTCTATCCTTTGAATGCATTTTAGATAGTACTGTCCGACAGTCATTGTTGAGCAATTTTCTGAGGAAATAGCTCTCAGTAATGTTTAACATCATAACATTTTTTTTAAAACCACTTAAGGTATTTTTATTTTCCACTTCCCATGTGGCTTTTGTACCCTTCTTACAAAACACTTTTAGATTATTTTCAAAAGAAATGCAAAAAACAAAAAAGCAAAGGAGACATTGCCATTTCTCTAACTCTTGAATTAACTTGTAAAAATTCATTTGTAAAAGGAATACACTAGTATTGTGAAAAGTTCAAGTGGTATAAAAGGGCATAGAGTGAAAGGTTCCTTTCCCACCCGCCCCCTACTTCTCCTGCTCAGAGGTAACTAATTGTAATAGTGTATTCTGAATCCTTCTACAACTTTCTCTATCTGCATAGTCCCCTGAGTCTTGAAAGCTGAGCAGCAGCCTCTTGTCAGTCAGTCAACCAAAGGATGGTTATTTCTACAAATGGAGGAAAACATGAGCATGCACAGTCATGGGTGTGATTGATTTCCAGTCCCCCATATATACAGTCCTCCTCCACAATGAGTATGGTTTGGACTGTGATCACATTGGTCATCAGGCAAGGTATTCCATGGTATTCATTTGAGTGACTTTTTGAACTCCCCCTCCATGGGTCAAAACAAGCATCCCAGCATTTTGTCAGGGTAGTAAAATGGAGTAGAAGGTTGAATTTGCTTCTTTGGCTACTTACTGCTCTTTGATATGGTCCCTGCCCTCGGCCACTTGGGTACTGCACCCTGGGGAGGCTCAGTGGCCTTCTCCACTGACCACAGGCTGGCCACGCCTGCATCCACAGCAGTGCACCATCTGGGGGTTCTCCCTCCCTTCAGTGCCAAAGCCTCAGCCTGCAGCTGGGAAGGGCCCTGCCTTCTTCCCCTTCCTGTCTGGAAGATCCCATAACAGTGACCTTTTTGGAGGAAAGATGTCAGTGTGCTAGTTTTTTGTTTTTAAAATTTCTTCGTAGTTTCCCTTTTTACAAAAGGGAAGTCATAGAGGCATTAGACAGCATGACCCACTGGGAAAAGTAGTATTTCAGCCAGGCAGAAGGGTTCCTTCCTTGGAGGAGGGGAAGCCCAGAAAAATGTGGCTGTGGGGGCAGATGAGGGCCTGATGGAAGTGTTGGTATGGTATTCTAATGTGTTCACATTTATCAAGGCATTGAGGGGAGCAGACCACTGAAGGGTTTAAACAGACCGGCAGCAGAAATCCAATTTTCTTTTGAAAAAGAAACTCTGGTGCCAGCAGGGATAGTGGGTTGGAGGCAGTAACACTGGTTAGGAGACAGTAATACCAGTTAGCAGGGCTAGAGGCAGAAATACCAGTTAGGAGATCATGGCAGTAGCCGAAGAAAGATATGTCGTGGACCCAGCATCTTAATCCTCTCTCATAGCTGAGAGAGTTTCCATTCTATTGGCTTATTGGATCATAAGCCAATCTCCTACCATAAAAGACAAAAACAAAAGCCCAAAAGCCTGCTATGTACACTTCTAGCCTTCCTTACTGCTAGAGTTGGGACTCAGCGAGACCATAATTCATTCTGGCAGTGCTGGCAGAAGCAGAGGTGACGATAATCCCCTGCAAGCCTCATTCTGGGAGAGCAGTGATGGTGACACCGGAGGCGGGCAGCAGCAGTTGGTCCAGGGGTGCAGAAGTATGACATCAGGCTGTTGTTCTGCCTGCCTGAACTCCTTTGTTCTTGCCCATTTTCCAAGCCTGAGTTTTCATATCTTTGAACAGTTTTCATTCAATTTTAAAAATAATCCTCTGAGGAGGTAAGGCAGGTATTATTACTCTTGTTTAAGTGAAGAGACTAAAACTCTGAAAAGAATGGTGATTTTATTAGATCAAAAGCTAGTTAAGTGGCACACCCAGGGTTGATCCAAGTCTTTATGAAGGGACTCAGTACTTGTTTCTCTACTCCCTTGCTTATCGAACTTGGCAGCTCATAATTTCTATATACGTGCCAAAGTGAAGGGAAGTGCTGGAAACTACAGGTTACTTGTGGCACAGTTTCTAGAGTTGTGTAGAAGTCTCATTAGTAATTTAGTTACTTAAAACAATATATAATGAAGTAAAATGGAAAATCTAGGTACAATTAACAAATTCAAATAAATTTCACCTTCATAAGAAGTGAGCATCTCCGGAGGATACAAAAGCATTCATCTCTAGTGTGTACTTTGGTACAAGTCTATGAGGAGTCCTGAAATGAAACATCAGCCAATCCCTAGACCAGTGTGGCAATTAGCTAACGGTCCCCATTTAATTTAGTAAATACCATATTTAACCCTATATATATGATCTATGTGTACATACACAATAACCTCTTTCACATATGTTCTTATAACCCTGAAGTTCAGAACATCTGAATAAAAGTGAAGTAAAAGTCATGTGACTATATATTGGTAGAGATGCAGACACTAATTCTACTAAAAATACTTGAAACACTCTGGTAAATGCTGTACAGAAAAAGAGATAAAATGTAAGATATTTTTCCATATCTGTGTGTTATGCTAAAATGACTATTTGTCATCTGGAGATGATTATGCACGATGATTTCATAGTGAGCAAACAAACTCAATGAAAGGGTAAGGTAGATATGAATCATAATCACTCTAAATTATAGTTATTAAAATTTTATAAATTCAAAACATTTCAATGCTATAGCTTAGGCAATGAGTCCAGTCCAAGCAGCACCAACCAAATACTATTATTTTCAGATGTTCCAAGAGTACCAGGTTACATCTGACCACAGAATGTTTCTCTAGGTTATTATTACACATGCCATTTTATTCTTTCTACTATTCATTCAGGCACAGCTATGTCCTGAGGTAAAGATAAATACCACAGTGTCATGTAAATAAGGAATTATAATATGATGTGATATATAATAATAGAAATACATACAAGGCACAGTATAACCATCAAAAAAATAAGCTCTGCCTATTGGCTTAACTGAAGGGTTGATTCTTCCACTCAGTTTGAGTCTTAAGGAATGAATATGAGAAAAACAGTGGAGGACGTGCTCAGATGTGAGAAAGGTGAGCAAAGGATGATATTTTAGATGGAGGGAGTGCGTATGTAAGAACATTAGAGGCATGAAATAGTTTGACAACTTCAAAAAACTCCAAGTATTTTTGCCTTTATGGAACTTAACATTGAAAAGCTATGGTGGAATAGCAGTTAGGCAGAGAGGGGATGGATTATATGAAGGACCTTGAATAATAATGCTATATGTGCTTTATTGAATGAACCTGAGGAGGATAGTAAGAGTTTCAGGCAACAGCATAGAGAATATTCACCCTTTGGAAAAATTACTATGAAGTATTGTAGAGGATAGGTTGAAGAGGACAGAGACAAAGGCAATGGAATACACAGAGGAGGTCAGGGCTGGCTGTACTATTTAAGTCATCTATTGCACAGTTAGCATATTGTGGGTATGCCTGACGTGTTGTTAGTAGTCATCATATCTTTGTCAGTAATAATTACTGGAGCCTGTTTTCTCATTCATGCCTAGGAATGTGCATCATGACGTGGTAGAAGGAATGCTGGGCTGGCCAGCAGGACACTTGAATCCTAGTCATGGGTCTCTGAGGAAGTCATTGCATGATGTTGGGCAAGTCATTCAACCATTCCCTTCCTTAGTGTCTTGATCTGTGAAACGAGGAGGCTGGGTTAGGTGAGCTCTAACACCATCCTATAATTCACTAACCAGTCTTCCAAATCTCATGATTTCCTGTCATATGCTCTGGTAAAGTTGCCAAATAGTTGAAAAATAGGCATTGGAGGAGATATGTGGCCTAATAAGAGCCACAAACTATATAATTTTCCCCTGATTAATGGAAAGCTGACTTTGAAAAATAATTTTGTTGTAGTTTAGGAGCAATTATTAAAAACTGTTATGAAAATATAGGGGGTTTATTGAAAGGGAATGATAATAATAGATGGTTAAATATTTTGGTTTTGACTGAATGAACTTCTGGGTTCAAGTGTTTTGGAAAATAATTATATAAGTTTGTTATATTTAAAACCACCTACACAGAGCTTCATTGCATTAGGAATTATTTAATAAGACTGATAATATTTGTCCCTCCTGGCTAATTATGACTGCCTACAAGTAGTGCAAGAATAGAAAGCATGCATTGTAATTACATTGCATTAAAATTGCATGTCCTTATGATGGTAGGCAGTTCAGATGAATGTGTAGGAAGACCTCACTGATAGATGGCTCAAAAGTGCTGAGCTGGCACCCAGACTAAATGCATCAAAAGCTTTCCTTTTGTGTTCCCAGAGAGGTGAAATACGTGGACTATAACCACACACACACACACATACACAAAGACTGAATTTCAACTAACCATCTAAACCTCTGTGACAATATTCATTGGCTGTGTTGAAGTATATGAGTGGAACTCTTTTTGTAAAGTTATTTTGTAACTTTGATTGCACTACACTCTGGCAATACCCTTATACTAAGCATCTGAGTTATAATTACTCTCTGAATGTCAGATTAAAATTAACAAGAGACAGAGCAGGATATAAAGTATTCTACTTTTCATAAAAAAAGAAAAATAAGCCCTAGCTGGTGTGGCTCACTGGATTGAGTGCCAACCTGCAAACCAAAGGGTCACTGGTTTGATTCCCAGTTAGGGTATGTGCCTGGGTGGCAGGCCAGGTCCCCAGTAGGGGGTGCGTGAGAGGCAGCCACACATTGATGTTTCTCTCCTTCTCTTTCTCCCTCCCTTCCCCCCTCTCTAAAAATAAATAAATAGAGGACTTCTGGCCAAGATGGAGGCTAGGTAGATATACTTTGCCTCCTTGCACAACCAAAAGAAGGACAACAACAAATTTAAAAACAAAAAATAACCAGAACTGTCAGAAAATTGGACTGTATGGAAGTCTGACAACCAAGGAGTTAAAGAATAAACATTCATCCAAACTGGTAGGGGGTGTGGAGACAGGCAGCTGGGGTGGAGAGGATGCATGGCAAGGTGGCAGCTGGAGGGCCTGGTGGATGAGAGGCCTCATATTTGCATGCAGATAAACCAGGAAGAACAACTGGGGAACTAGACAGACTGAGCAACCCAAGGTTCCAGTACAGAGAAATGAAGCTTTAAAACCTCTGGCTGTAAAGATCTGTGGGGGTTGTGGCAGCGGGAGAAATTCCCAGCCTCACAGGAGAGTTCATTGCAGAGTTCCATAGGGTCCTACAAACCCACCCACCTGGAATCACCACCAGAAGAACTCAATTTGCTTGTGGATAGCAGGGGAAGTGACTGAAAGTGGGCCAAGAGCTGAGCAAGCAGCACTGTTACCTCTCTGACCCCTCACCCACATACAGTGCCACAATGCAGTGAAGTGGGTTGCCCCACCCAGGTAAATACCTAAGACTCTGCCCCTTACAATATAATAATAGATGTGCTTAGACAAAGAAATATGGCCCAAATGAAAGAGCAGATCAAAACTCCAGAAAAACTAAGCAATGAAGAGATAGCCAACCTATCAGATGCAGAGTTCAAAACACTAGTAATCAGGATGCTCACAGAAATGGTTGAGTATGGTCACAAAGTAGAAAGAAAAGGGAAGGCTATGAAAAGTGAAATGAAGAAAAATATTCAGGGAGCCAACAGTGAAGGGAAGGAAACAGGGACTCAAATCAATGATTTAGACCAAAAGGAAGAAATGAACACTGAACCAGAACAGAATGAAGAAACAAGAATTTAAAAAAATAAGGAGAGGCTTAGGCACCTCTGGGACAACTTTAACATTCCAACATCTGAATCATGGGGGTGCCAGAAGGAGAAGAGGAAGAGCAACAAATGGAAAACTTATTTGAAAAAATAATGAAAGAGACTTCCCCAATCTGGCAAAAGCAATAGACTTCCAGGAAGTCTAGGAAGCTTAAAGAGTCCTAAAGAAGTTGGACCCAAGGAGGAACATACCAAGGCACATCATAATTCCATTATCCAAGATTAAAGATAAGGAGAGACTCTTAAGAGCAGCAAGAGAAAAGGAGAGAGTCACTTACAAAGGAGTTCCCATTAGATTATCAGCTGGCTTCTCAAAAGAAACCTTGCAGGCAAGAAGGGACTGGAAAGAAGTATTCAAAGTCATGAAAGGCAAGGACCTACATCCAAGATTACTCTCTTCAGCAAAACTATCATTTAGAATGGAAGGGCAGATAAAGTGCTTCCTAGATAAGGTCAAGTTAAAGGAGTTCACCATCACCAAGTCTTTATTATATGAAATGTTAAAGGGACTTATCTAAGAAAAAGGAGATCAAAACTATGAACTGTAAAATGACAACAAACTCACAACTATCAACAACTGAACCTAAAAACAAAAGGAAAAGCAAACTAAGCAAACAGCTAGAACAGGAACAGAATAACAGAAATGGAGATCACATGGAGGATTATCAGCGGGGAGGGGGTGGGAGAGAAAGGGGAGGAATGGTACAGAGAATAAGAAGCATAAATGGTAGGTACAAAATAGACAGGGGGAGGTTAAGAATAGTATAGGAAACGGAGGAACCAAAGAATTTATATGCACAACCAACCCATGGACATGAACTAAGTTGGGGGGGCATGCTGTGGGGGGGTGCAGGGCGGAGGGAGACAAAAAGGAGAAACAAATGGGACAACTGTAATAGCATAATCAATAAAATATACTTAAAAAAAAAGAAATACAAATACCCCCCTTTGGGGGGTCAAAGGGGGAAAAATCAGGACAACTGTAATAGCATAATCAATAAAATACAATTTTAAAATATAAATAAACTCCCTTAAAAATTTATTTAAATAATTACCTTTTCAAAAAAACCACATTTTAAACCATAAATAACACTTTTTCCAAAAACAAATCCAGAAATAAAAAGCAAGCACTTTCAAATGAAAGCTCTGACTTCTTAAATATAAATAGTGAAGGTCAAAATGGCAAGTCTCAGGAGTAACCTAAGTCTGAAATGGATAGACTCCCCTTTCTCTCCCCCTCCCATTCATATACCACCATCCGAACTATACCAGCTCTCTTGCTTATAAATAAAGAAGCACTCCAATGTCATATGTGCACTGAAAAACGTGTTGTGTAGATGAGAAACAAGCTAAAAGCTAGCATCCATTGCAGATTGGCACCAGGTTCAAAAATTATCCTAATTAATCAGCTGTCACTATTCTCACAATGCCTATTGCCACAGTGGCTATTTTGCTAGACTGGTCGGTATGGGAAGGTAATTTATTAAAATATTGTGTTCATTCTCTCTAGTTTTCCCTCCTACTTTTGAAGCAGAGAGCTCGGTGTTTGCTCCCTGGTCTCACAGGTAGTTTGTAGCTGCACTGAAAGCAGGAGCTTCCTGAGGGAAGGTGTTCCATTTGTTTGTAAAAACCTCAACTCATAGAAGGTTGTAATAGATTTCCTAAGTGAAGGAAAGAGAGAGGGAGAGTGCCTGTGTAAGTAGCCAGAGGATAAAAGGATAAAAAAGTTCACTTTTCTGCCCAGGCCAGGCATAGCAATGCACTGGTTTTTAGAGTAGCAGAAACCTAGCCCTGGCTCCCAGGCTGGGCCTCAGTGGGGTGCTATGGCTTTGAAACCCTAGACTCCAGGGTTCCTGTCCTGATCGTGTCCTATGTCCAATAAAGGGCCAAGGAACAGTTTGTCACTGGATTTTAAGGAACATTTTGGACAATAAGCGTATCAGCAGCAACTATAGTGGACTGGAGAATAGAGCTGTGTCCTCTGTGAATCAGTAAGAAATGCTTTAAGCTGCAAAGAATGAAAAAATGCAAAACATAGCTGCTTAAACAAAGAGGGTGTTTCTTTTTTCTCTCGCTACAGAAATTCCAAAAGCAAGTGAAATCATGGAATGGGCTTGCTGGCTCAGTGACGTTGGGGCCATCACGTCTGCAGTCCTGCTGGCCTGCCCTGCTTGGTTGCAGGATGACTGCTGCGATCCCAGAGGCCGTGTCCACATCGTGTCAGGAGAGAGAGAGGGAGAGGGAGCCCTAGGATCTTGCATTTTATTAGGGAAGGAAAAGCATTTCCTACAGCCCCAGCAGAAGTCTTCTTTCCTCTCATAGGTGGGTTCTGTTACTTGACCATTTATCCACCAGTAGCAACAAGGAAGGTGGCAAATGAGAAGGGGTTTGGGGATTGCTGTTGGGTGAACTGAAACCACAGTGACCCCCACCCCACCCAACTTCCTGGGCACTACATAAGCATCCTGAGTCCTGTGTGATCCAGAGGAGATGAAATGCCCGTGATGACAGAGATTCCATTTTCTATCACCCAGCAAGACACTGTGGTGTTAAGATAAATTTCAAAGACACCAGTTAAGACAAAATAAACACACATTTTAAAAACCAATGATAACAGAAAAGGTTAAAAGGTGATGTTTCTTGTACATCAGAGTTTGTGGTTGTAAATTAATTTCCTTTCACATTGGTATCAGTGACCTTCTCTTTTGATGATAAAAGAAACAGCAGTACTAGAAGCTTCCCAACAAGCAGTCGCCGTAGACCGGAGGACTCATTAGCTCTGGCAATGAACATAAACCAGGCACATTTGACTGAGGTCAACATTGCTTAAACTTAGTCATAAAACTGCTAAAATTTGTGATGCAGGTGGTTCCATATGGACTCTTCCCAAATCTCATTTACTTGGAAAATGCCTATAATTTTCAATCAGAGTGAGTCGTCTTTCTCTGTTAAATGCAGTCCTTTCCACTAAAACCCCAATCTTGTTTGGCAGGTGACTCATCTGAACTAAATAAATTTCTGTTCTACGCCCAATGTTCTTTTGGACTTGATTTCCACTTGGTTTTTAACTGACATTACACTAATTAATTCTGTTGTCTCTTAACCCTGGTCTGAGTCCCTCTCTTCCTTCCTCTGCTCTGCTTATGTGTCCTTTTCTACCGCTATTCCAAGGAATGGGTTTTTCTCCTCATCAGCTGGCTGATAGTCCTCTCCTCGGAAGTATTATACGGATGCTAGACTAAGGATTGGCAGCAGAACCTGGGACCAGGCAAGCAAGCTGCTGCTCGTTACAGAGACGGATCATTAACTTCAGATCACCGAATGCAATTTGTCAGCTTATCTCTTCCAAACTTAGTACAAGGAAGTCATTCACCAATAGTAACCTCTTGCAAGCTGGAGCTTTCATATATACGATCAGGATAGATGGAATGGATGGGGGCCCTCTAAACTCTTCCCAAGGAATTTTCTCTGTAATGTGACACTTTTCTCCATATCATTGTCCTATTGTTAATATTAACAAGAAGTTTATATGAAGTGTTTGATGTCACATACATGGAATGAATCTGTCTAGGGAGATAGAATGTGAATACAGGGAATACTACGTGCATCAGGGAACCCAAATCTCTAAGGCCTATGGACTTATTCTCACTGCTGTATTAACTATACAAAGGACAGTGGTAAAAACTTTTTGAAAGTGGTTTCTCCCATTTGAAAAGGGCAGGTCATTTGTTTTCCTCCCCATGTGAGCCCATATGTCTTATACCAGGCAGATCTGCCGCAAAGCCATTGAACTTACACTTCAGAGCTGCTCTCTTACATGAGTGCCTTCCAAAGCTCTGTACTGTAATTTGTGATTTCATATTATTTGTCTTAAAGAGGACCCTCTAAACTGTATCAGCTTCAAATTTCCTAAAATCTGGATCTGCACTTTATCCAATATATGGCACAACTTTCCATTTTAAACATTTAGTTGTATATAGTATTTTTTTTTTTGAAAAAAGGCAAGCATATTAGTGGCATTTTAAAAAATATTTCTTTTCATTTGCTTCTCTGACTTTATGGTTAGTGTTGTAGTTAAATCTAACCATTTGGAGGTATTTTCAAATAATCTCCATTGAAGACAATTAAAAAATGGCTTTAAAATTTTTAAATATTCTTGCATAGTTATAAGTGGCCATATCTACAAAACTGTTTAATAGCCTAAGTTTGGAAACATCCCAATGTTTAATAAATTATGAAAGGTAAATAAATTATGGTACAACCTTACAAGCACTGTGCAGCTGTAAAAACAAAAAGTGAGGAAGTTCTCTGTGTGCTGATATGGAAAGGTTTCCAAGGTGTGTTGCTAAGTAAAATACAGAATGGTGTCTATAGTATGCTGTATAGTGCAATAAAAGGGTTCGGAGATAAGAATTTATATTTACAATTGCTTGTGTTTGATAAAGTAATTTTGGAAGGACATATGAACAACTAATGAAAGAGATTACCTATGGTCATGTGAGGTTTGAGAATCAGTTGAGAACTAGGAGCGTATAAATGTATGTTGCTGTAACAACTTCAGGAAGCCTTCCCTGTGATAGGAATTTTGCCTTTCTCTTCACTCCTGCAGCAATAGCACTCTAAGCAACTTCTGTTAGGGACAAATCTCTCGCCGCCCTCTCCGCCGTGCATGATCATTGTTCATAGATGTCCTTTTCAAGGCTGTGCTCCATTATCTCCTGCCGTTCTCACCCTCACCTCTACATGACCTTCTGTGGTACCTCTCTTAACATCTTGAACAGGCTACATTTCCTCCCACAAAGAAGCCTTCCCTAAACCCTGACTTGGAAGAGTTACCCTGCTATTTTTTTCTTATTCCTGTACATTCCTTTTTAAAATATGTATCTCACTTGTTATTATTTGTAATATCAGTCTTCCCTACTGAAGAGTTTAGACCAATGATTTTTCAACCCTTTTCATTGTCATGGCTCGCATAAACTAATTCCTAACATTTTGCAACACTCTAAAAAATACATTTTTTGCCAATCTGACCCCAAAAAATGGGTATGATTTTGATTCAGTCACACCAGATGGCTATTGGTGTGTTCATTGTTGTCATTTTTTTATTTGACAGTCTAAAGGAAAAGAGGCAAATGCCCCTAATAGTCAGGTATTACATGTTTCAAAACTTCTTGCGGCACATCAGTGTACCTGCCATGGCACACCACTTGAAAATCACTGGTTTAGACCGAAAGCTCCAGGCTGATCTGGGCAATTTGTATTTTTGTATTGTTTACTTGTGTGTCCTTGGTGCTTAATACTGATCCTAGCAAGGTTAGCAAATATGTTGACTGAAAGTGAGTGTTCTCCATCCCTTACCAGAGAGTGATTTCCTTATGGGCTAGCTTTGCCGTTCTTCTGTAGTCCACATAGCAGAGAGGACAATAGTGTGTAGTGGATAAGAGACAGTGTTCCAGTATGGGCTCTGCCACTTACCACCCCTGGATCTCAACCTTTTAGCCTCTCTGGGTGTCAGAGTTCTCGTCCACATTGACTTTTATTCATTCTATCATTCAACAAATATTTATTGAGTGTCAGCCATGTGCCAGCCACTAATCTAGTAACTGTGGTTTCTAGATACAGTTACAGGGATATGCAAGACAGAAAAGTTCTAATTAGGATAGGGAAGGAGTTGGGTGGAGAGGGGCACAATAAACATTTAAGCCAAATAAATAAAAATTTCAAGTAGTGATGAAGTTATGATAGAGCAAATGAGGATGGCAAATTCAAAGACACCAAGGAAGGCCACTCTGAGGAAATAATACTTGAGCTGAGTTTTTGAGTAGATTAAATGAGGTAGCATCTGTCAATATTTTAAAATAATGTCTGGCATGCATAATAATATAACAATAAATGATAACTATTAGTATTAACTAAAAACTTGTCAAATGGATGAACTGGAAGTAAATGAAAATGTAAACAGGTTGTATTTGCTATGTGAATGCTATAATCACATTTGTATGTGGACTTGTATGCATTGTGGTGTGTGTGTGCATGTCTGTTGAGTCAGCAAGCTCTTTTCTAGCAAAGAATCTCTTTTTTTTATTCTAAAATAGTGAATGCCCCTTCAAAGTCAGTATAACTTACACCCTGGAAGTGATTTAATTACTCACAGCATTTGTGCAACAACATACTCAGAGAGAAATCACAGGAATGTGTAACATATATGTTTAATAATCCACATAAGTAATACAATGTATATACATTTATATACATAAAATGTATACCTGTAACTAATGCAAATGTGTTTATAAGTGGATTCAATGTTCTCTATTGTCCTATGAACCTATGAATTTTCACATTTGTTCCATTTAAGCAAAGAAATGATTAGGGCTAAAAATTTGAGAGAGAAAGACTATGGATGTGTCGATGCAAACCAAAAATATTTAAAAATCACTGGCAATTCACATCTTCCTGATGAAGCAGTGAAATCAATGTATATCAATGGATATACATTGTGTGTGAGGTTAAGGACCTCCTCTGTGCCAGGCACTTCTCACATATCCCCTCCACCCCCAAATTACATGAGGTATGTAACTGTCTTAGCTTGGGTCCCACAGCTGACCCTGAGATGAGGGGGAGTAAGGGTATGACTTACAGATCAAGTCTCTACTTGGGCTAGAATCTCCGGCGGAATTTGGAAGTACTTAAACAGGAATAATAAATGGGACTCAGAAAAGGTGGGTAGAGCACTGATCATGTCCTCTACAGTATTGGTGTCCTTAATTTGCATTAGAGCAAACCTGGAAGTTTATGCACTCAGAGAGGTTAAATACTTTGCTCAAGGTCACCTACCTACTAAGTGGCAGAGTTTGAGTACAAACCCAAACAGATTTGACACTACAGTTCATGCTTTCTCCTCTACCAGATGAACCTCCCTTTCCTGATCATCAGCCATACATACAGAAATGTATTCTGTATTTACATACATAGACATTTCCTAGCTTCCTATGGTAGAAGACTGTCAGGATTTGCCATGAAACGTTATATTTTGGAGCCTCTAAAAGAACACTGTCCAACAGAAATATAATGAGAGCCACATATGTAATTTAAGATTTGCTAGTAACTGCAATAAAAAAGAAATGAGTGAAATTAAATTTAATAATATACCTTATTTAGCCCAGTATATTCAAAATATTATTATTCAACATATAATCAATATTTACAAATTTAATAAGGTATTTTACATTCTTTTGTATGCAAAGTCTTTTTGTATATTTTAGACTGAAGCCCATCTCAATGTAGTTGCAAAATATTTATCAGAAATACTTCTGAATTTAGGTTTTATAAAATTTACAGTTGGGAATAGTAGGTTCACATAGCCAATTTGGTCCAAACGTAAAAGGTTTTCTTAATAGACTTAAGTATCATTTTTTAAAATTTAAGTCAATTAAAATTAAATATTAAAAATAATTCAGCTCCTCAATCACACTAGCCACACTTCAAATGCTCAAAAGTATGCTTTTCTTCACATCCTCACCAACGCTTATTTGTTGTCTTTTTGATGAAAGCCTTTGTGACAGGTGTGAGGTGATACCTCATTGTGGTTTTCATTTGCATTTCCCTGATGATTAGTGACATTGAGCATCCTTTCATGTTTCTGCTTGTCATCTGTACGTCTTCTTTGGGAAAGTACCTATTCAGGTCCATATTTTAATTGGATTATTTGTTTTGTTTGATGTTGAGTCATATGAGTTTTTACATGTTTTTGGTATTAACCCCTTATCAGATATATCATTTGCAAATATCTTCTATTCAGTAGATTGCCTTTTTATCTTGTGATGGTTTCCTTCACTGACCCAGCAATTCTACTTCTGGGTATTTACCAAATAAAATGAAAACAACTATCCAAAAAGACATATATGTCCCTATTTTCATTGCAGCATTGTTTACAATGGCCAAGATGTGGAAGCAACCTAGGTGTCCATTGATAGATGAGTGGATAAAGAAAATGTGATATATATGATATGCAATAGATGTGATATATATCACCATATGTATATATGTGCATATATAATGAAATACACTCAGCCATAAAAAAAGAATGAAATCTTGCCATTTGTGAGAACATGTATAGACCTAGAGAGTATTAAATGAAATATTTCAGGCAGAAAAAGACAAATACCATATAATTTCACTTACACATGTAATCTAAAAAACTAAATAAACAAAACTAAACAAACAAACTCATAGATATGGAGCACAAGCAGATGGTTTCCAGAAGGGAGGGAGGGTGGGGGAGGGAGATTGAGAAGTACAAACTTCCAGTTGTAAAATAAGTCATGGGGATATAATGTACAGATGGTTACTAGACTAAATGTGATAATTACTTAGTAAGATCTATAAATATTGAATCATTATGTTGTATACCTTCAACTAATATAATATTATGTCACAACTATAATTAAAAACAAATTTTTAAAAATGCTTGATAGTTTCATGTGGCTTGTGGTTACCATATTGAACAGTACAGAAAACTTATTCTTTGAGAAAGTACAAGGATGACTCTGTATACCATCAGGAACCAAAGCAGTCAATCAACAAATCAATATTGAGCATCTATCCTGTACTGCATATAGTAAATAGGTGGTGAACACCTTTGGCCAGGAATAGTTACCTACAAGGATTTTGCGATTGGAATTGATCAAAAGGAATGAGAATTAGCTGAGTCAATACTTTTGGATCAGAGTCACTCAGGAATAAGACAGACTGGTTTTTGATTGAACTTTAATAAACCACCTACACGCAATACTTGATTTTTATCTCTGGAGACCTGATTACCCAGTTTCACTGTATTTTGTCATCTTATGAGAAACTGTGCAATGAACCCAAGAGGACTGGTAAAAGGCCATTTTGACCCATAACCTCACGGGTACATGTGGGTGGTGCCGGAAGCACAGCCAGGTGCAAATACAGGAATGCACTAGAAAGAATCTGGCACACTTTTAAGCATATGTGCAGGTTTATGCTCAAAGGAAATGAGCCCATTTCCAAAAGGCATGTGCAAAAATGTTCGTGGTAGCAGCATTCCTAATTGCCAAAAACTGGAAATTACGCAGAAACACAGCAATAGTAAGTTATTTGAAATAGTGAAATTTCTGGAATATTTATGCATTGAAATACCATTCAGCAATGAGGATGAAAAACCTATAGCTATAGCCCATAATATAGATGAACCTTATAAACATACTGAGTATAATAAACCAGACCGCCCAAAATGAACAAAATGTAGGGTAGCATTTATACCAAGTTCAAAAATAGGCAAAACTAATAAGTGATTTTAGAAGTCAGGATAATCATTAACTTGGTCAGGGGGTGGGTGGTTGATTAAAAAGTACCATGAAGGGGGTTGCTGGGATGTGAGCAAAGTTTTTTCTTAATTATGGGCTGGTTATGGAATTATGTTTATTTAACAAAAATACATTCTCTAATATGTTATACTTTAAATATATACTTAATTAATAAATTTATTTTATTTACTTATTTTTTGCTCTGAAGACCCAACAGAGTTTTATCTATTCTGGAAGTCTAAAGACAAGCTGTACATGGCTAAGAAAGTAATGATCATCATTGTACTCTGTGGTTCTACCTCCTTAAAATCCCAAACATCCTTTTTGGAAGAAGAGGAAGAAAAAAACAAGCTTATCATAGAAAGAGCTTGGGAGCCCATGAAAATAGTAGGTAACAAAAAAGATGACTTAGCCCTCACTGAGATTTATCTGCCTGGCAAGCCCTTCCTTTACCTCTTTGTAATGAAATCTTCAAGTTCCTTCAAGTTCCATTTAATGACACTTCATTCAGGAAGTCTTCCTTGATTGCCCTAGATAAAAAGCATTTCTCCTTCTAAATTTTTAGGGCATTTGTGGGTACTGTTCATCACAAGCACATTTTACCATACATCATAGCGATTTCTAGAAGACAGTACAGTACAGTGCTAAAAAGCTTGGGTGGGGAGTCAACCAAGGTTCAAAACCTGCCATGTTACCTGGAGCAAACTGCTTCATGACCTGCACTAAATTGCTTAATTGCTATGCATTTGTTTCCTCAGTTGTAAAATAGAGATGATAATAATAGGATCTCTCTAGTAGGCTGTTGTAAAGAGGAAATAATGAATACACAGCTGCTAGAAATCAGTAAGATCTCAGGGAATGTTAATTATTAATATTCTTGAGTATTATCTATTCTAGCAGCTAATAGGTTCCTAAAAATTATGGAACATGACTTAGATGATTTTACAATGAATAAACTCATTACATACATCCCACGTTTGCTTGCCTTCTGTTCTTTTCTATTTTTTTTCCCGCTAGCTTAAGCTCCTCAAGAACTGGGACAACAACTATTTATTGTAACAGCCTTTACATTACATAACACTGAGATGTAGGTTATGTAGATGCTTAGTAATGGGTTGAAGTAACTAGGGAAGTCTTACCCTTTCTCATTGGCAATACTCCAAGCAATCCAAAGAAAACTTTCATAAACTCACACAGCAAATTTTTCTACCTCCAGGGTGACTACCCATTCCTATTTGGTCTTAGCTGCACCGATTTGGGCATTAGAAGTCCCATGATCCACGAAACTCCTCAGTCACAGACAAACCAGAGTAGTTGACCCCCTACCTGCATCTGTGCCCCTAAACTGGGACTAGCCTGCTGTTTTATGGATGGATGATCAATAGTTCATGTTCCTATCTAAAGGCAAGCCCTTATTCTGGTTGGCATTTCCTCTGCCTGCTCAAGGACTGGGCCCTTGAAATCTTCCTCTTTCCTTCTTGCATTATCAAGCTTTTCCTCACTACTGAGCCATTTCCATTATCCTTCAACCATACTGTAGTTTTTCCTATTAAAAAAAGCTTAAAAATCAAGCAACAACAAAAAGCTTTGAACTTATATCACCCTCAAGCTACCGCCCCTTGCGTGGTTCTCCTTTATAACAAACTCCTTGAATGAATTGTCTATGTATAGCATCCAATTCCAATCCCTATCTTTTTTATTCTTTGTTGAACTACTTCAATCAAGTTTTTGTCACTATTTGCTAATGATCTGGAACTTTCCTAGGCTGTTGAATTATGAGAAATAAACTTCTATTATTGAGCCACTGTATTTTTTCATTTTTAAAATTACAGACATTTATCCTAGTAAGAACTAAGAATTTCCACACTTGTATCTTCAGTTTATATACCTCTTCTGCACTTCACACTTGTATAGCCAGCTGTCAGCTGTCTGCCCTGCAAGCAATTGAATATAAAGTAAGCATCTCCTGCTTAATACGTCAAAAGTAGATTTTTAATTTCTATCTTGAAGCAGTCTCCTCTCTCAGAAAACAGCCTCCATTCCTCTTGCTTAGACCCCAAACCATGCCTTCATCCTTGATACCATTCCCTCTCTTGCATCTTGCATCCAGTCCACCAAGAAAAGCCATTATCATCTCTTGCCAGATTATTTCAATAGTTTCCTCTCTGCTCTCACTCTTCTTCCCTGGTACTGACTGCCTCAACACAGCAGCCAGAAAAACCCTCTAAAAACATAGGTCAATGTAAGTCACTCTTATGCTCAAAGCTTCTCCCAGAGGCTTCTTATCTCATTCAAAATAAAGTTCAGAGGCCTTACCTTGACCTATGAATTGAAATGAGCTGTTCTGTTACCCATCTGACCAAAACTCCTATCACAGTCCTCCTCCCTTGCTCTGCCCTTGCCCACTGGCCCCCTTGCTCTTCCACAGACACACTGTAGTCACGTCAGCCTCCCAACCATGAACTTGGGGCACTTCCTGCACAAAAGGCTATTCTCCCAAATAGTGATATGATTCACTCCCACACTTTCTCACTCTCTCTTCAAATTTTAAACTCTTCTTTTTGGCCTCTAAATCCTTTATTTATATGAGAAATCTTTCCCATACAATAGACACCATGCTGAGAACAGAAAGATGAGCATGACAAGGCCTTTGCCCTCAAGAAACTGCTAAACATGACTGAAGACTGGGTTTTCCAAGAAGCTTTCTGAGGGAAGGTGGCTCTTAAGATGAATCCCGAAGGGATAGTAGAAGTTAGTTCATAGGGGACGGGGGTGATAAGGCAAGTGCCTTTCAGAGGGAGAGAGAGAGAGTAGCAATTGCTAGTGTGTGCGGGTGTGAGAACATAGGCCATATGCAGAGACTGCAAGATCAGCTTTTCCTGTCATGAAGTGCTGTCATGTGCTACCAGATGAGCACTAGACATTGCTTCATGAACTCCAGAGGACGGGAAAACCAGAAGAGAACAAGCACAACTAGACACTAGGGTGTGGCAGTAGAGACAGCCAGGAGCAGTGGCCAGACATGGACACTGCAGAGCACTGCCAATGACAAGAGGAGATGTTCAGACAAGAAGCTAGAATGAGCAGCCTATTGGAAGGAGAGTGAGATAGCCCAATATATGGGTGGGATTCAGGAACAGGGGTTCCTGCGGGGTGCAGTGTCCCCAGATAATAACAGCAGTGGGAGTCTGTTTCACTAATGGTTCTCCATGAGCAGAGTCTCCTGGCAGGCATGCCTTCTTCATCATTTCCCCTTGAATCTGGGCTGAGCATGTGACTTGCTTTAACTGAACAGTTCTCAATGAGGGAAGATTTTGCCTTCCAGGGGACATTTGACAGGGTTTGGAGACAATTTTGTTTGTCCCAAATTAGAGGAAGATGGTGGTGCCACTGGCATCTAGTGGGTAGAGGTCAGGAAAGTGTTAAAGACCCAACAATGCACCATACAGTCCCCCACAACAAAGAATTATTGAGCTCAAAATGTCAATAGTGCTGATGTTGAAAAACTGAAGCCTTAAGACCTTATGCCTTAAGGACATAGAAGCTTCCACTTCTGCACTCTTCAAAGCAGGATAGCCAGACTTCCTATATGGGCAGCTCAGAGACTCCATCAGAGGCCCCAGAGAGAGGGAGCAATCCTAAGGCTACGTGGAGGGGAACTGAAAACTCAGCTGACAGCAAGAACCAAGGTCCCAGATATATGATCCCAGACAAGGCTTCCAGCCAACCCCCAACCATGTGAGCCATCTTTGCTGAGGTGTCCGACATGTGAGCCAAGATGATATCATGGATGTTCCAGCACCAGCAGACATCAGGGAGTACAGACAAGTTGTCCCCTCTGAGCCTTACTCAAATGACAGAATAATGAGCAAATAAATAAAATGTTGTTTTAAGTCACTAAGTTTGGGGATAGTTTGGTTACACAGTGATAGATGAGACAGTAGCCAACATCATAAGCACTGTTCTAAGGAAGTTCATTCTAACTACATTCTAAGTACAGTCTAACTACAACCTGATGAAATGGGGCTTATTATCAATGCCACTGTATTTTTATTTTTCAATTTATTGATTTGAGAGAGAGGGAGAAAGAAATATTGACTTGTTGTTCCACTTATTCATGCATTCATTGATTGAATCTTGTGTGTGCCCTGACCAGGGACTGAACCCACAATCTTGGTGTATCAGGCTAATACTTTAACCACTGAGTTACCTAGCCAGGGCTCAATGCCACTTTAGCTATGAGGAAACCTAAGTCTATGGCCACAAAGAAGTTAAGTACCCACTTAAGATCAACACAATTAGGAAATAAGAGAGTTGGGCTTTGAACCCAGTCAGCCTGACTCAAGAAACTACATCTTAACCATCATGCAGTATAGCCTGTCTAGTTATTCATTCATTCATTCATTCATTCATCCATTCAACAAATATTTATGGAGAACCTACTGTATGTCAGTCACTGTTCTATGCACATGGTATACAAAGCAGACAAAAATCTGCTCTTGGAACTTACTTGCAGTGAAGTCTGAGAAGCCATAGAAGTGTGCTGTCAGGTAACAAGACACTGATTGCTTTTTTGGCTGCCAGGCCTCTGCTCTAAGCACCCCCATTTCCACTGAGGAATTACCCTTCCTTTTGGATACAGTCTGTTAAGACTGTTGCTCAAAGTGGGGAGCTCTCTCCTCACCAAGCCAGGCCTTTTTTCCTGTCCTGGGATTTGAATCTTCAGAAAAGTAGCAAAAAGATTGCAAACAGTTGGAAATTATTCATACCAGGTCTGGCTCCCTGACAAAACTACAGAGAAGCTCCAGCTACTCAGACCTCCAAATCTGCCAAGCTTTCTACCTATTTATGAGCATTGTTCTATAGACTTCTTATTGTTCTGTAAGCTATCTGATATCTTCCTTAAATTCCCATGTTGCTAGGCAGAGACTGGTTCTAATGTTTGTGATTAAAGGACTCTAACCACAAGTCAGGAGTTCAGGAGAAGGTCTCTAGGCCTAGAGGGAGAGGCTGGTAGGAATAAAGTAAACAGCAATGGTGTTCCTCAATAAGCTCCATTAACTTTATTTCTGGTTTCTTGTTTGGGCAACTGACTTTTCCTCAATCTCATGTAAAGTATTAAGCAAAAACCACCTCAAGTCATCTTCTTCAAACCAGATTGCTGTACTACCACCTTTCTGCGTAGAAGTTCTGAAGCGATCAGTGATAAAATTGGAAAGCAGAGACTGAGACACGGGACATTGGTTACTAGAACTGTGACAAAGACAGGAGACCATACAGAAGCCCCATTGTTAGGATGGAGCCTGAGCTTAGACCAGGAGCACATGCCCCCGCAGACTCCCTGAGTCAAATCCTGGGGTAGGGACCAGGAATACTCATTTTTGTTTAAATGATTTTATCAGGAATTCTGAGGGTCACTAAAGTTTGGTAACCATACTGTTCAGTGCTGGGCTAGAGCCCCTTACAGTGTTTGTCAAACTTTAACATGCAGACTTGTGATCTTGCTAAAATGCAGATTCTGATTCAGGAGGTTTGGGGGAAAGCCGAGCTTCTGCATTTCTAACAAGTGGGCAGATCATGCCCTTGCTGCTCAGATCACGTTTTGTGTAGCCAAGTCCTACAACACTCCAGCCTCCACGCTGGATGGGTCATAGAGTCTGGGTGGGGCTAAGCCTGAAGCTGGGAGGCAGACGGCCAGATGCAAAAGAGAAGCTGGGAAGTAGACAGAACCTGACAGCTCATTCCTTGGTGAACTGACAGAATAAAATCGCAGAGTCTGCAAAACTGACAAACTAGATTCTTAAACAGGGCGGTGCTACTTTTTTTCTGGCTTAGTCTCAGCGCTCTCTAAAGCAGCTATGAGATTCGATCCACTAATTAAATCCTTAAATAACTATTTTGCCTGACCCTTTCCCACTGATTCCTTGTTCAGTCTTACAAGATGAAACAAAAACAAAGGTGTGATTCCAAAGTTCAGTCCTATATAATTGGGTACGTTGTTGTTAATTAGAGTGCAAGAACTCTTTTTTGTGGACCATTGAGTCTGTGTAGATAATAGTTTTGTGTTTACTGCTCTAATAAAAACTAGCTTTCTTTATGAGAATAAAATTGTCTGAAACCTGACAAAGGTAGTTTCCAAATGATTGATCAAATCACATCATCCTGAGGAACTTGTGTATATTTAATTACTAAACATGGCCCCTTCCTTTCTATTCACTGATACTTTCGATAGTAATCGTGGGCCAGCTATGCTGCTAAGCACTATTTGTTTTAAAGGTTATGTGGTCCCAAGAGTCTGACCAAGAACTTCAGCCCCTGTATGCTGTTTAATTCAATTCACAAGATCCCCTCCACTGGTGGATTTATTTACTAAGTGGAAGACCATGTTCAAATCCCTGTTCCATGTCCACTGGAGGAAACCCAGAAATGAAGGTAGAGTTCCAAATGGTAGGGAATAAACAACAGGTGGTCTGGGCTTCATTCAAACTGTGAGTCGCACTGAAAACCAGGGTGGGTTTTTTTTTAAAGAGTCATTTCCACTTCGGATTTCCATGCATGCTACTCAGCAGAGAGTGGGTATTGAATAGCCACCAAAATGGCTGTACAATACAGCAGAAGCTCTATTGAACTAATATCTTTATAAATGTAAGTAGCATTCGCAGGGCTGAGCAGAAGGAGCTAGGAAAGCTACCTTTCTCTTTCAAAGCCTTTATCCCTCACATGGAGCAGCTCATCAACCCAAAAGTTGGGAAGCTTCTCTTTGTGCTAGAATTATGCCTCAAATAGCAATTTCCAAGGCATATGCATAATATTAAAATCAACTAAAAGTATGTGTGAAACTCCCACATGTAAATTCTTTGTGACAGGACTCTGCCAGTCATGGCAACTCCTAGAAATAATTAGGGAGAAACTGTTGGACAGTCAGGAAGGAGCAGTCCAAAATGAGGGCAGGCAGGGGAGAGTAGATCAGTCACAGAAAGGGCTGACCTGAAGATGTGGTAAGAAGGGTGATGGAGAATGAGAGGTAGAGAATCAGATCACCAACGCCTTGAAAGACCTGAGAAGCAAGCAAAGGCATCAAAAGAAATGTGACCTCCTTGGAGAAACTTTATAAGACCAGTGTACCAGAAATAAACACCCTGATTCCAGCACATCATTCTCCATCCACTTCCGCTGCTGTATTTTTCTTTATGATGCTTCTTACTACATGATATTATTGCATGTGTTACAAATATATACATATTTGGTTATGTTTGGTTTTCATTTACATGATGCCAGAAACCTGGTCTTGTTCACTACTGTGTCCCCAAATCTAGAGCAGTGCCTGGTAATAGTAAGTGCTTAACGAAACATGCATTGAATGAATTAAGGAATGAAACCAATAAAAGGATTTGAGGAGGGGAAAAGGTAGAATACTAGTAAAAGGGTTTAGAATAAAGAGGAAATAAATAAATGGGAAGAGCAAATAAAAGTAGAATATGTTATCACTTATCTTAAGATTTAAGATAAAAATATATGAGTTCTAAACTCACCCCAAATCTAATCTAAACAGATTAGAAACATGGTAAAATATTTGTGAGCTCCAGAAGAAAAGCATCAAATAATTTCAAAGAGAAAAACTGGGTCCTCGATTCTGGGTAAAAAGGCTCACAGACACCCTCCAACTCCTTCCACCCCGAGCTGTGGAAAAAAGGCCTTGGGCGAGTTGCACTGCCCCGAGGGGCTCAGCGGACCTTCTACGGAAAGTCACGCTACTAGGAGCAATGGTAACTAGACAGAAAAGAGAATTTGATTAACCAGCCCTTCTACCACCCCCTGGTCCCCACGGACAGTATCTCATTGTTGGGATTATGTTTATTTGAGGAAAGACAAAGCCTCGGCTGTGAGTCTGTGGGTGCGCATGCCCAGCACTTACTTAACCAAATGTCTCGGTGCCCTGCCTGCCGCAAGAGTGATGCTGAAGGGGCTGGTTTAGGTAAAGGAGGAAGGAGCCGCTCGTGACTCCACCAAGAAGAGAATCCATTTACAGACACCTTCTGCTCACGAGACCCACGTTAATTAGTCTTTGCCTTGTGTGTGTTGTCTGCTATCAATCAGCCTCAGGCCAGCAGTATATACACAGAATGCTTCATTCCTGAATACAAAATTCAAACACAGTTTGATCTGATGAGTGAAGAGGAAAAGTGAAGGGCATTTGCCTATTATTTTATGAAGTCATTTGAAAAGTGGTGAAATTTGTTTTGTTTTGTTTGTTTGCTTTTTTGTTCCACTTGATATTTCTGAAACTGTAATTTTATTAAATAAAAGAGTGATGGATTCCGGGTATTTTTACCATCTTCCCCCCCCCCCCATTTGACATTTCTAATATACAGATTTAAAAGAAATAAAGTTGTAGGAGAAAATTATGTTTAAAAAACTTGGCAGCCATTAGAGTAAAAATGATTTGAGACTATCACTACCACCCAAACACATTTTACAGTGCTGTGTAAATTTCAGCAGAGGTATCATAATAACTAGTGATTCTTAGTTGTCACTAACTATATACCATAACTTGTTCTGAGCTCTTTGTCTTGTGTTTATTTAGTTACTCCTTACAACCACCAGATGAGGAAAGTACTGGGGAGGAGTGGAAGGTGGAAACAATGAACAAAGTCTTGGAGCTCATCCATAAGTCTGTGTCACCCACAGCTCTCCAGTTAGTACCATGGACATGAGCTGTAAGTTGTCCTGGGTTCTTTAACTTTTTCATTGAAACTTAGCATATGTCTAGTATGTACCTGCTTAAATGTATAGCTTGATGAATTTTTACATATATATCCACTAGAATATCATTGCCAGGTTAAAATGTAAAATATTTCCAGCAGCCCACAGAAAGAGTTCCTGCAAACCCCTTCCTTTTCAATATCACTCCAAAAGGTAACCATTATTCTGACTTGTGTCCTTACAGATTAGTTTTACCTGATTCTGAACTTCATGGAATCATACAGTATGTACTCATTTCTGGCTTTTTTTCATTCAACATTATGTCCGTTTAAGTCGTTCACATTGTTGAGTGTATTAGTAATTCATTTTAATTGTTGTAGAGTATTCCATTATACGAATATTGCACAATTATTTATCTATCCTCCCAGTGATGGACTTTTGGGTTGTTTCCAATTTTTGGTCCTTATGAATCAAGCTGCTATGAATTTTTTTGTCATGTCTTCTAAAGAGCAAATGCCTTATTTGTCTTCGGTGTATACTTAAGAGTAGGACTGCTAGGTTATAGAGTAGATGTGTATTTAGAGTTTATAGATATTGACAGTTTACTAAAATGGTTTTGCCAATTTATATTCCCACTAGCAATGCAGGAGAGTTCCATTTGTTCCACATCCTTGCCAACTCTGTCATTTTAGTAGGTGTGTAGTGGAATCTCACTGTGATTTCAACTTGCATTTCCCTGACAACTAAGAATGTCAAGTGCCTTTTAATATCCTTGTTAGCTATTTGGACATCCTCTTTTGTGAAGTGGCTATTTAAATCTTTTGCTTATATTTTTAAATTAGGTTCTTTGTCTTTTCCTTATTGAATTATAGAAGGTCTTAACCCATTCTTGTTTGGACTTGTTTGTCAAATACATGTAATTGAAAATAAATTATCAGTCTGGCTTCTCTAGTTATTTTCTCAGTGGTATCTTTTAACATCAAATTCTTCTGAGGAATTAGGTGATAAATATATTTTATATTACACATATAAAGGAGACAGCTTATCTAATTAAGCTCTTACCAACACATACAATGTAATAAAATTTATGTCAATAACTTCAAATAAAATCTATTTCAAATAACCAGTTTATTCAGTCAAGCATGCATTTCAATATTTATCCCAAGATAATTACATGCAAGACACTGTGACTTGGGTGCAAATATGAGACTCTCCTTGCCCTCAGAAAACTCCATGAGGTTGGCAGGTAACAAACTGCAGAAATAGAGTGAGAGAAACAATAATAGATATGTGCACATTTCAATGGGATCAGGCTAGAGTGACTGAGAGAACCTGGTAGGTAGAGCATTTAAAGAGTTTCACCAAGAGACATTTGCCCAGACCATTCAGGAGATCAGTTGCCTCTTGAATGCACCCACAACCCCATCATGTACCCTGATTAAATGTTCTCCCTACTTACATGAAGAGGAGAAAGGAGTTCACCAAGCAAACTTTGTTGGAAGGGGCATGGAAGACACGAAGGGGTCAAATGCAAATACTTTGCTGCCACTAAAGCAGTGATTTTCTATAGGTGGTTTTCAGACCACCTGCACCAGATTTATCTAGAGTACTTGTAAAAATTGCAGATTACTGCCTTTCACCTCAGAACTTTTTAATTCAAATCTTTGGAGGTGGGACTGGGTAATTTTCATTTTAAACAGGCCCCTTGATTGTATGTGAGTCTGTGTGTGTGTGTGTGTGTTTTATACCCTTATGTCTGAGAACCACTGACCTAGAATGTAGGAAATAAATACGACAAAGGAAATGGTGCCAAGAGTCAGGTTGTAAAGAGCCTTTCCGTGAATTTCAGGCTGAAGAGTTTGGATTAAATCCAAGTGGGCAATGTAGGGTCATTAAAGGAATTTTTAAAAGGAAGAAACTTTTAAACTCAAGAATAATGATCTTGATAAATGTAGTTCTTTCTGCGCCCCCAACAGTTGAAATCATCAAGGAGATCTGTGGGATCCATGGGATAGTACTTGAACCATGCCACGACTAAAAGTCAAAGGAGGAAGTAACATTGGTATTTCTTGGTTTAGATCAGGTATCAGCAAACTAAATCTGTAAAAGTCCAGAAAGTAAACATCGTTTAGTCTTTGTGGGCCACCCAGTCTCCGTTATACCAATCCATCTCTGCCTTCTTTGCATGAAAGTAACCAAGCAGCCATAGGAAATACATAAATCAATGGATGTGGCTGAGTTCCTACAAATATTATTTAGAAAGTCAGGCAGGCCAGATTTGCCCAGGGGAAGTAGTATTTACTTTGCCCTCCTTGGTTCTAGATAATTTTACTTAGTGTAGTTAAAGGCTTATAATTCAAGGTCTACCTTCAAGAAGTTTGGCTCATGGTAGCTATCTTCTCTACCAGAATCATGTTTAATGACAGTTTTAAATAAATATAAACCTAAAACAAATTATAAAGAAAAAAACTAGTGATATCTAGACTGGGATCTATTCTAAAAGAAAAACACTATGGTGAGCATACTATGCAATATACAGATAATATATTATACAATTGTACACTTGAAAGTTTTATAATCTTATTAACCAACATCACCCCAATAAATTTAATAAGGAGAAAAGGAAAAAAGAAAATACCCTAGATGTTGAAATATCATGAGAAATGTGGGAGAACAGCAGAGACTCTCTTAGTCTAGATTAAAAGAAATTTAAGAGATTTTACAACCAAATAAAATACATGAAGCTTGATTGGATTCTGGATCAA
This sequence comes from Anoura caudifer, assembly GCA_004027475.1. Lineage (NCBI taxonomy): Eukaryota > Metazoa > Chordata > Mammalia > Chiroptera > Phyllostomidae > Anoura > Anoura caudifer. The sequence continues at coordinate 379,734 of PVKU01000469.1, read as the reverse complement.
AAAAGGGGAAAAATAAAAAAGAAACCCAGCGATAAAGCATACATATGGGCCCTGACCAGTGTGGCTCAGTTGGGCATCATCCCACAAAGCGAAAGGTCACCAGTTGGACTCCAGGTCGGGGAACATGCCGGGGCTGTGGCACATTCAAGAGGCAACTGATCGATGTGCCCCCCTCACAGTGATGTTTCTATCCCTGTCTTTTTCTCTCCCATCCCCCATTTCTAAAAATAAATAAAATAAAATCTGAAAATGAAAGAATATATTGGGACAACTGATATTGAGTCAAAGTTACATTTCTTGTATGTGATAATGCTATTGTAGATATATGGAGAATGTCTTTCTTCTTAGAGATACATGGTTATATTTAGGGATTAGAGCTGTGAAAATAGTTGAACCAAAACAGAGAGAGAATATGGCAAAATCTTAACAACTGTTAAATCTAGGTAAAGGGCGCAGAAGTTTTATTGTACTATTATCTTTTCTGTGGCTTTGAATGTTTTAAAAAATAAAATTGGGGGAAATAAATATTGTAGAGGTCAATATACAGTATTTCTTTCCTTTTGAAGTGCAGTAGAGGACTGGTTTACTTCAAACAAGTTAATTGAGTATTAGAATTCTATCATAAAATAATGGAATGCCTCATAGAAATCTTCATTTTAGGCCTGGAGTTGCCACTGATAACCTTTGGCTCCAGTTTACCACACCCTCATTCCAACTCCATGAGCCTTTTCCCCCTCTCTCTTTTCCCCCACAAACTGCTGGAGGGAGGGGCATGGAAAAGTTCACCTTCCACAAGCGTAGGTGACATGTCATGTCATAAACTCACGGTTTGTGTCCATGATCAGACCCCACATCCTTTCTGATGAGGGCGTCCTATATTGAGGCATTGACTTTGTCTCTGTTGACATTGTGAATCCCTTCTGTGTGGATTGTGGGAAGCTGACCAGAATGAGGTGACAAAGGCAGAACTGCCAGAGGCGACAGAATCATCTGTTTGCACAGTTCTCCTCTGCTTCCGGTTCTGAGTCCTCAGCTCTGTTATCTCCCTCTTCTTTCTGGCACAGCCCAGGCTCCTCTGGGGGCCATTTCCGGAGTGGAGCACTTGCGCCGTCCCTGGTTTTCTGTTTCCTTCCCCTTCCCCTCTGCAGTTAGGCTGAGAATTGCTCCAAGGGGGACAGGGCGGTTGGCAATTCGAAAAACTAAATTTAAAACTTATGAAAAATAGTACTAATTTACGCTGTTGTATACATGTATCCTGGAAAACTATATAAACATAATATAAAGAAAAAGACAGGAAGAGTTCTGGTTAAAAAGAATATAGCAAATAATAACCACAAAAGTATCATGTCTATGAAGAATCATTAGCTTTGCTTGAGGTAGACCTGGACTCGAATCTCTGCTATGCTGCTCATCTGGCTGTATGATCTTGGACAAATTACTTAACTTCTCTGAACCCGAATTTCCTCATCTCTAAAATGGAACAAAGAATATCTACTTCTTGTTAGGATGAAATGTCACAATATAATCATTTCTCCTCAGCTGAGACACTTCCAGACACACGAACATTAAATGAGCGTTGTTGCTGGTTCAGCCTAACCTGAGCCTTTATACGCCACAAAAATGACTGAGCACCTCGCCAAAATCCAGAAAGGGGGACAGTTAGGGAAAACGTTTCTCTGAAGTCTTTGACCATTCAAATGCATCCAGATAGTGTCAGTGCTTCTCAAACTTGAATGTGAAGAGGAATTGCCTGGGGATCTTCTTGAAATGTAGATTTTTATTCCTTAAATCTGGTGTGGGACAGAGTTTTGAACTTGTATCAAGCTTCCAGGTGATAATAATGCTCCTCTTCCACCCACTACATTGATTAGAAGGCCCCAGGATTTATATACTAGCTTTTCCAGGCTGGGAGCGCATAGGATTTCCAGGCTCTTTCTAATCCATCATCATTCTGTGGGGTCAGAAAAAATAATTATCTTCCCACCTTTCTAAATTCTTCTGGCTGAGATAATAACCAAATTAACATGAGACAGGAGAAAATAACCAAATTTATTATGGATATACAGTTTAGGGTTCCATGAGAATATGAGAGACCTGAGTGGGCATCGAGCCACTGAGGTTTATATTCCATTCTGGACTAAGGAGAGGCAGGAAGTGTAACAGGGTGCAGCCCAGAGGGGGGCCCCAAATAGGAATTTTTAATGGGGTCCAGAATTCAAGGTGTCCAGGAAATATTAGAAAAATATACAGGGTGTCCTCCTCTCACCCCCCCCAACCCAGCCACAAGGCTAAACTGGGGGATAGGACACATGGTCATTTAACATATCTATAACATTTAGTTGGTTTCATAGATATGTTAAATAGCTGTGGCCCTGCTTCGAGCCAGGGGGATGGGAGTGACTTCAACCCAGGATGTAACTGGGAGGAACTCCCCCTGGTTACTGTGCCTGTGGGAGAGCTTGGAGACAATTGGCTCCACAACATGGGGCCATGCCTACCCAGACTCACTATGGCAGCCCAGAAAAGCTAGAAGGATATGGGAATGCTGGCAGGTGTAACTGATTGTGGGAGGAGTCGGAAATGGGGCTGCAGAGGAAGATTGGTGCTGGGATTTAAACCCAGGCATGGCAGCCATTTAGAGTCCTTTCAGGGACCATGCAGCTTTGGTGGGGAGAGAACCATGTGGCTTTGGCAAGAGTGAGGACTATGTGGCTTTGGGCTGCTCCCGTTTTCCATGTGGCTTAGGAAGCAGGAGAGACTTTGCCTGGAAGAAAAGGGTTGAAAGGACTCTGGCTGGTGGGCCATGAGAAGGTGCCACATGGCTTTGGATTAACTGGAGATTGTGGGGGTGACACAGCTGATGGTGCCAGGAGCCCAAATCACGGACTTTTACTTCTTTTCCTGAGACACGGTACCCCAGACTAGGGCATAGGGAGAAGGAAGGACTATGTGTGTCTGTGGGTATTCTAAAGGACTTTAGTCTGTATAACTTTTAAATAAATATTTCCTTTCCTTTTCACAAATCTCTGGCATTGAGAGACGTCTTCCCTCTGGTGGCGGGCATAGCGAACCTAGTGGGGGGTCCTTTCAGTAATAGTATATTGTACAACCCCCCTTGGGTCTGTTCTGTAACAGAAGGAGTCTGAGATTTCAAAGAGAAAGTACCAACTCACTGGTAGATGAGAAAGACCAAACATGGTAAACAAATTCTTGCTGAGCCCCCCGTACCAATGGGACACAGAGGAGAGTCCAACAAACAAGCTTGCTTGGATCCTCCTACATGCCACACACAATTCATATGTGCTACGTTGAATGTGCTCAAGTTCTCTTCCTGAAGCAGGTTCTTCTATCTGAATTTCTTTAGTCAGGTAAAGGGGAAGGGTCACAAGTGTTTTTGAGTCTTGTATTTCTTTAAAACATCTTGTATTTCCTTATACAGCTTAAAATAATCAATGACCAGCTTTAAAAATGACCAGCTTAAAATAATACCCCAAGAGCATACCAGAGGGGAACCAAAAAAACTTGGATTATCTTCTGGAGGGAGAATCCCTTGTAGTATAGGATCCCTGGCTAGGTGAGTGTTCTAGGAACCCATCTGTACCAGCTGGCATTGTTGTGAGAGGCTATGTTCGGCTTCAGTGAATTTGTTTCTAAGACTCTTTCAATGTGTTTGCTCATTTCATGATGAGTGATTCATAAGTGTATGTGCATGCACCACACCGAGTGTTCAGCAGTTTTTGATGAAAAACGACGTGACTCCATGCCCTACCCTTCATATTCACCCCATCTCATGCTGAGCAATTTTTTTTGTTTGTTTCCCCAGACGGAAGTCTTCAAAGGGAAATGTTTTGCTGATGTGAAAGAGGTGAAACCAAAAATGGCAGAAGCACTAAAAAGCATTAAAATTGATGATTTCAAAAACTTTTGAGCAGTGGAAAAACAGTCTCGATAGGTATATGGCATCAAATGGAGAGTACTTGGAAGGTAACTAAAATTTAAACATGTAAGAATAAATACACATTTTTTAAATAAATAAATTCCAGGTTTTGGGGTCCCCCTTGTATTTTGAGGTGGCAAACTCTGGCCCCCCACAATTCTCATTCTCATTCTGGGGCAACAACTAACTGAATGCCCATTTTTAATTTTCTTTCTACTAAATGCGACGTTCCACCTTGTTTTATTAAAGTGAAACAGCTCTTCAAAATGAACCAACAACATTGTTGGCTGCCAGTGGAAACCTCACTAAAGAAGAAATAAAACCTCGAGCTCTGCAAACGTGAAGGAATGAGTCTTGAGGTGGAAGTTGGGAACAAGCGAGGAAGTTTGGCAAACAAGTACCCTCGTATGCAACACTGACTTCCAGCCCCCAAGGGCAGGCAAGCTCTTGTAAGTGTGAAAGTAAAATAGAAGGAAAGTAAAGATTTGGACAGGTGAACCCCTGAATGTGTATATGTAGCCTTTGAACCTCGGTCTTTTTCTTCACTTCCCTCTGCAGCCTGCAAGTCAGTACTTGCACGGCCTCCCGTCCCTCCCTCCCTCCCTTGGAGAGTGCAGACGCTGGTCCTTCAAGTGTGACTGGAGGCACTGGACTTGCCCAGCAGGTGTTGGCCCATTCAAAAGGCTTCCCTTTGTGAGTCCTGGGAGCTAGCAAGGTCTAGAGATTTTGAATGACTTGATTTAGCATGTATTTAATGTTGGTGAGATGTTATCAAGAAAGGGTTGGCTAAATTTCTCATCTACCAATCACCAGAACAGTTTTGAGGCTTTTACAAAAATATCAGCCAAAGCAACAAACACTTACTGAGAGTTCATTAAAAGACAAAAATTCGGTTAAGGGCTACAGAAAACCAACTTTAATGAGACATCCCACTCTCTTTAAGGAGTTTTAGTATTATTTAAGAAGATTTTAGACAAATTTTAGAAGCCACCATACAGAAATAAATGCTGAATCAGTGAAACTGTTATCGTCAGTGCTTAGCTCGTTATTGAAAGGGGGAGCAAAGGTGACTGACCAGACATTGAGCATAATAAACTGGGAAGCATGAGGCTGCTTTCCTCACCAGGAAGCTGCAGCTTCACACCCCAGGGGATCACAGCAGTGCTCCACAAAGTGCTCCACACTCTTCCCTTCCCCCATCCGTACGGGATTATTGGGGGGCAAATGTGCTGGACCGTAGAGGCCTGTCAGTCTAACTAGGCAGTATAAACCTCTCCAGAGCCCACGAAAGCTTGGTAAACTGATTGTTTTTGTTTTTTGTTTTTTGAAAAAGCACCTGCTCTGTCCTAAACCCAAACTACTGGATATAACTCCAAGGGAACAGGATGCTCGCTCTCTCTTGCTTATGACTTGCACTTGCGTGGTACCCACAACTGTTCTCTTCTTGGCCATTTGACCCTAACAGCTACGTAGCCTGTGGCCTCCAGGAGGTAGCCTGCATATCAAACCACAGCAATGGACTACAAGCTAGCCAGATGCTGGCAATGGAACTTTATTATAGAGCAGAAACTCTGAGCAGTGGCCTTCATCCTGGGCAGTGGCCTTCATCCTGGCCCTCCTGAAGATAAGATTGGACTTTTTCCATGACAAGATGGACAGAGATAGGACATTGGGAAGTCAGGAGGGAAACCCCCTTAATTGTACATCATCAGTAAACCACACATCAGAGCCCCATCCTCCCATGCAGGTCTCAGGAAATTCTTTTCCTTTAAACACCAGAAGAATCCCACTTTCACTGATAACAAAACCAAGAAGAAGGTGCAACTCATCAGAGACTGGAATGGTGGAATCCATTGAATATAGTCTATATCTGCCCAGTGAGTGCTGCAGGGCCTGTTATATAAATTCATAAATATTATTGAATACACAAAATAAAGAGTGAGGCTAAGTAGAGGAATGCAGACCAAGACATCAATTTCTTTAAAAGTTAAATGCATTTTCCCTGTTGTTCCCCCCGCCCCAATTGATCATTTGCTAGCCTCACATCCCACACAGCAAGCACACTGCTTTCCACCCTGATGCTCAGCAGTTCAGCCCTTACAGAGCACATCTCCCCTCACTCTGCCTTCAACGGGCTTTTGGGGGCTGGGGAAGCTTCTTGTATGTTGGTAGCTGTATCTGCCTGATATTTCCCTCAGCTGTGAGCAGATATCCTGAGATGAGTTCTGCAACCTTAGAAACAACTGTTGCCAATTTTCTTATCAAAGAAAACAAGATGGGGAGGAGGAAGAAAGTTCCAGAGGAGATGGTGCAAGAAAGGTACAATGACAGCAAAGAACTGAACATTCTGGAACAATATCGTTACCTAGTATCCTGCAGTTGGCTAGCCATGCCTGCCCTAGAGCGGTGATGTTCAACCTTTTTCAGCTCATGGAACATGTAAATTAATTACTGGAATTCTGTGGCACACCAAAATATATATTTTTGCTGATCTGACAAAAATAGGTATAATTTTTATTCATCTACACCAGATGGCTATTGCTGTGTTGACTGTTGTCAGTTTTATTTGACAGTCTAAGGCAGAAGAGATCAGTGCCCCACACTACACAGACAGGTACTGCATGGTTTAAAACTCTGGTTGAAAATCACTGCCCTAGAGCAATGTGGGAGGAAGGAGGATGGCCAGCGCCCTGTTCCGGGGGGAGGGTGCTTGAGAACAGATCATATTCAGCTGTGTCTTTCTTTAATAATATGTTCAACTGAACAGAGTAATAAAACGGTTACTAAAAATGGGGAAATAAAAACTGTTAGAGTCCATATAACTCCATTCCAGAGCTTAAACACAATTAGCACTTACAGAGTGCCTGTTAAGTGCCACTCACAAAACCCGTTGGTTGTCTTTTGTTGTAACTTGTGTGTGTGTGTGTGAGACCAAGAGAGAAAGAGACATCTTTGAGGAAAATTTGTGAAAGACTCTGAAACAGGCAAATTTAAAAAAAAAAATGCTTTAGAATTCTATGTGTCCCTTTAATGGAGTACCAGTGTTGCCTAGCACACCGCTCAGGGTTTATCTGATTCTACAGGGTCTGTGCCTTTCATGGTCTTTGAGCAATTTTACAACTCTGTAAACTGTAGAGAATTGATGGGGGGTGCCCACAATTCCTGTTCACAGAAGTGCACATTAATTTTGTCACAGTGAATGTGCTACTGGTTCTATCAATGGAAGAGGCTGGTTTTGCCTCTATGACTAAATTTTTTTCAGTGCTCTTGATTGCTTGTGTGGGTGTCTGCATGCTGGAGTCTCCTTTGAACTGGTTTTTACATTTTACTAGTTTTCTCATTAACTAATGAGTCAAATCAACTATTTGACACACATCCACTTTATATTTGTATAAAAGTTATATTTTATTTATTAAAAACATTTTCCTTTACCATAGGAAAAACAAGCTAAATGAGGTCATGGAGAACATGCCGGGTCTGGCACAAATAACACCCCTCTTTATTACATAAAAGCCTTTTATTACAAAATCATAAGCATGCAGTTCTGTAGCATAACAACAGCACACTCCAGCACAGCATATGACATTTTAGGTGAAATGTTCAAATTGTTGTCCATCTCGTGCAAGATATTCACATACCCTACCAACCACACTCAATGATGGTACTTCTGCCAGACCCTGTAGATCAAATACAGGTTCGTAATTACAAAAGATGGTGTTTTGTTTACAAAATGAATATTGAAACTTTACTACTGGAGCTGGTAACTTTAAATACAGCATGTTACTATCAGTTTTCCTTCAAGAATAGTAGTTCTAAGAGAAAAATTTGACATCTTCACACCTTCATTTTTTTTTCTTCACTCAGCGGGAATTCTTTGCCACATCAGTGGTACGGGTGGGTGGGGGACTGTTCCTCTACACTTAATGTCAGTGACTAGGCCTGCAAATTAAACTGACAAAAGATAGATCAACAGAAGATGAGGCATTATTTTGTAAACCCCTAAAGAAGTGATTAGGCCTAGGGGCTTATATATCATTTTTAAAAAGAGTGATAAATTGTGGAGAAGTGCCGGTACAAAGAATAAAGGGTTTGTGCTTCAAGGGGCAGTAAGTTGTGGAAGGGTTGTGTGGGAGACATTAAGGGAAGACAGGAGTTATTTCAGCAGGGTTTGCTTATGTAGATGCATATCAGTGCCAAGATTTTGTCTCTTGTGATAAGGGTTGTCCTTCGTCTGGTGCCAGAGATGGGAGGTGGCACTCCACAAAGAGGAAGTTATGTTACCTTTACAGAAAAAAAAAATTATTTTAGTTGAAAGCAAAAGAGCAAAGAGTTCCTCCTGTGCCTGCTGTTTTCTTAATTGCCTTCAGTTCAAAATAATCCTTGTGCCAAAGTAGTGTATTTGGGGGTATCCTATTGTGATCCCCCTCACTGACATCCCTTAGACTGCTTTACTTGTGCCTGCTCCCTAATATCAGTAGAATATTTAAATTGTTGCTTCTAATAAAATCCCTGAAGTTACCCTTTAAAGCTTTCAGAGCCAAGTCCAGATTTCTGCATGGCCGAGCTGCCTCCCTGTACTTTCTCATCACATCTAGTTCCCAAGACTCCTTGCCATTAGGGATCCACAGAAGATAAGCTAGGTTAGATCAGAGCTGTTGCTTTAGCCAAAATAATTAAAGTTGTAACCGATTCACTCTCCGGAGGACTCAAAGAAGGGCATACAAACCAACGTTTTCGTTTTTGACATACACAGTGTATGGAGCAGTTCTAATCTACATGCGCTTGACCACTATTCTACTCGGCACCTCCATGTACTAACTAATAAGGGGTGAGTTCTGATGTGTTAATTGGAAAAAAGCAAGGTACAGAACAGGGTCTACAATATGCCACCTTATGGGTAGAAAAGGGAGGGAGATAAGAATCTGTATTAGAACTTACTTATATATGATACAAAAGTATTTGGAAGGATATATTTTAAAATGAAGAAAAGCTGGGGACAAAACTGGGCATTTGGGAGACAAGGATAGAGGAGAGATTTTTTTTAGATTGCATACCATTTTAGGCATTCTGTTTTTTGAACCTGTTGACTGTATCAATTTTTAAAAATTAAATGTTTTTCAAAAACCTAAAAAGAAGTTGCGAAGTACAATATAGCTCATGAGGCTTTATTAAAGTTCCAATGACAACATGTTATGGAAATAAACTGTGAACTGTAAAGTTATTTGAGTGTGTCTACATTTGCAGGTGCTGTGCATGTGACAGAATGATGCATCAGAACCACAGGCGGAGAAGGCCCATGTGCACCAAACAGGTGAGGCCTAGCCCTGAGCACAGTTACTATTGAGCAATAACAATATGGTGTGTGACCTTTACCTAGAGAAGGAGGGAGGGTGGGAGGGAGAGAGACAGAAGAGCAAATGCTGCAAAATGTTTAGAACTTAAAGACTCTGGTAAAGAATATATGAGTGTTATCCTTACTATTGCAATTTTTCTCTAAGTGTAGTTTTAAAGGAAAAGTCTATTTATGACTGAAAAAAAAGCAGTATATACCACTTAGAACTTAAATGGCAGGTCCTCTGCTGAGTACTTGTGGCAAAAATTGGTGTTTTCCAAATATCGGTTCTTTGGTTCTTCTGAAAGTAATATAACCCTGATTTTGGAGGGGACAAATCTACTTGTTTTTTTAAATTAAGTTTACTAGAGGACTCATTTGTATATTTTAATGGCTGTTTTTTGCTACAATGACAGTTAAGTAGTTGCCACCAAATATTTTCTGGTCCATGGAACAGAAGATATTTACTGTTGGACCCTTTAAAGAAGCAGCCTGCTGACCCTGCTCTAAACCAATAGGTCTCAAGCTTTAATGAGCATTAGACACACACACATCTTTTCTGAGCCATTTATATGAAACCCTTTTACCCCTTAAGTGTGTATTTCCTAAAAACAAGGATATTTCTTGCATTGTCACAATACAATAATCAAGTTCAGGAAATTTAAAAGAAATACAATACTTTCACCCAACCTGCAAGTGCACATTTCAATTTTGTCAATTGTTCCGATAATGTCCTTTATAGCATTTTTCCTCTCAATACAGAATATGGTTCAGGATCACATATTGCACTTTTGTATCTTTTTTGTGAGTTGTCTTTCATGTTTTTCTCCAATTTTCAATAGGATTTAAAATTTTTTTTCAATTTTTAAAAATTCTCTGTGTATTAGAGATTTCTCTGACATGTACTGCAAATATTTTCCTCTAATTGGTTTCTGACTTGGTTTATGATAGTTCTGTGCATGCAAAAATTGTTTTAAATGTAAAACATCAATATTTTTGCATATGGATTTAAAGTCATAGTTAGAAGCTTTTTTTACACTTATTTTTCCTTTTAGTATTTGCATAGTTTCATGTTTTACATTTGACATCTGATTCACTTGGAAATTTCATTTATGTTAGGTATGAGGAATAAATCTAATTTTATCTTTTCCCAAATGGTTACCCAGTTGTCTCAACAGCATTTATAAAAAGTCCATCTTTTCCCCAAGGATTTTTGATCTCATCTTTATCATATATGAGATTTCCATATGCAGTTGGTTCTATTTCTGGACTTCTAATTCCATTTTATTGGTCTGTTTGATTATGCATGTGCTGGAACCATATGGCTTTAAATACAGAGGCCTTGCAGTATGTTTTAATAGTGGGCATGGGTAGTTTTCACTTGTAGCTCTGACTTTGCCATGTTTTCCTAGATATCCAGGATGTTTACTTTTCCGTATGAACTTTATTTCATATCAACTTGTCTAGCTTCAGAAAAAAAGTTTTGGTGTTTTTATTGGGATCACATTAAAATTCTGAATCAGGTACAAAACTAATATATTGATGATTTTGAGATAAAAATAAGGGATAAACTCTTCCTCCAATGAAAGCAAAAGAAGTGGGAATGAGTTGTTCCTACCACCCACCCTCCTCTGCTAACAATTTGGAATTGTTCAAAACTCATTCTTCTAGACATTTTTCACAGATAGATATCAACTTTACATATTTTTGTACACAAATCAGAATGATATTATGTATACTACTTTACAACCTCTTTTTTTGTTTAAAATAAATTGTAGACTTTTTCTTTCAAATAGTTGTATAGAGATCCAACTTACTCATTCAAAATAATGCTCAGACTGTTGCAGCCACTATGGGGAACCGTATGGAATTTGGTCCAGTGATTTCACCACTGGGATTATACCCTAAGAATCCTGAAACACCAATTCAAAAGAACTTATGTACCCCAATGTTCATAGCAGTGTTATTTATAATAGCCAAGTGCTAGAAACAGCCTAAGTGCCCATCAGTAAATGACAGGATGAAAAAACTGTGGTACATTTTGGTGCATGGATTACCATGCAGCAAAAAGAAAGAATGAACTCTTACATTTTGTGACAGCATGGATGGAACTGGAGGATATTATGCTAAGTGAAATAAGCCAGGTGACAAAACACAAATACCATATGATCTCACCTATAAGAGGAATCTAATCAACAAAACAAACAAATGAGCAAAACAGAGCCGGAGGTGTGGAAACAAGGAATAGACTGACAATGACTAGAGGGAATGGGGAAGAGAGATAAGGGGAGAAAGTAAAGGAAGGGTCTAGTCAAGGAACATGTATAAATGACCCATGGACACGGACAACAGGATGGGGATTGACTATGGGAGCAGGGTCTGGGCAGGGCAGGGGAGAGTGACAGGAGAAAAATTGGGACTGAAAACAACAATAAAATAAAATATGACTATAAAATAAAAAAAAATACTTAGAATTTCAATATATTTAGTTTCCCTACTGATTGACAAATTAAGTTCTTCCTAATTCTTTATTACCATTAAAAATAATACTGCAATGAATATAGTTGTTTATACAAAGAGATATAATTTAATATTGCTGTTTTAGCCAGAATGGGCTGCTTGTTGCTGAGCATATTTCAACATAGACCCAATCTTGGCAGATGTCATTACAGATAATGGAAGCTGCAGATGAGTAGTTAGAGCAAATGATAACCAAACAATTGTGGGCTGCGCCAATAGTGGGACTCTGGCAAGTAAAGGAATTGTATACTATCTGTTGTAAACTTCTTCCAGCCCTAACAAGAAAGAGCTGCCTCCCTTGCATTTGCTCAAGTCGCTATCAAGTGTACCTTTGGTTCATTGTCTTTACTAACTCAGCAAGAGATTTCCTGACCAAAGTTTCCAAGAAACCCAGGGAACAAATTACATTAGCATATGAACTTTGAACCCAACATCTCACCCCTGTTTTACCATTTTAAATAAATTGTCACAGATACCAGAATTGTCTGCATATACCAGGCCATCAAGATAAGGGAAGAGCCAGCCAAGTTTTTAAAGGCAATAGCCAACATTACCTTTTGTTTTCAAGTAGGGGAAAGTATGACTGTTTATAATCACTTCCAAGTGAATGTTTCCTCTTTTTCTCAGTGAGCCAAAATGTGGAGCCCTTAAGAACATTAACTTGTCAGCAATTCAGGGATTTTTGAAACATGGTTATGTGGTGTTCTTGATGACTAGGGCAGATAAGTGCTATCCTGGGGTTTGGTGTTCGCAGGGCCCACTGCTGCCTCCCACCTGGGCCACATCCTACAGCCATTCCAGCAGTAACATAGCAGGCATTTTTATGTCTGTCTTCCTGCCTCTACTTCTCATTGTGTGTAAATGTGAATATCATTTTTTAGAAGCCCTCAAATGAGAAAACAATTTCCTCTTTGTATTTTTTATTCTTATATATTGATAAGAATATATAAATATATATTATACATAAATTATACATTATATAAATATATATTATATATTTATATATTTGAATTTTTATATTGATGACCATGTCTTACATATAAGTATATAAATATATACCTCTAGGCATAGAGATAGGAGCTCATAAAAAATATACATCCTTACAGTTTTTACATAGTATTATGATTCCCTTTGGTTTATATTGTCCTCTGTACTTCAATTGCATAAAGCAACCACATTGCCTTCCATGCTTGGAAGAGATACTTTGGCTTGACCTATTCTATACTCCGTTGGTCATTGGACACTAGTTCTCTTGTTCCATTCATACTTTCCCCTTCGGATTTAAACCACAGAATTTGGCTTCTTTCAAGGAGGCCACTGCCTTTCTATTCCAGCAAGTCATCTTTATTAGGACTTGGGATATAGCTCTCCCTATTTTTATAGGCCCTTAGGATACTTTTGCTTTAGTGACAGCCTAAGAATTGCCTCCAAAGAATTTATAGAATATCTACCTCACTTTTCACATGATAGCTTACAAATATATACAATACTAGGTTTGCTTAAATCTTTCTTTTTCTCCAGGCAAAATATTTCCAGTTTTTCAACTATATATCACATGATATAGTTTTTGCTCCCTTTTAATATTTTGGCCATTCTCCTCTGAATGGGCTCTAGTTTTGTTTTGTGGTTTTTTTCCTTTTGTTTTTGTCTGGTTTAATTCAACCCTTTATTGGGGGAATTAGATTCTTTGTTAGAACTTTTTAGATTCATATTTGTAAACAGTTAGTGAAGGGATAAAGGAAAAAGTTAAGAACAACCTATACCATCCTTTCCCCAACTCTGTGGCAGAAGCAAGAACCAGAGGAATAAGACTCCAGATAGGGGTTTCCACTTGAACCTTGTCTGGCTCTAGCTCCTGGGCAGGCAGCAGGTAGTGTCAGGTTGCTTTGAGAAACCTCCTATAAGGTGTTAAAGAACGACACCCAAAATGGAATACAGTTCTCTGGTGTGATGTTGCCAATATATTGGTGATCATGTCACAGGGTCCATTCATAATGGGCTTACTTTGATGTAAAAAAACATAAATCACTTTCATCCATTCTATTGGTAAAATGAATTAATTCCTCTCAGCATATAAACGTCTCAGTCACTGGTGCTACCATTCAGCTCACAGACCCTCCAGAAGGGTCAGGGAAAACTAAAATAAGAACTTCTTCCTCATTTCCAAAGCTTGGAATGGAGCAATGTTGATTTTCACTTATCCAGTGCAACAAGCTAGTTGTTAGCTTTTATTTTTTATTTTAAATACATGCATCTGAGATACCTCTAGAATGGAATACCCAAATGGTAGGATGATACAATTTGGAGGAATTAAAAATTTTGTCATCCAATATGTGAATGTTTTACTCTTATTGGAAAACAAAAAGTTATACTTCCATTCACCGCTCTTGGTTTGCTATTTTCTTGTTGCTATGTTTTCTTGTTCTTCAGAAAAAAACAGAAAGCTACAATGGTGGCACATCTGTTAGTTCCTGAAGGTTTTATAGAGCAGCTGCAGGAAAGAATCATTTCCAAATGACCTTGTGACTGAAATAAAATTACAATTTTATTTCTCTTCAAGAAGGTAGTTTTTCAGCTATTGAAATTAGAAGTCATTTTTTAAAAAATGACACTATAAATTGACAATTTTTTGATGACTTATTGTGTTTCCCACATTTTTGGTAATACAAGGCACTCTTAAGATGGCTTTAAAGACATGCAAAATTACCAAAAGAAAAACAAAACCCAATCAAAACAAATAAAAAAATCAAAATCACCTAAAGCAGCAATTTTCAACCGGTGTGCCATAAGAATTTTTAAACCATGCAATATTTGACTGTTTAGTTGGGGGTACTACCCTCTTTTCCCTTAGATTCTCAAATTTAAAAAATGACAACAGCCAACACAACAATAGCTGTCTAGTGTGAATAAATCAAAATTATACCTATTTTTTTGGCAGATCGGCAAAAAATATATTTTTTTGGTGTGCCACAGAATTTTTAGTAGTTTATGTGTGCCATCAGATGAAAAAGGTTGAAAATTGCTGGCCTAAAGAACACCTGAAAAACTACAAACTGATCAAATGAATTAGAAATTAGGTAGAGAAAGTTTAAATGCTCCTCCTAGTTAGAGAATCTACACCTAAATTAATGTATATCATACAGTCAAATTTAGCATACAAAGAAGCTTGTATTTTAAATTGTTTGCATAAGTCTGCATTAAAAGATTAAGATATCTTGAAGCCTTCTTCAAACTGAAATGATAAAAATACACATAGAAACTATAGCTTGTGGAGTCACTATTTCTCCCTCTTCTAGCAAGAGGATTCTACAATAAGTCTGTTCTCCATCTCCTTATATAAATTAAACTTCATCTAGTCACAATTCAATTAACTTTTATTTTCTTTTAGAGCATTTATCACTATCTAAAATGGTCTTATCTGTTTGCTGTCTAATTCTGCTAGAATGTAAATTCCACAACAGCAGCAATCTCATCTAGTTTATTTGTTCTTATGCTCCTAGCAAGACACCTAGAATACCTGGTACTTTTTAAGGACTCAGCAAATACCTGTAGCATACATAAATGAATGAATGAATAAATAAATAAATCTCAGCTAAAACATATTTTAGTTTACAGAGGAAAAGATTCTCACTAATGCAATTATTTAGGAAAAGTTTCCCTGAGAAGTGTTAATGACGTGGTATTGTTAATAGATAGGCATGTGCATTTAGGAACTGGTTATAAAAAAATGCTAAATATGTATTGTGGGTGAAAAAAGCAGGGGTTCTATGGAAAGTAACCTCACAGGGTGATCTGATCATAAATTTCTAACTGGGTAGGTCATGGAAGGTATTCACAAGGAATAAACTTCTTTATTAAAAGGTTTAAACAAGCGCCATCCATTGTTTCTGTCTAGGTTGAAACACACCTTTGAAATTAGTATAACCATCCTCAGGAGAGCGGTTAATCTCCTTAACCATTCTGTAATCCAGTCCCACCTTACTTTCTCCCACCTTCATATAATCTTCCTATGTTCCCTCCTCAATTTCAAGTGCGTAAAAGAAACTGCAAAACTATCATTCTCAGAAGCATCTGTGATCTTACTTCCCAGCAATTGTCATTAGATTGGCCCAAATACAGTCTTAGTGTAACAGACTGATCAGGCCCGAAGTGCTGGAGAAGGCAGAGGGCGGGGAAGAAAGCCTTGAGGTGGAATGAACATTAAAAGCGGACCGCCCTCCCTGTGAATGGAGGGGCCAGAGGACGGAGATTGCCTGAGGGCAGATTAGCAGCTCCTGACTCAGCTGGAGGGAGCCCGTACAGAGCACGGTGGTTTAAGACTTTGCTCCCTTACTGGACAAGGCAGAGGGAAGAGGGGCAAAGGCAAACATGGCGGACCCCGGTCCTCATTGGTTGGAAAGCTGGACACTCCCACTGGCTTCCTCGTGGGTCATGGACTGATTACACTCCCTCGCCTTGAGAGCAGCACAAGGAAGCTTGAGTTGGGAAGTTCCATGCGGATGGAGCTTCCCCTGCACGTATTTGGAGTGAACTAGCAGTGCACCCCAGATCCTGAGAGAGAGAGAGCGTGCTCCTGTGAGGCAATGGTGACTCTGGCACCCGAGAGACGGAGAACCTAGAGCAGGAGAGATGGAGACCTGTTTAAGTAATGACCTTGGACTATAGATAAGCAATAATGGGAAACTTCTGGACATGCATTTGGACTTTAATCTCCCTGGGGGTGGCTGGTTTTCTGTGCTCTGTGGAAAAGGTTGGCTTGGTCATTGTGGAGTAGGAATGCTCCCAGCCCCCTCAAACTGGGAACCCTGTTAATGAAAACCTACTTCCTTCCCCACAAATCTTCATGTTATGCATATACATGGTGACAAGGGGCCAGACCCTATGCTGCCTGGTTACATTAGGAAAATTCTCTACAGGTTTAGATATTTCCTATACCAACTGAAGTCCAAGATCGAGGCACTGCTAGAATCAGTGTCTGGTGACATCACGGGAAAGGGACCAGGCCTGAAGCAGGTGAGAAAAGTCAGCAACTTGCCCATTGCTCCCCCAGTTGCAAGTGTCATGGAGACCCTTAGAGTTTAAGAGAAAAGTAAAGATGCACGCTAAGAGAGAAGAAATGGGTGAATGTGCTCCAGACAGAGCCTGTGTTGGGTCTTTGTGTTAAGGATTCTTATCTGTTTACTAAAGGTAGGAATTTTAGAGGAGATCTTAGGGGATGATTGAAATAGAATATTAATCAGCCTTATGCTGATGTGCCAAAATGAGATTCCCCTGACTTCATCTGTCCTTGGGTGTGGTCGCACAAATGGCGCTAATTGTATTTCTGTTATGTATCTCCCTGAGTAGGGTGATTTAAGCTATTTACCATCTGGTTGGGGAGGAGAAGTGTGAACCATTTACTCTTAAGTGTTCTTGGTTTGTGAAGATAGGATTTTGTGTTTCACTAGATGGTTGTAAACTTGGCCATTTAACTGTCTGTCTCAGTTTCCCTATTTCACTTCTCCTGGCTTACTAACTTGTTTCAGTGAGAGCCGGATTCTTAGATGGCCATCTTCTTACAGTAAACTCACCTGGTGGAAGAGAGGTGGCTCTCACCTCTCTTTTGAGGGCTTTGTCTATGAGGGCACTAATCCCATTTATGAGGGATTAGATCCCCTCTCTGAATTCCACCTTTAGAATTAGCATTTCAAAATATGCAATTGGAGAGGGATGGAGGAAAGGATGAAAACATTCAATATTTAACTTCAAAGCCTGTATTATTTTTTTCAATGTAAGATGTTTTCCAGTAAATCAGAAAAGTGAGGTAGAGAGGAGGAAGAATTTAGAAACTTTTGGGGGAAAAATGCCTGGCATTTATAAAATCACCTACTTTTTATGGGTACCATAAGACATTTGTGGTTTATCAAAAGTGAAGGTCACACTATTAAGGAGCAAGATGCTGTCGGACAAATATCAGTATCAGATAATACCTACAAACAGCATGCATGATATTACGTGCAGACAAGACACCACCTCCATCATCATCACCATCAAGAAACCACTGGATGACATATAAGGTGTTATACTACAATTTTAACTCAAGGATTTGAAGCAATAAATTTGATACTCAAAAAAGTCATTTCTTGGGTTAACCACAATTAACTGGAAAGTTTTACTGTGTCCACTGTAAGTTAGCATGACACAATTAAAATACGATCTTTGTCAAGGATTTCTTTCTCCCTGTTTTTATGTGTTGGAAACCAAATGCATTATTTGTAAGAATTTGTTCAAGTTAAAAAGTGGGAAAACATGTTGTAGGTACTGAAATTAAATTACACATACTAATTCTCTCACCTTGAACACTTAAATTAATATTCTGTTTTCTTTATGAGATCCAACTTCAATTAATATAAATGAAAATAAAAATGTCTTGAAATACAAGAGAAGCTACAAACGTCAAGAAACATTTCTTAAAAGTTTTGAAATGTGGTAAAAAGGATGGAAGTTGTTTTTTTTGTTGTTGTTTTTAATTTAGCTCATTAATATGCATTTCAGACCTTTCCTAGCAAAAACCAATTTCTGATACAATTATTCCTTTATTTTTCTCAGTGAAGATTTAAAAAGGGGCTTACGTTAAAAATAAGCTACATAGCCCAAATTTTGAGTCTCGTAATTTTTGGCAAGTTCTTCTAGAAGTTTTGTTTGAATTTCTAGCAGGACTGTGAGTATAGATAACTTTGTATTAATGCACAGCGTTCCTTTTTTGGCCTCAGCTAAGATTATCCCTTTCCTAATGAATATTAGTACCTCCTGGAATGCAATCTGCTTCACTACCTGTTGTTGAAAATATTCTATTTTCCTTCACCATTGCTAGAAGATCACTCTGTTTACATTTTGATTTCACACATCTTCTGTGAGCCTTTCATTAGAAGAAAATCAATTTTGTAGCTAGATTAATGAAAGACTTGCTTAATTCTAAACAATCTGATCCATAGTGGTTGAAGGGAGAGCTAAGTGACCCAAAAGACAGAAATAGAATAGCTAGTTTCTGAAACATCACTGGTCAAAAGCCGTATGTATCCTAGGGCTGCTCAGTGGCCTGCGAGACATAAATTCATCTTGGTTATTGTCATAGAGAACAGGCAGGTGTTTTCGGCTCCAAACAGGTGCTGTTTGTTCTTGGCCTCCTCCGGTCTGGCAGCATCAGCTAAAGGCAGAGAGCAAAGGAGCCTATCAGACTAAAGTCCTTCCTGAAAATGATGCGATTCATCTGGTGAGGGAAGCTGGTCCTGTTTTGGATTTAAGCAAACAATTGCTGTGTATCATCTTCTGTAAATGTAACATACAAGAGAAATACATATTAAACTTTGAAAGGCTGACTGTGTGGCTTTAATCTTTCTTTAATATTATTTTTTCTATAACTATAATGGAACATCATGAGATGTTAAATAATATAAATACTAAATTAAAAATTCCTATTTTAAAAAACTAATTTTTTAGTTCTGGGAAGTACATTTTATTTTAGCTTTAAATATGAGTGCATTTAAGAATGAGATAAAGAATAGACACTACCTCAAAATCTGTACCAATTCTTAGAGAAATTAAAAACCATGGTTATGCCCACAAATACCCATTTAATTACATGGATTCATCCAACCAAGTAAGTTCCATAAATATCAATAAAAGCCTATTTTATTTTTATTTTCAACTCATAGTTGAGATAAATAGATTAGTTGAGGATATTTAAAAATTCTGGTATGAACTTTTAAATAAATAACATTTGTTGTTATTTTATTCTAATCACAAAAGCAATACATACTCATTATGGATAAGTTGAAAAATATGAAAAAAAAAATCCAAAGAACAAAATAAAATTATCCATGATCCCATCTTTCAAGTATAATCACCATTTTTTGTGTGGGCCTTTTAAACTTTTTTATGCAAAAATTATGTATATGTTTAAACAAAATTAGACTAAAATTGTATGTATTATATTGTCATTTGTTATTTTTCCCTCAGTATTATGCACTAGTTTCCCTTTTTTACTCCATGTTATCTCTTATGATTGATATATAAATTTTTGCCATTATTTTGATATTATTTTGAGATTATGAATACAGCTGTAATAAAAGTCTTCATAATACATTTTTATACTTTTGATTATTTCATGAAAGAAATATTAGCACTGGAATTCTAAGAAAATTACTAAGTCTTTTGAAACATTTAGCCTTTTAGAAACATTGAGATAAATTATAATCTTACCAATAGTGATAAGAAGGCTAGTTTGCCTATGCACTAGCTAACACTGGAAATTAGCAACCATCTGTTTTCATATGTAGACAGAGTACAATCTAGTAAATGCAGGAGGTGGGCAAGTACAAATATTTCCTTTTAAAAGGTCCATAGATTTCCCTGAAGTTTCCTTTATGCCTGCATATAATGTGAGTCAAAATCAGTCTTCAAAAACAGGGACAGAAGGACTAAACTGACATCATAATTTTGGCCACCATGCCCATAACTTCCCTTGTCTGACTCATTTGTTCCTTTTACACTCGTGTATCTTAGCTCTGAGGCTGCCTTTGTTTCAAGCTGCTTAGTAAATTACAAAAGTCAGATTAGCAGCAGAAGAAGTGAGTGGAACACAGTACAGGGGAGGGCCTTTATCACCACAAATTCAGTGTTTATTAGAATATATTGTCTATTTAGTCATAAGGCTAAAAAGTTGTGATTTGTTTAATCTTTTCTTACCCACAACAAAACAAGTATATTTAAAACAACCAAAAGTAAATGAGTTTCCTAAGAAAATTCCAAAGGGATTACACTACCATAGGCATCAACAAATGTTTTCTGTCAAGGACCAGATAGTAAATATTTAGTCCTTGCAGGCCACATGGTCTCAGGCACAATTTTTCAACTCTTCCCTTGTAACATGAAAAGAGTCATAGACTATATGTAAGCCAATGAGCATAGCTGTGTTCCAGTAAAACTTTATTTACAAAAATAAGCAGCTGGCTGGATTTGACCCTCGGGCTACAGTTTACCAACCCCTGCTCTGTTTTACTGTTTGATTGTAAAGAAAAAAATACTGTGAGGAACATTTGTATAATTATCTCCCCCAAATGAAATCATTCTTTATATTAAAATATAACTTTTATTAAACATCTGTTAAGTGAAATGGGTCATATGAAGTCACTGGTATTCTACGAAGGGTCAACACTTTTGCAGAAAAGGCATAAAAGGGAAAAATCAAAGAAAAAGTTGAAGTTGAAAGGGTCTGCACAGGGTTCCCTTTGCCTTACCCCAATAAAACTGAAAATTCTTGTAGAACTTACAAATCTTCATGGACAAGAACAAAGATAGGTAGGAATAAGATTGGTGCTGCCATTTTGGAAAACAGTATGCAGGGTCCTTAAAAAATTAGAAATGAGACTGCCTTGCAACCCAGCAATCCCACTTCTGGGTATATATTTAAAGAAACCCAAAACACATATAATTGGAAAGAATATATGCACCCCAATGTTCATTACAGCATTAGTTACAACAGTCAAGACATGGAAATAATCCAAGTGCCCATCAATAGACAAGTGGATAAAAAGGTGGTGGTACATATATACAATGGAATATTACTTGGCTGTAAAAAGAATGAAATCTTACCATTTGTGACAGCATAGATGGACCTGTCCTAGATGGTATAATGCTAGGTGAAATAAGCCAGTCAGAGAAAGACAAATACCATGTAGTTTTACTTATACATGGAATCTAAAGATCAAAATAAGCAAACAAAATTGAAATAGCTAATAGATACAAGGAACAGACTGATGGTTGCCAGAGGGGAGGGAGTTTGAGGGACTGGATGAAGAGAGGGAAAGAATTAAGAAGTATAAATTATCAGTTACAAAATAGTCACAAGGATGTAGCGCATGGGGAATGGAGTCAATAATATTGTAGTAACTATGTGTGGTGCCAGGTGGGTACTGGAAATATTGTGGGTACACTTGTAAATTATGATTGTCTAACCACTATGCTATATACCTGAAACCAATACAAAATGATATTGAATGTAAATTTTAATTTTAAAAAAGGGGGGGAAAAGGAAACAGGCCGTAAAGCAAAAGCAAAACAAAACAAAACAAAACAAAAAACAATGCTCTGCTCAGTGCAAAGACAGAGCTCTACCGGCATCAGACAGTGAAAAACAGTCATCAGCATCTTGATCATTGTGTTATTAGCATTGGCAGGTTTGCTTTACTTTATTGCTTATTTTGGTACTTGTTTTGGAGCTATTCTTTGCATATTAGCTATTAAGGCTAGGGAAAACAAAACAACAAAGGAATAATGAAACTGCTGGAGAGTCCTGACCGTCATGACTCAGTTGATTGGGCATCATCCCACAAAGCGAAAGGTCACTAGTTCGATTCCCTGTCCCGGCACAGGCCTGGGTTGTGGGCTAGGTCCCCCATTGGGGGCATGCAAGAGGCAACCTTCTCTCGCACACTGATGTTTCTCTCCCTCTTTCTCTCCCTTCCCCTCTCTCTAAAGAAAATAAAGAAAGAAAATCTAAAAAAAAAATGGAAAGAAAAGAAACTGCTTGAAAGTGCTTGAGCGAGGTAAAAATGACAAAAGAAATGTTCCAATGGAGAGTCAGAATCAATATATAGTTCCTTTACATAGCATCACTTTGACTTCATGAACAAAAGGAGTTATATATCAAAGGACCAACTTGTTCAAAAGTTCAGCAGCATATTTATAATTTTTTCCTTCATGACATAAACCTTTCTTTCAAAGAGTCTTGGCCTATGTTTCAGATTACCAGTGGCCACAAACGCTTTGATACACCTACTGAGAGTAGGACTCTGCACTCTGTCAGAGTCTCTGACTAAATAATGCAGTGAAAACCACCTGTGCCAGTGCCCAGGCCCAACCACTTTTACTTTTTGTCTCTTGCGACTCTGCTCCTGGAGCCCTGAGCTGTCAAGGAGGCAGCCTAACGACCCTGGAACAGAGAGAGGCCCTGGGACATGAAGAGGAATGGGGGACCCGTTGAGCCCAGCCTTCCAGCTAGGTACCAGGCATGTAGACAAAGCCATCTTGGACACTCAAGGCTCGCTCAGTTACCAGTATGTTGAACAGAGGAATCATCCAGCCAAAACCTTTTCAAGTTCCTCATGTACAAAATTGTGAGATATAATAATATAATAAACCAACAATAGTTTTGTTGTTTTAATCCACTACATTTTGGTGTAATTTATAATATAGCAATAGAACAGCACACATGAATGACAAGCAGCAAGAGATATTTACATGCATTCTATAGCAATTAATTACTTTGTGTTTCTTTTATTTTCTGGTTACTTTCAATAAAATGCACATCCCAGCTTTTGTCATTCTGTGGGTGTAGTCATCTGAAAGTCCTAATATATCACTTCCTAAATGATGAACTTCACCAAGAAATTTCTGAGATTCTTGTTAACTCATGATTACCAACAAAAAATTACTTAAACAATTTTTTGAAGCCTGCCACTGAACCAGCAAGAGTTGGCAGACATTTTTAAAGAAGCAGTGGATCAAAGAATTGGTTTTAGTCATTAATTTCATAGTCAACTCCAACTTTATCTTGTTCACTGACTTTTAATCCTAGTTTTAAAACATGTCAGAAATCATTAATGAATTCAAGGAATCACAAAATTCTCCATATCTTAAAAAATTTTTAATTCACATTAGAATAAAAATGTAAAAAAAGTCACACTACAAGAATTTTGGAACGGGGTCAGTGGTACCCTCCTTGCATATATAAACTCCTTCAGAACACGGAAATGTACCCTGAGAATAGGTGATACTTGCTTACATGCTTTCTTGGTGTTCCCATCTGTTGGTCTCATGTGTGTAACTCCAGAGCAATGCTCTCATCTCTCAGGTCCGAGCCAGGAATGCTGCTGAATTGCTGTCACCACCTGGCTTATGATCTTATGAGATCTACTGGTTAACTCATGGGAAAATATACTTTTTTAATATGAAAGAGAAAGATAATTTAAAATGACAATCTTTTTGTTTAGAAAGTACTTTTAACATAGCCTGGCATGTTGTAGGATTTCTCAGAAACATTTACATGGGATTTTATTCCTCAGGATCATAACACATCTTAGTTGGATTAAAATGAACCTTTGCAGGTAAGTTTAGAAAAACTCAGTAAGGAAATTGTTAAACATGTTTCTTGTCCAGAATTTTCTGGAACCTTGAATGTGCTAAACTCTATGAGCTTCTAAGGATCCCATGGCATGGTGAATCAAACATAGTTGACTATGTCAACTTTAAAAAAAAATTTTTTTAAATTTATTTTTAGAGAGAGGGGAAGGGAGGGAGAAAGAGAGGAAGAGAAACACTGATGTGAGAGAGAAACATCAGTCAGTCGCCTCTTGTACATGCCCCGACTAGGGACAAAATCCGCACCCTATGTACGTGCCCTGACCAGGGAGTCTGATGGGCTACCTTTCACTTTGCGGGACAACTCCCAACCAGCTGAGTCATGCTGGTCAAGGCTGTGGCATCTTTTTGGAAAAGCATTTTGAGGATGAGTGTGGACTGAAACACACTTTGGGAAACAATGGCGGAGTGGAAATAGTCTGGACCTTGGAGCTCAGAGGCCTTGGCTCTAATCCTGATCGATCATTTACTGGTTGAACACACCATTTATCCACTATTAACGTGAATCTCATGTTGTGTAAAAAGAAGATAATTATACATGCACTAACTGGTCCTCCACAGAGTTATGATGATGAATAAGTGAGAAGTTTTAGGTAAAAGTCACTAATTCAATGCCTGGCCTATGGCAGGCCCTGGAGACCAAGTGCTGGAGGAGTGATGGTCTTTGTAGAAAACAATGCATTTAGTTTTTTAATGTCCTGCAAGAGGCTCACATGCATATGAATTCTGGTGCTGATTTCTTATCAGCTCCCAAAACTTACCCTTCTTGGAAGAGCCTACAGCCAGATCTCCAAAATGAACTCCTGCAGCTTCACCGCATCTCGTGGCAATGACCACAGGTCAACTGTGCTGTCTGCTGAATTGAAAGTCAAGTTGGTTTTGTTGTTAAGCCCATTTTAGAATTGAAGAACTAAACCCAGGGATTTTTTTTTGAAAATTCCCAATAAAACATAAGATGGAAGCTGAAACCTTAGAGCAAGGGCTATCCTAGAACTTGGGACATGGTTTACTTAAACTGTTTTACCCTTTGCTTCCTTAGTTATAAATAAAAAGAATAATTGTTCTATAGGAACATTATGAGAATTAAATTTGATATTATGTATGTTAAGCACACTGTATAGTACAGTGTATAGTTAATGAACCATTCTGGACTAGCATTAAAAGAGATTTTTCACAGAATTATATACAGTTAACACTTAAACAATGTTGGGGCTAGGAGTGGTAACCCCCACCCCATAGTAAAAAATCCGCATGTAACTTTGACTTTCTCCAAATTTAGTTGTTCTTTAGTATTCGTCTGGGATTTGGTTCCAGGGCATCCCATGTATACCAAAATCTATGGATGCTCAAGCCCCCTGTATAAAATGGCAAATACCAATGCATATAGTCGGCCCTCCACCTTGTGGACTCCCAACTGCGGACAGAAAACAGTACAGGTGTTTATTGAAAAACACCAACATATAAATGGACTCATGCAGTTCAAACCCACGTTGTTCAAGTTTTCACTACAATATTAAAATTAAAGGTCAGTTATAGATCACCTACTCCAATTCCCTCCTTTCTAGAATTAAAAATAAATAAATAAAAAGCTTAGACGGATGAAGAAATTTAGCCAAGGTCATGCAGTTGTTGATGCTGGGCAGGGTATAATAGCTTTCTCCAAATAGTCAAAGAAGGAAAATAGATTTCTCCTGTAAGACCCCCAGGGATAAAGCCAGTGGGAAAAGCTAGAGG
The DNA here is from genome assembly GCA_004027475.1 of Anoura caudifer. Classification (NCBI taxonomy): domain Eukaryota; kingdom Metazoa; phylum Chordata; class Mammalia; order Chiroptera; family Phyllostomidae; genus Anoura; species Anoura caudifer. The sequence goes on along the minus strand of PVKU01000469.1, from coordinate 354,031 downwards.
AGACGATAGGAAGAAGACATGTCTAACAATCTCAGTGCTCCACTGTTGAAATACGCCGCCTCAGGCTGCCCCTTTCCCCCTACTCATGTATCGAAGCTACTTTGAGGAAGCTGGTTTTGTGTATTGAAGCAGGCCAGTGGTGTGGTTGTCACTCCCAGGCTTGTGTGCATTGGAGAGTGGTAATATGCGTTATGGCTTTGCCACATGGTTGACAGATTGCTGGACATTGACCCAGCCCTATGGCAAGGCAGCTCTGGAATTTGTGCTTTACAGGAATATAAAAGCCACAATTTCACTGGAAGAAAGGACTCAAAACTGTAATTTCTTAGCATTTTACATGAGATTGAGAAAATGTCAAATCTATATCAAAGAAGGGTTTCAAGGAGATTAGAGAGAGGCTAAATTCCCTTAACCCAGCTGGCCTTGCCATTGGGTATATATAGAAGCTTGGCTCAACTCTGCTGGCTGGTTAACCACAATTGTAGAATCTGTAATTTTTCTGTTATCTGTCCTGACAGTCTCTTTTATTTATGTGGAAAATTGAAAATTGACTGTAATTATGAAATCTGACAACCTCAAGACAAATTCATTTGAGCATCACTCTTCAAAACAATGTGAATTGAGATGTTCCACCCACTAGACAACCCTCGGAATGTTTGTTCACAGTTAAAGAGCGTGGTATCAATCACAGTATCTCCCCAACACCCCAACACCCAAAAAAGCAACAAAGAAAATTCTCTCTTAGAAACAATCTGAGTGAAACAAGACTAACATGAACAACAAAAGAGAAGTGAGAGGTGATTTGAGGAAGTAAAATATAGTTCAGTCAAGGCTGGGATATTTCTGTGGAACCTAATAAAAGGGGAACTCCAAGATATGCCTTGCATTTGCTCAGATCTGGACCTGAGTTTGCATATTTTTTTTTTACTTCAGAGAATGTTCTGACTAAAACAGTAAATATACTTAGTGTAAGTGGTTAATGAAGCCAACAGCAAAGTGGGCACATCCTGTTACATTGAGCATTATACTAACAAGCTAATATTAACGGAGTGCTTACTGTGGGCAGGCACTGTGCTAAAATGTTTCACATGAGTTAGCTTGTTTAATCCTCATAACAAGCCTGTGATGAAGGAGCTATTCTTAACCCCATTTTCAGTTAACTACAATTTAGAGAGATAAACTACTTTCCACAACTGATAGATGTTTAACCTTAGGTCTGAATCATGGCTTTCTGTCCCCAAACGGATGCTCTTCAATGTGGCATTAAAGGGCACTGTGTGCCATACTGTCCATTTACCAGTATGACATCTGGCATGAAATGTACTGCTTGTTGTGTTAGTACCACCGCCATGGTTGCTGGAAGAGCCCCTTATTTACCACCTTTAGTGGCCTGCTCTGTGCAAGCCATCCTTTGGGGAACTGCACACCTCTTTCATGTCAATCCTTGGAAGAAACCTTCTAAAAAATGAGTTCTTTTTCCATTAGTCTCACGACAGACCAAACATCTGCTAAGGATAATAAGCTTTCATTGGAAGAAGTGGCATAAATTGACCGGGAAAGACTTCTCATCTGTATTTCACTTATAATGATACTTAATGTTATGTGTGGCTCACAGAGGCTGCTGAGGAAGGCATTCAAAGGCCCAGGCTATCTGTGACAGGTCTAACTTTCGGAAACCTAAGAAGGTTGGGTATAGGGACAGCCATTGACAAAGGAAGAGCAGGTGGACACTCAGGATGCTGGAAAGGGTACCTGCACCCAAATCATCTTTCCTCAGAATTGCAAATTGGTCTAAAGTTCTCATCACTACTATCAGTTATTTGGATAATGCCCTTAAATTAGAATATAAATATGTTCTCAAAAAGATGAATTTGCCTTTATCCACCATCATTCACTATAGACCAGTGAGCTGTAAAGTGGGAAAGGAGAACTGGCATTAAGGGCTTCAAGAGAATGAGGCCATGGTAGGTAAATGCTGATGGAAAAGAGGATTGGCAAGGTCACTGGGGTGGTTTCCAAACCCAGGTCTGCAAATTAAAATTGGCCCAAGAGGAAGCAACAAGGAAAATGCAGTGAAATTTAAATTAAAATCACAAGTTCTGAGATCCTGTCCTCCTTTTTGGATGGCACCATGTCCCATGTCATTTCTTTTATGCAATGATTGTGATAGTGCCTGGAGGTTATGGGTTTTTTGGTTTTTTTTTTTTTTTTTTAATGTCTTTCCTTGGCAAAATAAAAAGCTAGCAACTTTTTATTGATCTTTAATATGTACAGGCACATGTGCTAAGTGTTTCACATTCAATGTTTTATTTAATCTTCACAATAACTATATGAGGAATGTACTGTGATAATCCCTATTTTATAGATGAGGAATCTCAGGCTTAGAGGATAAACAAAGGCTGTATAGCTATTGAGTGGCAGAACTGTGGTTTGTCCTCCTTACCGCTCCCATTTCGGGCAGGGACATTGGGCCTTTGTGAAAGAGGTGAGCGCCAAAAACAGAAGGAGGCATGTGAGAGGAACTGAGGGCAGGAGATAAATTTCACCTACATAGTTTTACCGATGACTCCCTAGAACTTTGCTTACAAAAGTATTGCCCTTTATAGTCAACATTTGTGAACTAACATCATAAAATCCTAAAAGGCTAAGAGCAAAAGAGTCTTGAAGTTTATCTTCTTTTTTATAAATGAGGAAACCTAGAAGTAGCATCTGACTTAAAATTCTAACTACTTGCATATAACTAGCACTCAGAAATGTTTACTTAAAGCAAAAGACATAACATGGCCATTATAGCGAGTGCAGAAAAAAATAGAGGAAGTGCAGCCTGATGAAACCAGTGAAGTATCTGCAAGTGATAAACTCCAGTTCAGCCAGTGTGCACTCAACAAATAATCAATTACTAAAAGAATGAATGGGTCACTAAGTTTATGTTGTTCAGAATAACATGGGCAAAATGTATCTTTTTTGTTTTTGAAATAAACATTGAAGACCTGGGAAGATTCTTAACCATGAATTAACTGTTCAAGTTAATGGACTAAGTGTGCTTGCCTTTAAATATAGATGGGAAGTTAAAGTATGCAAACATGCTTGTTTAGGCAAAATACACATAGTGATTAAGTCTTAAAAATTAATACCATTCATTTGGCATCTTTCCAAACTCAACATTTGAAAACATTTTACATTACTGACTTTTTTTTTTTTTTTTTTTGCCACCAGGAAGCCTAACTAAGTCCAGAGTTATGCTTTCTTCAGGGAGGGAGGAGAAGTTCTCAGCAGTCACAATGACCTGAGCACATAGCTAGCTCTTTTATGCTGACTCTGGAACGCACATCCAAGAATTAGAATAAAGATTGAAAAATATGTTCGGCATTTATGAGTCTATATATACTCCCAATTGGCATCTCCTGTTGATGAAGACAATGAGTGAATAGTCAACTAAATTACTTTGGGGGGGTCATGGGTCAGGGGAACAGAACAGAATACTGTTCTGTGGCCTCAGCTCTCAGCTTCAGGAAATCCCACGCTAATTCTTAAACCTCTAAGCCAAAGATCTAAGAAAGTCCATTTAAAGCTTTTGAAAGGCAGGTAGTGAGGCAGCCATGGGGACCTCAGAGAACCCCTCATCTACCCCATAGACTGAGATACAACCTATCACAGTGGGAGCTCTACTCCGCCTTGAGGAGTTTCCCGTGTGGCTTGGGTTTACATGAGACACATGACCCAACTGGATGGAGGGACAGGTAATTTTCAAGATTCCTCTTCATTTATTTGGGATTCAAGATTATGCCCTACTTCCTTCACCCACAGAGGGAAGTTAACAGTCATGATGACAATTCTTGAGCCTATTGCTGACCTTCAGAATCAGTGACACTCACAAAGTTGAGCCCTCAGGGCCTAAAGGAGATGAAAAATAGGGTTTGAGTTTTTCCTTATTTTTATTCTATACAAACCTGCCCATTTAGCAGTGGCTAGATCTCTGCCAAGCAGCTAAATTATCCACAGAGGTTCCAGCAGTTATCCAGCTGTGATTCCTGCTTGAGGCCTCGTATTCAGAAATGGGGGTTTCCTGGAGCTCTGTGAAGAAGAGCTGTACCACGCAGGGTCACGAGCCTGAATGTATCACTCCCATTGTCTTCTGTGTGGAGCCAACAACCATTTCAGGAGATATTGGAAGTTTAAGTATCAGCCAACCTAGAACTTGGGTTGCAGGATCTTGGAGATCCTGTAACTCACTCCTTCATTTCTTTAGCAAAAATGTATTAAGCACCTATTTTGTGGCACTAGAAAGGATGGGATCACCAACATCTTGTTGACGCTTTCGTAGAAGCAGCCAAGTGAAAGTAGGACTTGGGAATGCTGGCCACGACCAGCCCAGTTCTACAGGCCCTGCTGAGTCTGGGGCCAAGGCATTCCTGACCTGGACCCCAGTCCCACACTTAACTCAGCCCCTCAAATGGAAATGACCTATTTGGCATCATCTTTCATTTTATCAGACTTTTTTTTCTCCTGAAAACTTCTAAGCAAGATCTAATTACATAGCCTCATGGTAGATCTATCACATACAAAATATCAAGGCTGACAGGGTAACCTGCGTATTAACCAACTAGGTCTATTTCAAATCAATAAAAACAAAGACCTTGTTTTATTTTTCTGTGGCCTCCAGTGCAGTGTTTATTCCATAGTTGACATTTCATAAACGTTTGCTGCATTGAAAAGAATTCCAATGGTGAGGAATTTTTACCTTGGGCTTTGTTTGGTTGGGTGTAATTATTTGCTTGACATTTTTCATTTGAAATGTTTTGAACCAGTGAATGGTGATACCAAGTAGCAATAGAATAACAATTGACTTATTTAACTATTTTATTTTATTTTATTTTATTTTATTTTATTTTATTTTATTTTATTTTATTTTATTTTAATTGTTGTTCTTGTACAGTTTCCTGTCTTCTACTCCCATCCCAGCCCACTGCCCCAGTCCTCCCCACCTCCCTCCCATTTCCACCCCCCTTAGTTTTTGTCCATGTGTCTTTTATACTTGTTGCTCTAAACCCTTCCCCTTTTCCCCTGAAATTCCCTCCTCTCTCCCCTCTGGTGACTGTCAGCCTGTTCTCAATTTCAGTGTCTTTGGTTATATTATGCTTGTTTGTTTGTTTTGTTGATTAGGTTAACTTTTAGGCTGGGAAAATTTGCCCACTCAAGCAGCAAAATTTAGTCATCCAGGCTACTGAGTATTTGCTTACTTTCATACCAAATTTCAGCTTTTGTTGAAGTATTCATCAATAGTGTTCATCTGAAACTATACTAAACTATTGATGTAATAATTTTTATCCTTGCTCTCAACTTCCCTATTTGTAAAGTCAATGTATAATTGCCTTTTCTCTAGGAATTGGTAGAAGGTATGTCGTCTACCAACTAGATATTACTGTACATGTGCAGTTAGTACTACTCTCACTGCCAATGATTCAATATTCAGATACATTGAAATGAGTTGTAGGTTGCAAGCAATAATGTACTGAATTTTAAAAAATAATATATTTTGAGAACATATTCTGATTTAAGACTATCACAATAACATATATTCTCACTCATTATCACTGATATGTGAGCTGATTTTCCTGAGAGAAAACAAGATGAAATCAGCCAGGTACCAGGAATTACACGGAGCATACAAGTCTCCCTGGTCCTCCTGTGGCAGTGTGTGACACCCATGCATGTCATCAGTCACATGTGTCACAGTGGAGAAACAGGTGTTGGGTTCCTGTTCTGCAGTCATAATCTTTGCTGGGAATTATGATCAATCACCTTTGGAAAATATCCATGCTGCAGCAGGATTGCTCACCATCAAAAATAAGAATTTCCCTGATTTCACTATTTATTATTGCACCTAACCACCTACCTCCCCTGGTCCCTTTTCCTGCCTTTATTTTTTCCATAGCACTTGTCTCCATCTGACATGCTATATATTTTAATTATCTTTTTATATCTTCCTTCTAGAATATAAGCACTCCACGAGAACAGAAATAATTGTCATGTTTCCTACTATTTCCCAAACTTTTACAATACTGCCAAAAGTGATGAAGAGAAACCATCCAATCTAGCAGTTAGTTTCTCTGTTTAACAAATTAGAAACAATCACATCATTTTTCGAAGACTTGAGTAATATATACATTCCAAGAGCTTCTGAAGAAACACTTCTCAAATCAATATCTTCAAAAGGAAAATGATCCATCAATTGTCAGAGGAGACAATACTATTAACTAAACAATAGATTAGATTAGTGATTCTACTAAATGAGACCACTAAAACTTTCCTCTGAATTATATAGTATTACAAAGGATGAAACTAAGATGAATCAATTTTTAATTGGCAGCTAGAAGTAAAAATATTATAAAGTCCCAATTTATTTTACTAAAAAATCCTAAACTTAAATAATGGTGAACATGAATGGCTCATGCAATATACTTATTTTTAATTAAAGTTTTTATTTTGAGATAATTGCTGATTCACATGCAGTTGTAAGAAATAATACAGAGAGATCCCATGTATCATTTATGCCGTTTTTCCCAATGATAAACATCTTGTGAAACTATAGCCCAATCTCACAGCCAGGATATTGATGTTGCTGGTTAATATATACAGTATTTCCACCAACACAAGAGACTCTCATGTTGCTCTTTTGTAGCCACATCGACCTCCCTCCTGCCCCAACTCCCTCCCTAATTCCTGGGAACCACTAATGCATTCCACATTTCTATAATTTTGTCATTTCATGAATGTTATATAGATGGAATGACTTGTTCTAAGGTTATAGTGTTTAGTCGTTTGAAATTGGCTTTTTTTTCACTCAGCATAATTCTCTGGCCATTCATATAGCTTGTTGAGTGTATTGATAGTACCTTTCTTTTTATTAAATAGTATTCCATGGTATGGATATACCACAACTTGTTTAACCATTTATGTGTTAAAGGATATATGGTTGTTTCCAGTTTTTGGCAATTATTAATAAAGCAGCTATAAATATTCATGTACAGATTTTCATATGAACACAAGCCTTCAATTCTCTGGGATAAATGCCCAGGAATTCAACTGCTGGGTTGTATAGTAGTTGCATACCTAGTTTTTAAAGAAACTGCCAAAGTGTTTTTCAGAGTGGCTATCCTATTGTCTAGTCCCACCAACAATGTGTGAGTTACTACCACTTTCTCTGACACAAACTCAGTGGGGAGGGGAAGGGGTATCTTGGTAGTGCTGGGTGAGAATGGAAGGCCAGGCCACCTCTGCTGATACTCCAGGGGGCTCATTACAAGCTAGCAGAGATGAAAGTCCTGGCCCCCTACTGGACCCTCCCTGACACCACCTTGGGGGATTGACGCACCTCCTTGTAGCCTGGTAAGAATGGATGTCTTGGCTCCCACTCAGCCTTTACTAGTCTGGGAAGGGGAGGAAACTACAGTTCTTTTCCTGTGGTTTTTGGCACCACACAAAAAAGAGAAGTCTGGAAGTAAAGAGAGACTAATGTCTAAAATTATTTTTTGTCTTGCTAGGGTGTTCCTTTCTTGTCTTCAGTTTGAGAGAGTAGGCTTTTGCTGGGCGCTTTTTTGGTCTGTGCTCATTGGTGTCCTAGGTTGCTTGCTTTTGCAGAACGTCTAGGATATATGAGGCAAAAACAACGACAACAAAAAACAGAAGTTACCACCATGTTCTTCTTCTTATCCCAGGGCTGATCTGCCTTCTCTCAGCTTTCGAAGTCTTCTCATGTGTGTTTTATATGTTAAGTCCAGGGAGAAAGAGTGAAATAGGAATAGAGGAAAACATCTCTATTTAATCTTCCTGGATGTGGAAGCCCATGCGATATATTTTACTCCATAAAACTGTCAAATAGGTAAGTTGGTAGTCATTACTGAACCTTCTGAAAAAAAAAAAATCTAGATCTTTATTGTCCAATATGGTAGCCACTAGCCATATGGGAGTATTTAAATTTAAATTAATTAAAATTAAATAAATAAAAATCTAATTTCTCAATTGCACTAGCAACATTTTGAGTGCTCAATAATAGCCACCTGTGTCTAGTAGCTATGACACTGGGCTATGCAGGTACAGAACATTTTGAACATCTCAGAAAATCCATTGGACAAGGGTGAACTTGGCACCAAACAAAATCATTCAAGATGCTATTAAATGTTTATTTAAAAAACAGGGGAAGAAATAAAAATATGTAATAGATTGGTGAATAAATAACCCTGTGAATTATAGGGAGAGAAACGATGTGAGTTTATTCACAAGGCAAATTTGGAAAATGGACAACAATCTAGTACTATACCATGTATTTTTAGTGATTTTAAGCTGTATGGGTCCACCCCTATTACAATCTATTTTTCTATGAGTGGATGCAATTTGGAACTTTACTAGCAGATTGATGTGGCAGCTGTGATTAATGTGCTTTTACCTTGACATTGTGTGTTATGTTATGCTCTGATATCATCTGACAAGTGTTGGACATATTCAACATTACTTCATTTGCTAAAGGAGATATATCTACTTTATAGAATTGTTTTTCAAAACAATAAACTGAAATGATATTGAGACAACTTTAAGCAAGAGAGTACAATTTCAGGGCAGCAGAGCTCAAGTAAAGATAAAACATATACAAGTAAAATGTGAAATGGCTAAACATCTTGAAAATTTCTGAACTAAAGCTTATTATTTAATTTATTCAACTGCTTATAAAATGCATGGTATCACAGTTCAACCACTAATTTCAAATTGGCTTCATTATGTAATAGAAACGTGAGGAAAAAACTTAGCCGATTTCAGCCTACATCTAGCTTCCTTCCTATTTATATCATATGACCATGAATACCTTTCATAGTCATACCAGCCACATTGGACCCCTTATTATTGAAATACCTTTGTGCTTTCTGTTTCCCTGGTTAACTTACATTTTACCTTCATGAACTTACTCCACATATATTTATCAAGTGCCTACAATAAGCCAGGAAATTCTAGGCATCAAAGCACATCTGTCAATAAAACAAAGATCCTTGTCTGAACACTTACATTCTGGTGAGGGGGTCCAGGGAGTAAATAAACAATAAGTATAACAAGTAAATTAGAAGATAAGTGCAATGGCAAAAGAAAAACTAACAGGTTAAAGGTGGATGAAAGGGGAGGTCTGAGGCAGATTGAGTCAATATCGCAGGATCATTTGTTGACATCTCAGCTGTTCTCCAACATCCATCTCAAATGCCACCTTCACTATGAAGTCCTCCTTAACACATTAGTTAAAATTTACTTCTCCTGCTATGTTCCTTTAGTACTTCCTATCTGTGATAACACTTAGCCTGTGTTAGCTGTGAATGTGTCTGTCCTTTTATTAGACTGGAATGCTTTAATGGAGAGAATGTGCCCTATTAATCATTTTATCTCTTGCAGAGTCACACGTAGTGGTTGGCTTAATAGGTGTTTATTGAATAATGAACTGTAAATTGAACATGAATTGAAGAAACCCAGATTATTTATAGAAGATAATCCTGGTATTAGGATTCAAAAATACAAATTCAGCACACAGACATGGGGTGCCAACCTCTGTTCACACTTACATTGTTCCTTCCACTAATGTCTATAGGGCTAGAGAGACAGTAACTGTTTTGTTGGAGAAAGTCTTTTTCTGCTCTTGCTGGAATTCCAGTAAAAAATACCACTTATTAACATGCCCAACAAATCAAGTAAAATATTGGCATAATTGAGAACTTAAATTTGTCATTAGGCCTGTCATGCATTATCCATACAGCCTACTAAATTTACTGTGATGCATTAGAATTCAGGCATCTTTACACTGTTGTTTTTATATAATATCGTGCTTTTATATGAGAAGATAAGATTTATGTAAAATTGCCAGCCTTTGTTTTTCTTTTAGTCAATAAATAAAAAAACTACATTCTTCTCTATTTTTATCACAAAATATTCTTCTCTACACACTCAAGAATGAGTGGAACTTGTTGGATCAGAAATTGTATTTTTTACAACACAATAACTTACTATCTTGAAAGTGCTGTTATAAATAATATTTACTGCATTCAGGAGTACTAAGTAAAGCATAGCTATGAAACTGATTTTGTTACCCATTCTGTAGGTATTCTAATAGGTAGGATGAATAAAAGACTTCCCCTAAGCAATCACATAACTAAAAGTACAAGTAGTTTTTGCATTTTACCTCATTTAAAAAAAAGTTTCACAATGTAACAAATTAGTTAGTGCTTAATTAGAGAGCATTTATGAATTCTTATTCAGATAGATTGAATTGTTTGAATTAGTGATTAGCGTTCCTCTTTTGAGTAGAGATGTGACAACATGAAATATTAATGAATGTTCTACTGAAATTGCTGATGATGAATTCTGGTGATGATGAAGAATTTGAAACAAACCTCTTTTACATACAGGAATGTGCTTGTATTCTTGATACTTTTATTAAACTGCAACATTGATGTTTCTCTTAAAGCCACTTATTTTTATCCCAAATGCACGTAGCGGTATACATTTCTATTCAGTTTTATCCCTGATGTGCAGAGAATTACCATAGAGGATAATAATTAGAGTTTTAATTATTAGAGAAACAGGGATTATTCCCTATGGTAATTATAGGACAGTGACGGGTCGTAAGTGAGAAAGGTAATAGAGGTGAGTGGAAGAGAGAATGTGCTGGGCGTGAGCAGCACAAATGTAAAGGACGTACAGGGTGATCACGGACATCAGAAACCTTCCCCTCGCCCGCTAGAGTCAACGTTTGTTTGCCTGAGACCTTGGATCTTCTGTCCTATTTCTACTTTCCCATGTGACTAGTACAACACTATGTGCCTGCATATGTATCGATAGGCCTGTGATAAGTGCCTCCTTAACTAATTTAATTATTTATCTCTGTCCAGACAAGTTACTAAATTGACTCTGTCTTCAAGGCTGTGTTCAAATGCTATCAAAACAAGGGATAAATATTGTTATGTGAAGTAATTTGAGGCAGTTTCAGTTGTTTGACATGCTTTTTAAGGTGTGACCATCGCTGGGTTGTCACGCTGTTATGAGCGAGTTTGAAGGGTGAGTGGGCCAAATCTATGGTTGGTCAGTCTCTTAGGTAAAGTCATCAACCCTAGTATCTCTCATAATGATTATTTTTTATTAACAAGTATTGCTAGACACATCTTCAAAGACCAAATATGTTTATATATGTGCAAAATTTGAATTAGGCATCTGGCTATACAGAATGAACATTTTAGTGCATAGCTGCTGGAACACACACACACACACACACACTACATTTATAAGTTTAAAGCTTATAATAAATAAGCTTGTCTATAGAAATGATGCAACATGGTGACTCAACAGAGGATATTACATTTGCATAACAATGAAAAGAATTTTAATAAAATTGTTAACCATATATGAATTTATTTTAGCTGCACAATTCCTTTCACTGCTGTATTAAAGTTCTTACTCAGTAGTGTGGATTCTCTGGCATCCTGCAGATGTTCCGACTTACTGCTAGTTTATCAGTGAACATTAGCTGGGTGGCATCACGGTCAGAGAAGAAGATGTTTTTAATCTGTCCGTGTATGTAGGCCCACTGCTGTCCACAGATAAGAGAGAGAGGAGAAACAAGGTATAGTGTTGAAGTATGAAAAACTAAAAGGTCAAAAAAGCATACTTATCCTTTAAGAATGATTTCCTTGAGTATTATTTTCAGAGAAACATGTAAATGGCATCATTGAAAGCCAACAAAAAGCAATCTGCAAATATAATTTAAGAAATGGGTACATAAATATGATTTTCATTTTAGCTTGAAATATGCACAAAAGTGGTGTTTGATCCTGATCAAGTTGTAGAGAAATGATAAAAAGTGGTTTTCTGTGATATCTGGTCACACATCATAAAGATTTTTCAGAGGAAGACTTATCATAGGAGCTTCTCCTTTTCCTTGTAAAAAACACCACAGTCGAATTTATCGTTCTTTGTCTAGACTCTGATCAACTGAAACTCTCCCCTCCAAGTAGCCGTCTTTAATTCCTTTTTGTGAATCCAAAAAGAAATTCTAAAAGACACATTTCAAAATGTCAATTCAAAGTGACATTTGTTATCCAGGCACTTTAATTCAATAAGTATTTAGCACCTATAACATGCCTAATATTAGACTATGTATACAATGGAATTACTTAAAATAAAAAACCATACATTGTATATTTTGTTTGACAGTTCAGACTTACACACACTGACCAATTAGAGAACAGAGTATGCTAAGCTTTGCATGCAGACAAAAGCGCTGTGGTGGTTGAGAGAAATGATGGATTATTATGAAGTAGAAAAGTTGGAAAAGAAACTTCCTGGGGAAGGTAAGTTGGGAAAGCTGCATATGTCCAAAGTGGGTGACGAGGAAGAGAAATCGGTGTTCAAGGTCTGGGAAACAGCAAGAACAAAAGGAAAAGGGTGAGGTATTGTAGACAGCAGAAAGTAAATGAACCTAGAGCAGATTCGTTTGTTTGCAGTGGTGAGGACCTGGTCCTGGCTGCAGCCTCAGACTAAGCTTTCAGATTTACTTCCAGTTTCAGAGTTCTCACCACACATCTATCATTATCTCATTGACAACATTACTTAGGCATTCTCTGCTTTATGCCATCCATATTTGACCCTTTTTAAAAATTAATTTTTTATTTTTCAATTACAGTTGACATACAATATTATATTAGTTTCAGGTGTTATGAAGTGATCACCCTGATAAATCTAGTACCCATCTGACACCATACATTGTTATTACAATATTATTGACTATTTCTCTATGCAATAGTTTGCATCCCCATGATTATTTTATAAATCTCAATTTGTACCTCTTTATCCCTTCCTCTTTTTCATCCATCCCCCAACATCCTCCCTATCCAGCAACCATCTAAACATTCTCTGCATCTATGCATTTGTTTCTGTTTCATTTGTTTATTTTATTTTTTTGGATTCCACATATAAATGAAATCACATAGTATTTGTCTTTCTCTGTCTGATTTATTTCACTTAGCATAATACCCTCTAGTCCATGTGTGCTGTTGCAATTGGTAGCCTTTTTAAAAAAATTTCTTTTAAAGATGTTATTTATTTATTTTTAGAGAGAGGGGAAGGGAAAGAGAAAGAGAGGGAGAGAAACATCAATGTGTAGTTGCCTCTAGCGTGCCCCTTGCTGGGGACCTGGCCTGCAACCCAGGCATGTGCCCTGACCTGGAATCGAACCAGCAACCATTTAGTTTGCAGGCTCACACTCAATACACTGAGCTACCCCAACCAGGGTGGTACCTTTTTGTTTTAAGTTTTCCACTTCAGAATCAGAATCTTTTCTTATACACTGAGCAGTTTCCTATTTCTTGTTCTCTTCAGCTACCTGTGTTTCTTCCCTGAAGACTGTCCTCAAAGATCCAGGAAACCATCCAGGTTTAAGTTGTCCAATGTACTTGAGTTCCACATACCTTTAATAAGCACTTACTAGGAGACTGGCATATACAGAGACAAAGAAGCCATGGTTCCCGCCCTCCTAAAGCTTTCAAGAAGAAAAAAGCTTTTCCTACCCTAGTCTTCCTATATTGTCTTTTATTACAATTGCAGTTTAAAGGTTTTCAAAATAGAAAAAATAAACGGTAAATGTGAAGAAGCCTAATATCACTCTAAATAGAATAATTAATAGATTATACCTGTGAAGTACCTGTGATGAAAGGGTAGCATGGTTGAGTAATTTGGGGCCCAGCTCTGTCACTTCAAGTTTAACTTTGAACAAGATGATATAGGAAAAGGGAGGGAAACTGTTATTTCTTGATAACCTACTATGCGTCCGGCACTGTGATTTGTAACGATTATATATTGAATACTCATAGATCACATGACCTCCCAGCTCCCACTTCAAAAAACAAAAATAAAACCAGCACCATTGCCAAAAACACAGCAAAAGAACATATTCTTCCTATGTTAAAGATCAATAAAATTCAGGTACAGGTAGGCTAAGTAACTTGAGTTTTCAGACACATCCGAGAGATGAGCCTTGTCTTAACCTTCCAACTCTATCACTTACTAGGTTTTGGGCTAAGTTATTCATTCATTTATTCAATGCTCACTGTACGTCAAACATGTTGCTCAGCACTGAGTTTTAAGAAAACATTGTGACATGGTCTCTTCCCTTGAAAACTCTTACAATGTAACAAAGGGAGACAGGCACCTAAGGAAGCCTCATAATTCAGTGAGAAGTGTAGTTCTGGAAGTCTGTAAAGAGCAGTGTGGGATAAAAATGAGTCCATTGTATCCAGGTCTGGCAGATAGCAGAGGCCAGGACAGCTTTCACAAGAAAAGCAGCCCTGGAGATTCACATAGTCACCCACTGAGTCAGGTGACTGTGAGAAAGAACAAGGCATTCTTACTTGAGCACTGGGGCCTGAAGCAGCTTGGTAGGAAATGAAAATGATTCAGAGTGGCTGGAGTGAGAGATTTCTAAGTCATGGCTAAAAATATCCGCTTTCTTGGTTAGACGATTAAATAAATAACATATATATTGTGTTAAACATAATGTTTACATAGGTTCTTAATAAATGTTCCTTTCTACTGTTGCTCTTTTAGTTGCTGTGTTTGATTATACCACCTTCTAGCTCTGAAATTCCACGAGTCCTGCCATATGGCACGGATTCTCTTGTGTGTTGGTTCATACACTGTCTAGCACATTGTACACATTAAATAAATAGTCTCTAGCTCAGTTGGCAGAAGTTTGGTTAAAAGAGGGTGTGAATTTTGATAAATGGTTGAAATGAAAGCTGAATGTAGCTTCAATCCGTTCCTTCTCTTTGTTCCTCTGCGGTAACTTGAATGGTGTTTTGCACGTGTGTATGTGAATGTTGTGGAAGTGTAGAGTTCAACACATTGAGACAGAATTCAAGATTTTTCCATGGGAACTGCTAACTTGCTTCCAAATCCAGAGGAGCTGCTTTTCTGTCCCCAGAAGTTTCTAAGGTCATAACATCAACCATACGGCCAGGAGTTTTGAAGGCAACATACCATAATAGCATAATCTTAGAGGACATCATTTCTGTACAAGCTTACATTGAATTTTACCTCCACTATTAGTGTTCCCTCTGTCTTTATTGTATGGTTGTGTACACCCTTGTATCTCCTCTCAAAAGAGTATAAGCTCTTTGAAACCATGACTTGTCTTATTCAACTTTACCTCACCTAGTTACCACCTCAAGTCACAGCATATCTACGAGGCGTGTCCAACCTTTTGGTGTCTCTGGCCATACTAGAAGAAGAAGACTTGTCTTGGGCCACATACTAAATACACAAACACTGGTGAAAACTGATGAGCAAAAAAGAAGGTTTCAAGTAGATTTACAATTTTGTGTTAGGTCACATTCATAGCCATCCTGGGCCATGTGGGGCCTACCAGTGGTGGGTTGGACACCCCTGATCCACTGTAGATATTCAGCAAGTATTTGTTAAGTTAAAAAAAAATACCTGGTTTATCAGAATATAAAGATAATCTTATTTATTATATAGTAGGGTTTCCTGAACTCTAGCAGCACACTCATATTAAGGTAAGTGATATGTCCAGAAGGCATAGGAGGGGACCCTACTACCTCAGATTGTGGCTATCACATCATTTATTGCACATTTTCAAGGAAAGTCTGCATGGTATAGTGGTTAAGAGCATGAGCTATAAGCCATACTACCTGGGTGTGAACCTTGTGCAAGTCATAAGACCTTGAACACATAATCTAATTTCTCTATACGACAATATTCTCTCATCTGCAAAGTAGATGAGAGATGCTATCTGATAGCATTGTCATAAAGATTTACTGAGTTAATACATGTAATGCACTTTAGAATAGCACTGGTACATCACAAGTACCTAATCAGAATTAATTCTTATTTTATACTCTGCTAAATTTTTATATAAATGTAACGGGGATCAGGGTAGTATTTGGCCATAGGAAGGAAATGCAAAGGCTATTAAGGAGAGGAATGTTAGGAAAAATATCCAGAAAGGTGACTGTAATATCCAATTTAGGCCAAACAACTTTTTTAGGCAGAAAAATATCCCTGCCATGAGGTCTGAGGCCGAGGTGCTGTGTACCTGATGGAACCTGCTTGCCTGGGTGGGGGATCAACGTGTCTCTCTTGGTGGTGAAGTAGCCTACCCTTTTAAAAAAAAAAAAATTTATTAATTTATTTTTACAGGGGAGGAGAGGGAGAAAGAAAGGGAGAGAAACATCAATATATGGTTGCCTCTCACATATGCCCTGCTAGGGACCTGGCCAGCAACCCAGGCATGTGACCTGAGTGGGAATCGAACCAGCACCCCCTTGCTTTGCAGGCTGGCACTCAATCTACTGAGCCACACCAGCCAGGGCTGAAGTGGACTACCTCTTGAAGTCATTTTTGTAAGTATGATCAAGTTGTAGAAAAAATTGTATCATAAAAAATCACTTCAAGTCAAATGAGTTATATTTCCTGCTAAGAGTATTTGTAAGCAGGTTGGTATTTTATTTTTAGATTTTATTATTTATTTTTAGAGAGAGGGGAACGAAGGGAGAAAAAGAGGGAGAGGAACATCAATGTGAGAGAGAAACATCAATCAGTTGCCTCTCATACACACCTGGACCGGGGACAGAACCCACAGTCCAGGCATGCGCCCTGACGGGAGATGGAACTGGTGACCTTTCATTCTGAGGGATGACGCACAACCAGCTGAGTCACGTAGGTTAGGGCAGCAGCTTGGTATTTTAAACCATATGATGAGATTGATTTTTCTTAGTATATAAAATTTATAATGTGTAGTGATAATGTGGAACACTTTAAATAGGATTTAAATATCAGTGATCTAAAGGGCCACTTCTTTTAATAACGGAGACATATGTTGTTTAATTAATGGACTGTAAGACTTTTACTTTCTCAGAAAGCAAAGATTTGGTCATTTAACTAGGTATAAAGCAATAATATTAGGCAAAGAAAGTAATATTCCTAATAGTAAAACATTATGAGGTTAATGATAGAGGCACATCATCAAAGGGAAACATTGACTTGTGAGCAAAAATGATTCATCAGGCATCCGGAGTGATGACTTATAAAGGTAATTATAGCACTGGACAAAGCCTTTTGGGATAAATATATTTTATTTAGTTCATGTCAGTCACTCTTTTTCACTTTACATGTGTCTTTGAGAGCCACTTTACTACAAAATAGGTGAGGGTCAGAGTAACAAGAAGGGTTACAGTTTTCCAGTAGAAGATAAAATATAATAATCTTTCTTCCCCCATTGTCAAAATCCTTCTTGTTTAAGGATACCAGAAACCTTTAGTTAGCTATAATGAACTGTTGACTTTATCAGAATACTGTAACATGAAACCTTGCAAAGTGAAGCAATCTGTTTTAAAAAAAGTTCATTACGTGGCCAGTTCCCAACTATTTTTTTTTATAGCAGTACAGCTACAAACATTTGAAAGTTGAAATGTAATTTTTATTTCTTTACCTTTATTAAATTATTCTATATCTGAGTTCTTATTGTAGGTCACCTCAATGCCAGTTTTTAAGATGGTCAGAATTAATATTATCTATACCTATATTTTTCAGAGATTTTATTTCCCAAAGCCAAATTGGATATTCTTTCATAACCATGGCCTAACAATGAGTGCAAAGTAAAAATACTATAATTCTCAAAAAATTTTTCTGCTACTTAACAGTCTGCCCTTAGTATCTCAACTTCTGCCTACAAATTGGTTTAAAAATGTTCATTCTTAACTCACAAAGTTGCTGGAAGGGTACAATCTGACAGTAGACATCAATAATTTTTGCTAATAGAAATATTTTATAAATGCTTTGGCATTCTTGTTATTAGCTATGTTGTTATTATCTGTCATGGAATTTTGTGCAGTTAGCATTCTGTGAAGATCAGAGGCTATTCAAATTTTATTACATGCTTAGTGAAAAAGTAAATACATTGCTTGGTGTTACCCATAGTTTTGGAGGGATGTGTGTGTATCTATGCCTTAAACTAATTATCGACTTCTATATCAGACATCAGGTTCTATGGGTATATAGAAGTGATTTTCCTTACTATAGCAATTGTAGTAAATTGGCTCCCAAACTGATATTTACTCTTGTGACCTATTTGTAAACTATTTATTCTTGTGATCAGGTGAAGTTGTATTAGGCCCAAATTCTGTATGCTGGACTGATTCCAGTTTTGAATTGTATGACATGGCTAAATATCTCCTTTATCTGCTTGAAAAATGTATTTCAAATGTAGGAATGAGACTCCAGAGTGAATCCCCTCAGTTAAAAAAAAGAAAAATGGCCATCTTATTTCTAAATGGCAATCCCCAATTGTCACATCACATCAATCATGTGACAGTAAATCTGACACCTATTGAACAGGAATGTACTTTAAAGGTCAGGTATCCTGATGAAGAAACTAGCTTAGTAAGTTGTGCAGCAAAAATGCCTAAATCAGAGCACTGTGGTGGCATCGGCAAAAATAGTTGCTCCTCAAATAGCAAAGGGGAGGAGAGAATGGAAGACTTAAGCGCACATTTCCTAACGTTTCTGCCTGTACCTCATTAAAAAGTTGGATAAAGAAATGGGGTTGGAGATTTCATAGAAGGTGCACACCAGAGTCCTACAGGCAGAACTTATTTGGCCTACATTTAAAAAAACTGGCAAATGCCATATTCTTAAAATCATCCAGATTTCTGACTTTTCAAGGAACTGGAACCTTTGGCCGCAGTCGTCCCATATTCACACTGAGGGAAAAAAAGCAGGCTGGAGCTGAGAATCAGCTCTTCTCTTTACACATGCCCTGCAACTCGCTGCTTCTTATCCTGCCCCTGTCCATTTTCTGCGCTTCACGCTGCAGGCACTGAGACACCCGCAGCTTATGAGATGGGTGCAATGGGACTTTTTTTTTAAAAAAAATGAGCAAATCTCTTCATTAAATAAGTGGTGCGTGTGTGTTGGGGGGTGGGGGGTGGGGGGAACGCAGGAACCTCAATGATGGTTTGTTTCCGAACAATCATAATCTTCTGCCTTGCAATGATCTGACCCAAACCTACTTCTCCAGTTTGGAACTAAGCGTGGAAGGATGGACATTGTAGTCCAGCTCTGCCACAAACCCTCTGTGTGACCTTGGGCGAGTCCGTTAAGTTCTCTTGGCCAAAGGTGACGGTATGTAAACGGTCTTAATACCTGTTGTGAATATCTCTCACGGCTGCTGCGCAGCACATGTGAGACTTTAAAAGTACACCTAATTTATAAATCGCAAAACGCTTTTCAGCACAAGCATCTGTTAAAAGTGCGACACTGGTTTTAGAAGTCGGTTACGGGAATCCGCTCTAGTTCCAAGCTGCCCCTATCTCCCACGCTCCGGGTGGGCGAGCGGAAGAGGATTCTCAAGGGAGATCTGGAAAATTGGCTTAGAGATGCAGCAAAAGTTCCTTAGCGGAGGTAAAGTTGGCGGCATTTTTTAGTCCTCAGTGTAACATAACAAACTCCTAACAGAGATGGCAGACCCCGCCCCGCGGACAGCGCGGGAACAGATTCCCGGGCCAGCTTCCTGCTCGAAGCCGGGGTTCCACAGGTCTGGCCTGCCTCCCGGTCGGGAACCCCAAACCCAGGACCCCACGCTTCGCGTTCACCCTCAACCCCCACAATCACCCCGCTCGTCCCCCCTCCACGTGACAAGAGCCGGAACCGTCACTTCCGGCGGCGCGGGCAGCGCGCCTGCGCGAGGCGTCCAGCCTCCCCGAGCGGTTGGCAGCGGCGCTGCGCCGCCAACGGCCACGAGTGGCGGGCTGCGTGGGTCCAGCTCCAGCGGCGCCGCGGGCTGCGGTCCTGACCGTGCGGGTCTTGGGAAGCCCAGCCCACTCTCTGCAGGGGTCGGCCGCTCCGCCCCCTTCCCCATCTTGCTCCCTCCTCCCGGGCTCCGCTCGGAGTGCTCAGAGAGGCGGGGGCGCCGGGGCACTGGGGCAGGCTTTGGCGTCGCCCCCGCGCTCGGGTCCGCCCCCTAACGCCCCGCCCGGTCCCCGCCTTCCTCACCGCCCTCTGCGGGAGCCAGGCAGCTGCAGCTGCAGCGGAGCCGCGGAGCGGGCGGCGGGGTTGGGGCAGTGCGCTTTGGGAGCGCGGAATGTGAGGTTCGGCGTCCCGCAGCACTCACGGACGCTCGAAAGGGCGAGGGGCGGTGACCCCTCGCGGACGACCAGTTGTTCCGGGCTGCGGACTCGCCCTCTCGCTCGCCCTTGTGCACGCCCCGCGCCCTCCGGCGCGCCGGCGGGACCATGAAGAAGTTCTCTCGAATGCCCAAGTCGGAGGGCGGCGGAGGAGGAGCGGCGGGCAGCGGAGTCGTCGGGGTCGGGGCCGGCTCCGGCTCTGGGAGCTCGTCCGTGGGGGTCCGGGTGTTCGCGGTCGGCCGCTACCAGGTCACCCTGGAGGAGTCGCTGGCTGAAGGTACGGGCGCCCGGGGAGGCAGGTGAGGTAGGGTTGGGGTGTGGCGGTGGCTTCTCCCGGTCCTCGCCCGCTTCTCTGGTAGCCCTCTCGGTTTACTCTTCTTCCCTCTTTGCATCCTCTGCTGGGTCAGCGGGGGCTCTTAAGAGTAACTCGGGAATTCGCTCCTAAGCCAGCTCTTCTCACCGCTGGCTTCTCTGACCAGTGCAGAGCTCTCATTATGAGTTTAAGTCATTTTCGGTCCTCTTTGACGCGAGGAAATAAATAGAAAACGTCCTAGCGAGTGATGTGGGTTATGATTGGGTCAGTGCCTCATTAGAGGGTCAGATCGAGCAGGATTGAGGCTCTGCTCTGCCAGCTGTGGCTCAGGCGGGTGTCATGCGTTGGCCTCTTCATCTGAGGCTCGAGCCGCGCCGCAAGGCACAGGACCCTGTAGCCTCTGGTGTTGAACCTGGTTTTGTGCCTGCTCTGTCATCAGTTGAAAAACAGTATATTTCTGTGTGTGCGCGTGTTGGAGGTGATAATTTGCTTCACATTCAGTCAGTAGGTGGCTTTGAGCGAGCAGGTAAACTTGAAATCCCTTTATCTTTTGTTATTTAGAGTCTTTACTATTCATTCCTTTCAGTATGTCCCTTTGGTAGTACTTTTAAGTGGTGGTATGAAAGCAGGTAAACTTTAACTTTCGAAGTTTTTGTGTTCCGTCCTTTAGTGTCTTTACCGGGCTATATCAGCAGCTGCAGGTCTGCTTACAAAAAAGTTTACTCCATTTTAAAAAAGAAAAAATTCTACACATAGTTTTGTATTATTTGTATAATTGACTTGTTCAAAATACTTTCTCTTGTTTATTACACGTTTCCAGTGACTTTTGGGTTTTTAATGGCAAAATGATATTACAAAATAAATACTTTTAAAAACCCATAAGAAGTAATTGGTTGATAAACAGTTCCAAGGTTAAGGGAGAAGAAATTTGAAGAGTAGTTTTGGTTCTCTGAAAGATGATGTGGTTTGAAGGCAGTAGGCTGAGATTCCACTTTTGTTTTTTTGAAATGCCATAGTAGATGAGTATAAGAGAAAAATCTGAAGGCTTTTGTCTATAAAGTATTCTAAAGGGAAAGAAATGTTGAATTATTTAGAGGTGGATGTCATTGTTTTGCAGAATTTTGCCCCTAATAATGAGACTAGCTGAACCTTGGAGAGATGGAGGAAGGATCCTTAGCTTCTCAAAAGAATGAATATATATGGCGATTGGTCTTGATAGGGGCATGACCAATTACTAAGCTGTACAATTTCCTAGGCCTTCATTATGTGTGAATTTCAAGTGATGGTTTAGATTGAGTTGTAGGTTTTAGGAAGATGGTGGCTGTTGACACGCATGCCATACTTCTGTCTTTGAATTGTATTGAGTAATTGAAGTTGGCTTGAGTAGTAGTGTACTGACTTCATTTCACTAACGTTTCACTGACTTGCAGGTGGGTCTTTTATTTATTAGAGAGAAAACACTGACATTCTAGTTTTTTCAAGTTAGACTAGTTTAGACTAGTCTACTTTCTTCAAACTAGACTTTGCATTTATAACTTCTATCACTGCTCTAAACATATCCTATTATTACCCTAACCAAGTCATCTTCAATAAAATAAGTAATTTTGAAAAATTTTAAAGGGAGAGTGCTGACTCAATTGCTTAAAAATTAAAAAAAAAAATCAAGCACTGATGTTCCACTGATTGTCCTTTCTCTTGGAAAAATCTGTAATCAAGTCCTTGGAGGAAGCAAGGGTTGAATAAATCATTTTTGGAAGATGGAACTTTGCCACCCAACACCCCAGCTTCTGGGACAGGGCTTTAGCTTGCCCTGGAGGGAAGGCTGAGGCCTGGGCTCTCCTCCCTCTTGTATTCTCTCTCCAGCACATACACAACTGAAATTATCTATATTGGTTTACTTTTTGACTCTGATAATTCATTCCTATTTCAGATGCTTAATATTCTCTCTTCATTCTAAATAAATAATGCCACACTTTAGGAAAGATGTTTAAGCACAAGTCTGGATCATATTCAAGAATGATCAATAATTGATGGGTGCATTTGCTGGATTATAAGATTAGGGCAAGTGCTTCTAAACAGGCATTAGAGTTTAGAGTACCTGAGTTGGGGAGAGTTGTACCATTAAGTGAAAAAATGGGTAGAAGCAGAGACCAAAAAACAAATTTGGTAGATTTAAAATATTTTGCTTTAAGTCTGTTGTTTAAGCAGGGCCCAAGACCCTGTAGATGCTGTGCCCTGAAGTGTTTTTACTACTGTACTGCAAACATAGGGAGATAACTCTGAATGACCTCTGCAGTGTCTTTGAGGCTTCATAAAAATCCAGCGTACCCACAGGTGCGTTCGTTCTCTCTCTCTCTCTCTCTCTCTCTCTCTCTCTCTCTCTCTCTCTCTCTCTCTCTCTCATTAGTTATGTTCTACAAAATCACCACAAACAGCAAATTAGCGCACACCGAACCATTCCTCTTAGGGGAGACACAGGGTTAGGGTATCGCAAGCCTCTGTTCACAGCCGATCAATACATAACCTTGTTCTGTTTGTGTTTCTGTTTAAAGACACCTTGTTTAATATATATTGTTGACTGATTAATATTGAACTCATGGCCAACAGTACTGCAGTTCATGCCTAAATGAAGTTTAGCTGATACACCTGTGTTCTCTGTGAGGGGCATCATGACCTTCTTGTGCTTGGGAACATTAGACAACACAATGCTTGGGAGCCATTTAAAAAACAAAGTCACCAGTAAAAAGCACAAAAGTGAGAAAACCATGACACTAAATAGATCTTGAAAAGGTACTTGTTTATAATATGAGAGATGAAACCAGAAGCACAGCATCACCTTCCTGACTCTACCTAGCCTACTCAAAATTCTCACCACTGTGTCCATGTGTGCAAATAACTGAAAGTACCACTGTATTGATTTGGGGGATTTATGCCAATTTTGGGGATACAAATATGTTTTAGCAAGTAGGTGACTTTTCAAATATGGAATCCCCAAATAATGAAGATAAACTATATATGTGTGTGTATGTATTTATATGCATATATATGCACATGCATATTTATGTATTTTACATATTTAATTAAAAATATAAACAGGTTCCCAGGATTACATACACTTATATTGTATGTTACACCTAAACTGTTGGAGTAGTTTTCTCTCTGAAATGTTACATGCTTTGTATCATTTCTAGTTGAGTACATATTTGTTTGAAAATGCTGACAAATTGCACCTTTTTAGATCCTGCTCAAAGTTTAGAGGGCTGATAGTTTATAATGGGGCATTTTCATGGATTTTCTCAAAAGCAGTTTAGTTTCAGGAGTGCATGCTAACCAAATTAAGCTTTGCATTATAGAAATGAGATGGGGGCATATATAAAATTTAGCTTGAAACAGTGTCATATTGTCAAGCACATACTTGCACAATTTAATGTAATCTTCCAAGTTCATAGTTCTGGCTTTTTGATCATATGCCTACACAGGCCTTCAGTGCTAGTTAGAGGAATTTAATGTTGATTTTTAATGGGAAGAAGTTTGTTCTTGAGTAGGGGAACTTTTCTTCTAAGTGTTTTGGTTCAAAGTGCACTTAACTAGTTGGTGTAGAGACTGGGACACTGTCCATAATGTGTTGAGATAATGTAATCATGAAGTTACGGGGCTTAGATAGGAATGATAGTTTGCATATGATTGGGTGGGGAAGGCTATCTGATGTGGGCATGGGGATTTGGTGGCACTGTCAGTAGGTGGAGGCCAGGAATTTATTACAGCGCTCTGTAAAAGTGTAGTAGTTCGGTCAGAGTTAATGGCTTAGATTAAGGGGAGCAAGTTTAGGCTTAAGTGTTAGTCAGTTCTCATTGTTAATTTTACAGAAAGTTAATAAAGGGTGTTTGTTTTTGCAGTAAGTAAATGATGGGTTTGGGTATATCTCATTTGCAGAAATTATCTGTGGCTTTCCAGTAACTTGTAAGTTAAAGTTTCCGAGAAACTTTAAGGACCAAGAGAACAGAAGAAGGCGAGGACTGTTACTATATACAGTGCCTCTTCATGTGCCATGCTCTGTACTAGGTGCTATTTACACAGTAAAGGACAAAACAGATGTTTCTCTGGTGTTGAGGAACTTACACATTCTAGTGTAGAAGATAAATGTGAAACAGAAATCATCAAATTAATGTAGTTAATGCTTTTGAAAATTGCATGAGAAGAAAGCACAGGGTTTTAGGAGAGAAAAACTGATTCAATTTACAGTAGAGGATAAAGGAAGCCTTTAAAAATATTTTAGCAGAAACCTGAACTATGAGAAAAGTTACGTAAAGGCAGAGGTGTGGAGGTGGCGGTAGTGTGGAGTATGTCATGAAGAGACGAGTCCCTACAGGGGGAAGAGCTTCAGGAACTGAAATACGTATGCCCAGAGCTGTGGACTATAGAAAATGTATTATATCACATGGGAGAAGGACCCGAAATGATGTTGGAGAGGTGGCCAGGATCCAGGTCTACGTATGCCATTTGAGAATTTTAGATTTTTATATTACGATTTGATGGGCAGCTACTGAAAGATTTGAATTATTACAGTGACATTCTTGTGGAGACTGCCGTGTGGAGACTGATTGAGAGATGCACATATTAGATGGTTAGTTAAGATGGCAGTGGGGATGGAGACCAATGTTACAATGTTTGAACCAGAAGATGTGGATTGGATGGGTGGGGTGTTGTAGGAAGCATGAACAGTGACTTGCTTATGCAGATATTGGATGGAGGTACCATTTGCTGAGATGTGGAAGTGTAGAGAAGGAACAGTTTTGAGGAGTTCGGAGGATATCCAGTAGTTTCAGACATGTTTAGCTGAGATATCTGGGAGGTAATGGCAAGTGGGAAGTTGAGTACATGGTCCGGTAGTCACTCAGCGAAAGTATCTGGCTTATTGAGCATATGACCATTATTTAAAGCCCTGGGAGAGGATGGATGTTGAATTAAACTCTCAGGAAACATTGTTTCTTTTTTGTTGTCATGGAGTTAATATCTCTTATGAAGATTAATAGATGTGTGGTATTAACAAGATAATGTGTGACAATACCTAACAGTGTATGCCAAATCTCTCAATAAATATGGGTCAATTTTAGATTTAGATTTGATTGTAAGCTTTTAGTGAAATCTGATTCTGGAGTTGTAGTAACTTGCTTTAGATTAGCTATTACATTTATCCTGAATTAGGTATCATGTTTATATTTGTAAAACATCTGAATCATTTAAATTAGATGATTATGATGTACCATTCAGTTATATATAATTTTTAAGTTTCAGTCATCTATATAGAATTTTGACATTCATAGCAGCGTATGCTTTCATAATAAAATGAAAGGTAATTTGCCCCAAAGGACATTACATAATCTACATGGGTCATTTATGTTATAATTGTAGGCATAGTTCCTGGGTTGTAATTTTGATTGCCCACTGATATATTTTCTCTAGAGGTGGCAGTTTTATTCAAAGACAAGATAGTAACATTAAAACAATTCCTAATTTTTACTGTTTCAGAAAAATGTAGTGGAAATTATCCATTTATCTCCAATACAGTGCTCAATTTAGCTAGCGTCAAATTTCTTGGCTTTTAGCTACAGTCAGTTTTGTGTGGTTAATACTGACATTCTCATGCTGAACAGAGTAGAAAGCTTGTCTTTGAAAAATTTTTAAATTATGGAAATAAATTAATATTTGTTAGTATCTTTCTATCATGGGGTCTGCAGAAGGGAAAACTTGAAATGATCCTTGATGTTGTTAGTATTAAGGAATATACTAGAAGGTAGAATTGATGTCTGTCCTTACAATGAGTCTGGTATTTTTTTTTAATTTAATATTTTTAATGTATTGATTTGCATGTATGTGAGAGAGAGAGAGGAAGGAAGGAAGGAGAGAAAGGGAGAGAAACACAGATTTGTTGTTCTACCTACTTATGCATTTATTGGCTGTCTCCTGCATGTGCCCTGACTTGGGATCAAATCTGCAACCTTGGTGCATCAGGATGACGTTCCAACCAACTGACCTACTTGACCAGGGAGAGTCTGGCTTCTTTAATGTTCTTAACTAATTTTGTGTATTACCGTGTTTCTCTCTCACCCTGTCTCTTCCAGTTTTTGGTGAGAACATGAAATAGAGCATACACTTATTAGAACACATTTGGTAGCTATCAAAATGATTAAAGCCTTGACTTGGAATTCTGAAATTAAAAGTCTAGAAGGGCAATTTCAAAGCTGCACAAGGTTTCATCATCAAGGGGTTGAGACTGCTTATTCCTTGGTTTTGTCCTGCATTCATCTGGTGAACCATTCATTTACCCACAAGCCTACTACTATTTTTAGGGAACTAAGTTTTGGGGAATTGAGTGGTTAATGACTGAGCTGTTTTAAATAGTTGGGCACTTAGTTAATTTGGAGATTTTTTTTGTGTGTGTATCATCTGTACAAGTAAGATCAGTTAGCACATTTCTGCTAACAGTTTCACATCTTCCTGCAGGAAAGTGGTGGTTGGGCCTTTCCAAAGAGAAACCTTGTTTTGGAATTTTTGGTTTGTCCTGGTCTCATAGAATTTCAGTAATCCTAAAGGCATAGTTTGGGATATAGCCTTTAGGGAGACATTTTGCAATGGATATTATTTTAAAATATGAGAACAGTTGTTGCTACTATATAGTTTGTATATTTTAACATTTTATTAAATCTTTGAAATGGCACATTGTTGGATTCAACTTTGAAAAGGCAAAACTTGGAGTTAGGCCAGCTAGTAATCCTGGTCCTGCCAGTAACTTGCTTTTTGATATTCTCACCTGTTTCTTCAAGAAAAAAATTAGGATAAAGATGAATCTGGAACATCCTTTTCCATTTTAACATTCTCTGATTCTGTCTATAAAACTGATTCTTACTGTTCTTTCTGATGAGAGGGAGCATGGGGAAGGAGGGGTGAAGATGAATGGTTTTAGGATTGAGACCATAGTGAAAGCATTGTGTTTGATCATCATGCATTGAGTTCTTTGGCAAGCTTCACTTTGGGTTAGTATTTTACTTTTTAGCCCACAGTATAAAATTATTTCTTAATCATTGGAAACAAGTTTTTAATAAATCACCTTACATGGGACCCCTTGAGATAAAGGGATGAGTGCTCAAATACAATTATGTGTCATCTCAGAGTGCTGTTTAGTTTCAAAGGATATGCCACCTTTATTGCTTCTTTTGTCACTTAGTGTTTTCCAAGTGACTCATTTATAATATATGTAATTTGGAGGGTACCTGGAAGTAAGGTGCTTTCTTGTTTTTCAAGTTTTTATCTGGAAAGAATATATGAGGAGGAGTATGGCAATATTTTCTCTGAGTGAGTTTATGGATAGAAAGCTAACCCATGATGGCAATCTGTGAAGAATTAGTTACTTTTTGTTTCCAGTTCTGTCAGCTCTAGTTTGGGTCCTTAAGACCTCTCAGAGAATTACCTACTCATGCAGCCTGTTCTTCACCTGTTAGGCTCTTTACTCACCACATCATCTCTTGTATTTCTTCTAGTTTATTCTTTCTGAGATGGACCTCTGAACATCACCCTCTTACTTGCCTATCAAGTGAAATACAAACTCAGTATCTGGGATTCAAGGCCTTCTGCAGTGTGACCCCAATCCACCCCTCCAGCCTTAATCTCTCACTTTAACCCTCAATGTATATTTCTGTATATGTGCTTGGTATTTTCTTCCCTTCTCTCATGCTTTCTCATTCCCATTTTTCAGCTCATATTGTTTCATTTGCCTAAAATCTTGCCCAACTGTTGAAATTGGATCTTACAGGATATATTTAAAATAGTTACTTTCTTGCAATCTTTGTTTTTCCGTGAAACCTTGTTAGCAACCAAATAAGGGTAATTAAGCCTCCCTTTGATGTCAGTGTAAGGACCATTACTCATATTACACTTATTTTACACAGCTTGCTCATTTTATTGGACATTCCAATAAAATGTCCAATGAAAAGTTTCCTCTACTGCAAGATTAAGAGCTCCTTTAAGGTTTGGCTTACACTCATCTTTTATCTCTTTCAGTGCTGTACTTGGTAGGTATTCAGTACATTTGTTAAGAGACTGAGTTTTGAATTGAAAAGCAGTCAGAGATCCTGTAAAAATTTACTATGAAACAACTGAATAATAATAATTTTTGACATATCCAGCTGTTCAGTTGATATTTAGGAGCATGTTGGCCTTGCTTTTCAAACTTTGTTTAGTTTATTAAAACTAAATAAGCAATAGAGATGTTTAATAATAATGTAGGTACAGTGTTCTCTAGAGGGATTAAAAATACTATAAGAATTATTTTTTGATTCATAGCCTGTTTCATTTCTGTTACGATCACACAGATAGTACATCTTTGTTTTGTGGGCACTGCATTACTCTTATTAGATAGGGCTCTCAAAAGTATTCTAGTTGAGTTCCCTTGATCCATGTTATCATAAAAGACAGCCACTGCTGTGGGACACAGAGAACAAGCTGAACAGGTCTAAAATATTGCTCTGAGTACCTAATCTTAACAAAGTAACAATGTTGGAAATGGTCAGCGTGCCGTGGCTTTCTCATTAGTGGCTGATAGTATCAAGGTTTAATTGGACAACCAGCATCTAACAGGATGAGGGATTAGGAAGTTAGGCATCTCATCTCCTTAATGTCTGGAGGAAGGAAACACGTGACCATTACTTTGGGTCTCCCCTCTAACTAGTCTGTATGATATTGGAAATGGTCACTTACTAGGTAGAAAGACACTGCATTTTCTTTTAGATAAAGAAATCTGTAAGCCTGGCATAACAAATCAGAGGGTAACAAATTAAGTCTGTGTAGTTTTGTTAATAACTAATTATTATCACCCTCCACATTCTTCTGTTGTTCTTTGTTTTTTTGGAAGAGAGGTTTCCAGCATACCACCTCCCCTGCCCAAATACTGTTTACTTATTTTTTAAAAATTTTGTTGTGTTTGGGTCATTGTTAGGACTTGCTGGACCTTTTTACATACTTTAGTATCCAGTATTCTCTTTTGAATGAAATTATTAGTAGTTAGTCTAGATTTTACTATTCGTTATGGAGTGATTAAGATATTAGTACTCAAATGACTTCCACATAGTGTGGTAAAATATTTTACTTAGTGCCTGTTGTCAGGACTGTTTTTCTAGGGAGTGGGATTATGCATCATTGGCCATGACCCACTTTTTCATTTTCTCGCCTGCATAACAGAATCTCTCCTACTGAATGTTAATGGTGTGTTCTTTGTCTACAAAACAAAAAGAAAAACAAAACCCAGAAACCAGAAACAAACAGACAAACAAACAAAAAAAGATGCTACAGATGCTACTCACTCATGATCAGTGGGACATAGATTTTGAGGGTTTTTTTTGCCAGAAGTAGGATGTGTATTGGGTTGGCTAACAAGTCCGTATGTTTTTTTCCCATAAGATAAGACACATTTTTCATTTTCAACAATAACTTTATTGATTTGTATATTTTGAGTATGTTGACTATTTCCTGCCTGATATAATGATTGTTTTCAGTTAATGTCTTGATTTGATTGCTATCAACTTCAACTAGTCTGCCCAAGTGTGGAGCATTATCCAGCAAGAAATCTCCAGCATAAAACTTTGCAAAATGCTTTTGACATGTTGGATCAGTCACAGCACCTTCTCAATACACTGCACAAATCTTTCTTTTTGCGTTTCAAATACGTTTTTACCTTTTTTTAAATAATAAAGCATAATATGCTAAAGATGTTGCTTATTTTTTTCCATGTTCAATATTAAAATGGCTATACAACGTTCACCAATTTAAGTTTCTTTAAAATGCACGGTGATATGACAGCTGTCATAATATGATGAACAAAATTGTTTTGAATGAACTTAAAGACAATTAAGTGCTATGAGAGCCGTCTCACAGAGGGGTGGAAAAACATAACTAACTGTTTGGCCAACCCAAACATATGCCCAGCTGTGCATATAGGCTTTTGATAAGTGATTGATAAGTGATGTTGGTAAGGTAGTTAACTGGTGGTGTATACAGTAATGTAGGTCTAAAGAGGTGTTCTTGTTTAGTAACTAAGCATGGTTCAAATCCTAGTGACTAGTTAACTAGATTGTTAAATCTTTGTTAAGTTTTCATTTTTCAACAAAATATTGTTTATATAATCCAAAGGAAAAGTTCTAAGGCTCTCAGCCCAAATTGATGTGTTTTCTTTAAATCCAATAAAACTAGCTGTTAAGGATTTTTATGTTTTTCAGCTCATTGAAGTGGGAATTTAAGAAATGTTGCGAATTTATGTATGTATGTATGTATGTATGTATGTATTTATTTATTTATTTAAAATTGAACTTGTGCTCTGGCCAGTGTGGCTCAGTTGCTTGGAGCGTTGTCCTATAAACGAAGGTTACAGGTTTGATCCTCAGTCAGGGCATATACCTAGGTTGCAGGCTCAACCCCTAGTCAGGGTGCTTACAGGGCGCATTCAGTGTTTTTTTTTCTCTCCCCCACCCCGCCTTCTTCTCCTCTCTCTACAAGCAAAAAAAAAAAAAATCCTCTGGTGAGGATTAAACAAATAATTAAAGTGTGTTTGTATATGGTACTTTGCTGATAGTATCCTGTCAGTAGGAATGTTTGAAGTGAGTTTGTAAGGTGCTATTTGAATGCATACTGTTGAAAGTTCAATGTAACTAATTTAACGTCCCATACATTTCTAGCATGAGAAGAAGCTTCTATTTACACATTCAAGGTTCATATTTGTTCTCATTGTGGAGAAGTGGTCATCTTTCTGATAAAGACTACATGTATTTTAAAAAGTTATAGTGGACCATTATGGATATTGTGAGGTCAATCTTATTGATATTTGCTTTTTAGAAGAGTAAACATAGGGATGGATGTAGTGGGTGGTATATAAGAATCTAAAATAAGACTAAGACCTTTTCAACTTCTTTCAGAAAATGTTCTGATTGGAGTTGATATTGTTGGAAATACAGCCTTTATTTTAAAATTCTAGTGTGTCTTGAAATCTCTGTAATTGTAGCAATTATCCAATTTAATTCCTTTATTTAAATATGGGAAAGTAGAATACGGGATGAACCCAGCATCACACTGTAAGTGTTGGTGGTGGAGGGCAGAATTTAGTCGTATGACTTTAATCTAACACTTTTCCCACTTAATTGGCTCCTGTGCACATACAAGCATTGGCCCTTGATTGGAGTCGGACTTCAGTCAAGCAGGCTTAAAGGTCTAGGGTACTTTTAATTTTTTGGAGGCAGCTGGAGTATTAATGGGTACCCCAGGAGTCTGAGGTGGAAAGGGGGTGTTCCCAAGCATTTTTGAGTTAAAGGTTTCTTACTTTGCTCTTTCCTAAGGCCATCAAATTATGTGTACAGTTTAAGATGTCAGGATTAATATTAAAAAGTTTGAAATTTCAACTTTCCCCAAATTGTTGTCTCATTCTAGAAATGTCCAGTCCTAAATGAAATAATTTATGAGCTGTAACGTAAGTAACATATAATCACGATACTTTAGCTGCTTCAGTTGAATCTTAGGACTTCCTGTAGGGTGGAAGGAAAATGAAAAGAGAAGAAGAGATAGATAGCCAAGTTATTATCCTTTACTTTCTTCTGTTCCTAGTTGAGTTATTAAGGCTTGGTGTCTGAGGTGCTGTAATATCAAATCTCTTTTTGCATTTCATTTAACAAATTTGTCCTACATTTACTCAAAAGAAACAGATTCGTTCATTCACATTTTTATTGTATTAGATCATAGCACGAATGCATTTGACTTAAACCTGGAATACTAAACTTCTGAGTCTTTGCATGAAATAAATTCCAGTCACATCTTAAAACAATTTTCCTAAAAATGACCTGGCATTACTTTTATAATACACACAGCATATTTTTGTACATATGCAAGTAAAAAGTTAAAATAGAATGGTGCTTGATGTATGATTTTAAAATATTAGAAGGGAAAAGTTTTAATATTTGTAATTAAACTGTGCGATTATCATCATTATCAAGAAGCATTTACTCTAGTATCTGTATTTTCCTTCCAGTACACAACATAAAGATTCGATATTTGTATGTATGATGAAATAATCACCACAATAAGTCTAGATTCATCACCATGTATAGTTATAGTTTTTTACTTGCAATGGAGACTTTTAAGATATGCTCTTAGCAACTTTCAAATATATATAATACAGTATTATTAACTATAGTCACCATGCTGTACATTACATCACCAGGACTTAGAGCTCTTTTATAAATCATAGGGCCCCCTGCCATCTGTCTCTGATATCTGTCTCTCTTTCACTTGCAGCTTTAGAGGCTGTGCCCCTGATTACCTTTTTGCTCCTATTCTTTTCTCCATCAATTTTTCTGATTTTCTTCTATTTTCTACTTGTTCCTTAATACTTACTGTATCAGCTTCCTGTGCAGCATACGAGGCTGCTTGTTTTTCTCATATGCAAAGATAAAACAAATGAAAACAAAAATAAACTGTTCTGTGAATTTTGTGTCCCTTCTGTGATTAATTAACTTCTGAGAAAATAGGCTACAGTAATGGTTCTCAAAGGGTGGTTTGTGGGTCCCAGAGGAGAGGACGTCAAGACCTTTTGAAAGTATCTATCAGGTCAAAATTATTTTCACCATACTTCTAAGACAACTGCTTTTTACACTGTATTGGCATTTGCACTGATGATTCAAAAGCAGTCATGGTGGTGGTTCAAACTGTCAGTACCTTAACAAATCAAGACAGTTAGCACCGGATTGTGTTAGTGGCCATTGTATTTATTCCTCACTGTCACATAAACTAAGTTTCCTTTAAGAATGTCCTTGTGAAGCAATAAAAAAACTCTTATCAATCTTGGCCTTCAAGTACATGTTTTTTTATTCTTATTTTTTGATTGTGGAAATATATACATAACATAAAATTTACCAGTTTTTTAAAAAAAATGTTTTATTTTTATACAGTGGGGAAGGGAGGAGGAGAGAAACATCGGTGTGTGGTTGCCTCCCTCTCATGCCCTCCCTACTGGGGACCTGGCCTGCAACCCACGCATGTGCCCTGACGGGGGATCAAACCAGCGACCCTCTGGAGCCACACCAGCCAGGGCAAATTCTGCATTTTTAATTTTTATGTTCACAGTTGAGTGGCATAAGTACATTCACATTGTTATGCAGCCATATTCTACTCACTATTCATCTCCAGAACTTTTTCATCTTTCCAGATTGAAACTCTGTACCCATTAACCATTAACTCCTCATTCCCCCTTTTCCCAGGCCCTGGTAATCTCTATTCTACTTTTTGTCTCTATAAATTTGACTATTTTAAGTGACTCATATAAGTGGAATCATACAATATTTGTCATTATGTGTCTGGCTTATTTCACTTAGCATAATGTCTTTAAGGTGTGGCATGTATCAGAATTTTCTTTCTAAAGTCCGAATAACATTCCATTTATGTATACAGTATATCACATTTCATTTATCCATCTTCAGTGGAGACATTTGGGTGGTTCTCACCTTTTGACTGTTGTGAATAATGCTACACCTGCAAATACCTGCTCAGTCCCTGCTTTTATTTCTTTTTGGTATGTACCCAGAAGTGGAATTGCTGGATTATATGATACTTCTATGGTTAATTTTTTGAAAGCCTTTCATACTATTTTCATATTAGCTACACTTTTTAAAATTCCCACCAGCAATGCACAAGAGTCCCATTTCTCCACATCCTCACCAACACGGGCTAGTTTATTTTAAAATTTTTTTTTTATAATAGCTATCCTAATGGGTGTGAAGTGGTATATCATTGTGGTCTTGATTTGATTTTCCTAAAGATAAGTGGTGCTAAACATCTTTACCTGTGCTTGTCCATTTGTAAGCACACTTTTTTTTAGCATATGAAGAAATGAGTTTACATAAAGCACTTGCTGCATAGTGAAGTGCAATAGCGTAACTGAGGAAAAGCCCTTGGGCGATTGTATTGTGTCCTGAAATAGCTGCTTTTTTCCATGGGACACCATTTTTTGTTGGAAAGAATACTGACCAAAACTATGATTGTTCATTTATATCTGGGTATTTAATGAAGTGAGCCTGTCACTTCAAGGAAAACAACTGGCAGGTGTTATTAATGATAGAATATGAGCTTTCAAATGAAGTTACAAATGTAAAGTCCAAGACTGACCATTGGATATTAATATAACAGTGTAAAAAACTCAGTGATGTGGTTTTAGGTACCATATTGTGACTAACCTCAAAGGAACTACTATTTGTCATATTTTGCTCTAATATCAGAGAAGACTATCCATAGTTATCTGTGAAGATGGTTAAGATAGTCTTCATCTTTTCTCTACATATTAAGTATAAGATTAGATTTTCTTCATACACTTTTTATTCAGCTAAAATAACAGAGTAGATTTACTGCAGAAGTAGGTATCCAGCAGTCTTCTACTAAGGCAAAAATTACAGCTTTACAAAAATGTAAAACACATTTTTCTAAATTAAAGACAGCTGTCTTTCATAAAGATGTTATTTATGTTGACGTGTAATGTGTTTATTATTATTTTAAATGAATTAAAGGCTTTTTTAAAAACTCAATTTTAATTTCTAATATGGTAAATAAGGATTGATATAAGCTACATAAACAAAAGCTCTCTGTGGTCTTCAGTAATTTTTAGGACCATAAAGGGATCCTGAGCCCAAAGACCTTGAGACTAGCTGGGTATACCCAGGGTCTAGCAAATTCATTGCATACAGTAGCCACTGGCAGCATGTAGCTGCTACTTGAAATGTGGCTGGTCTGAATTTAAATGTACCACAAGTGTAAAATACATATGGGATTTTAAAGTTTTAATATGGAAAAAAGAATGTAAAAGATGTCATTAATATTTTTGCAATGTTGATTGTATGTTAAAATAATAGCATTTTGGACATATTGGGTTAAATGTACTATTGAAATTCACTGTTTTTAATCTTTTGAGTGTAGCTACTAGAACATTTAAAATTACATTTGTAGCTCACTTTATATTGGACATATGTTGGACAATACTAGTTCATAGTGTATAGTTTATTGTGTGGACCCTACACTTCAAATTTGGGGTTGTTCAGCTGGGTTTCATAGACATCCACGTGCGTTTTTCTTAGGAGAGGGCTTATGGCTTTTAACATATTCTCCAAGATACACATGAACAAAGAAAAACTAGGAACTGCTGTAGAATTTGTAGGCCACACATCTGAGTTGCTGCTTATAGTTCCTTGGGCGCTGCTGGTAGCTTGGATCTGGGGAATCCGTTTCTCAGGTAGTTAGGTGGGCAACACCTGTGGTGCTAGTGGTGCAGTGAGATGCGTGCTTGGCTTCTCAAGTTGGAAACCTGAATGAATGTTCCTAAGGAAATGTTTTATAGGGAGACATTAGCTGTTACAGTACTATTAGTACTGGACTTCACATTGACCCGAGCACCTAATCGTCACACACAGGATTATTTCTGTGGGGAAATAGTCTGAATGCCAAAGAAGCTGTCAGAACACAGTCAACTACTGAATTGGGCTTTTCGTACATTTAATGCAGGGACTCTGACCAAATGAATACATTTTTTAATTTGAGCATTCATAGAGGTTGAAAATAAAACATTAAGCATATGCTAAAGTTAATATATTCTAAAGATGAAGTTACAGATGTTTGCTTACTGGTTTTCTCTAATTATAAGTGGGATTATATAAATAAACCACTAAATTAGAAGATATGTGAATTAAGTGGTTGCATGTTTAGTTTGAGTTAGGTCTGTGATGCTGTTTAGGTAATAATAGATTCTTGGCTCATGTTGTAAGTTCTCATCAAGAAAGTCTTCCTAAAATAATGAAATTTCACAGCCTGCTTAAGTGAAGAGAGAATGCTGGATTAAGTGTATTTCAAATATAGTTATTTTATTGCAGCCTGTTTTACTAAAGTTACATTGTCCAGAGTTCATCAGCAGTGTGCCATAATGACTTATTTTTGTGTTTCTCCCCAAATAGACTGTAAACGCACACATACAGTGTCCTACTTAAAATGTGTTCTAGGGGCTAGCACATCCACTTATTACAGTTTGTTGGGGGAAAAATGAGCCTAGGAGGAGCTGCCATCTGATGGTTAGTTGATTAGTTTGGGTGAGATGCCTGAGTGTGGTGATTGGGTAAAGAGAACATTTTGCAGGCAGTCTGAGAAAGGAGATGGCAGGTTGTAGAGTTGCAGAGCACAAGGCATTGAGGAGAAACAACTTGGAAGAATTGAAGGTGCCATTGTACTTAGTAGTTGTAAGGCCAGGTAAATCCCAAGGAGAGGTTGACATAATGCTGAATTTGGGAAGAAAAAACATTTAAGAACAATATCTAAAAATTGGCTAAAGTCTAATGCTTTTGAAATGCAGTATTATGGTGAAAAGGAAGTTGGGAAATGGGTGAGAGATGATCGGGACCTTATACCCAGTCTTTGGATTGAGGAATGGAGGACTTTTAAGCTATAAGAACGCGAAAAAAAGTAGTATTAGTAGAGAACTAAGTTAATATATAGTCATTTTCAATTCTGCCAAAAACCCTCCAAAGACATTGATTCTAAAATCTGACTTTTCTACTGTAGGAAAAAAAATGGGAATAAGGGAAGAGAAAAGCTTGTGACTGAAAATAAAGGAAAGTCAAAATAAGTGATTTCATTCCAGTCCTTTGAATGGGAGTGTGACGAGGGTACCTAGAGGCTGGTGATAGAGCAGGGAAGTTCAAGTGCAGTGTGTATGCCCCTGAGAAATCAAAGGTAAAAAGAGATAGACTGTATCTAGGAAAGTCTAGCAATCTGGTATGTTTTTAAATAACTATAGTTTCCCTAAATGGAGATAAGTCAGGTCAGTAGAGAAAAACATTGAAGTCATAAATGTGAGAATTACAAGAAATCTAAGATTTTCATTGAAAGAAACAGAGGAAAAGAGGACATAGTATCTGCTGGATGTTTGTAAGAAACTTAACTGTTTTTCAAAGGTTCCCTTTATTACCTAGGTCTTTTAAGGTCAAAGGGGACAGTCTATTCAGTAATTTTTAGGTTACGGGGGTAATTTTAGAAATGTTAACATACATAGAACCTTGCCAAGGAAGAAAAAACTAGTGTTTTTTTTTTTTTGGGGGGGGGGTGTTAGTTTTCTTTCTGTTACATTTCTTTAAGTTATTTCACTCTGAAAACAACTTTAAAAAGTTATGATCATATTGTTCCAAGCTGTGACTGTTTTAGTCTCCAAATAGATCACTTCAGGTGGGCAGTATCTTTAGTGAAGTTTTAGTGATTATCTGGAATTCTCTTAAGAGTTTCACTGTAGCCATTAACCAAAAAGTGCACACAACTACTGTTATGCTCATTCAAGTACTATAAAACATATTCTAATATAAACCTACATGTCTTAAAGATCTACAAGCTGAATGAAAGAATCAAAGTCTGGTTATATCTGTGCTTTTAATACAGAGCGTGAGTTTTTTTCTTTTTTTTTTTTTTAAGTATAAAATATGGTATTCTATCTGAAATTTGAAATGTCTTTATACACTATTCTATCAGCTAAAATATCAATGATAAACATTACTAAATTATTTTACATAGACATATTTTGCTATAGATATCTAATTTTCTAGAGAGCTTTTCCCCATATTGCCAAATTTAATGTGTTCAACTGTTCTTAAGTAGACAGGGCAACAAAACTATTCCCCTTTTTACAGAGGAGGAACTTGGGGCCAACAGAGATCAGGTACCTGTAGAAGCCAGTTACACTGGCAGTTTTAGGAATGGGACATTAAGGACCAGAATTTGGAAAAAGTTCTTTTTATTGCATATTCCAATAAAAACAATAAGAATAATTTTTTTGGATTGCCTGTTTCCTTGAGGATCTAATGAACATTATATGGACCCTTTAAGCCTCAGGAAAATACAAATACTGCAGATTTCAGAATACATAAACATTATATAAATTACTTTTATAGTATACTCCTTGATTTCCTATGATGTTTACAATTCAAAAACGAGCTGTAGGTACGTATAATATGTATGAAAATACTGGGAAATGAAAATGTGTGGAGAATTTATGTTTCTGACCTATTAAAAACACTCATTTCATTGGAGGAGATTCTGGTGCTGATTCAAGAGTGTGTGTGTAATTAAAGTTTTATGTGTGAGTATTCTCAGTATGATTGGGTTTTCTATCAGAAGTTCATAAAATGTTTGTGAAGTGTTGTCTATTGTTATCTCTGAGTATCTGTAGAGTTTAACCAAGTTCTTTTCTACTGATGTGCTGTGGTCATACCATTAAGTGCCACAGATGGGTTATTCCTCCTCAATCCTCAAAGTTGTCCGGTTGGGGTAGATTCCTGCTCAGCAACTCAGGCTGAAAGCAGACTCAGTCATTTGCCCAGGGGGCTGGCCAACTAGTTGAAAGCACTAAACTGGGTAACAATACTGGATGACTTTCCATTAATAGGATCAACTGTATTTAGTCAATGGAATGAATATTAAT
Source organism: Anoura caudifer (assembly GCA_004027475.1). NCBI lineage: Eukaryota > Metazoa > Chordata > Mammalia > Chiroptera > Phyllostomidae > Anoura > Anoura caudifer. The sequence goes on along the minus strand of PVKU01000469.1, from coordinate 314,964 downwards.
CCTAGGGGAATGGTGGAGCTGGCTGTGAAGGATATGTTGTACTCTGCCTGACAGGCTTAAGTCATCAGAAAATAGACTTGAGCTGTCTTTGAAAAAGACAAATTAGACAAACTATTCTTTGTGTTTGAGTCTTGTTTCTATTTAGTAACATCAAGATAAATGGATTTGAAACATTGTAGAGTGTGCTTTGCTTAGGTTTACACAGAATGTTTAAATATGTAGCTGTTTTCTGAGCCAAGGTTTTGTTATCAGGCCTTGAAGTAATAGATACTGGTTCTCTGATGATACTTTGGCTCCCTGCTGCTTTTTTTCCCTCAGTAGTCACCTCCTCCCCCTTCTGAAGTAATTACAGAAGGCGCTGTGTTTACTTGGCACACTTGAGATTGTTATACAAAGTGCATGCACAAGAACGGATGTGTTAGGGCCTGAATAGTGATAAAGGATAGTGCAGGAGTTGTTAACATATTGTTGACTTAAGAAAAAGGTTATCTCATTTGGATGGGATGATTTTAGAATTACCATGCTTCCCATCTTCCTCATGTACATTTTACTAGTACTACTTTTTAGTGGCTTTTGTTTGCTGTTCATAGGCTGTTGTATGTGATTTTAACTCTAATGAACTATTTATGTTTGCAAATCATTTAGTGTCAAGTTAGCTTAATTTCCATGTCCTGTAAAAATGTGTTTTGCTTTCTCCTGATCATTTCATGTTAATATTTTAAATTGGAATGGCTTGAAGTACAGCTGTCCTCAAAATTTTAAAATAGAGCTGTTTTTTAAGTAAAAACATTATTTGTATTATAAAGCAAATATATAAAAGTGGCAAACAACTCATTTCTTAATGGGCTTTATCTTGAATTGTCTCGTTTATAGAAAAAGTATCTAAATGTAATACATACTAAGTTGTCAAGAAGTTTTTGGAGGATGAGTATATTTAAAAACTTAGTAAACCTTTTGGTGTATTTCAAAACAGTATTTAAAAATAAATTTTCTTTATATTTTTTACAGCACTTGTCCAAGATACATTAAGACTGGAGTTAGAACATGCCATAATGCTCACTGAGCAGTTCTTCCTTTGCCTAGTGTTGGTGTTTCACTTGTCCTTTATTTCCCCACAGTCTCTTTATGTGATGGACCTGTTCATAACCACAAATTCATCTCTCTGTAGTTCAGGTTTCCTAGCCTCTATTATAGACATGATATCAAACTATTAAAACATATTTTAAGACTTTTAAAAACTCAAACTTCTCACCAAATCAGTGACTAATATGTCTTGGTTGGATGGGGAGCCCACACATAGTTTGTTACCTCCTTTTTATGAATGACTGTTATCTGTTGCCTGCCTGTACTATTGAAGTAGTTTCTGTGTGTGTGTGTGGGGGGGGGAGAATATGCCACAAATACCAGAGAAATAACTTTTTGTTATAAAAGATTCCAACAGTGTAGATAAGGCAGAAGTTCTTCACTCTTACCTATTCCCTTTCCCCTCTTATTTTAGTGATCTTCCTGTAGCCTTTGAGATATTTTTTCCTACTGAAATACCTTTTTAATTTGTCTCCTGCTTTTGCCCATAACTTCTCTTCAGTCTCTTCAAACAATGCTTGCCAATTATCTTTAAAATCAGTTGCTTTTCTTGCTTTGTTTTGGACTGATTAAAGTTCTCTTTCCTTCATTTTCCTTTTCCCCCTCCATTAATTGGAGGTTACCGTATTTTGCCATGTATAATGTGTACCTGTGTATAATGCACACCCACGTTTTAGTGCTAATTCCCATGTATAATTTGCATCAGTACCACCCATGTATACTGCGCATCCTTATTTTTTCACTCAAAAATTTGGGCAAAAGTGTGCATTATATACTGCAAAATATAGTATATACTTTATTCTCTATACTTTCACTGGTTAACACAGTGACTGAAGTTAATGCCTATATACCTTACAAATATTATAAGAAGCTTAGAATGCTCTAACTCCTATTGCCATCATTCTTACTGATTTATGATATTGTTGTCCAGGATTTTGTATCTATACTTTTCATTAATTTACAAATTAGACATTATGCTTGTTTTACAAGTCAGTGCTCAATAACTATCATCTTTGTTTCTCATTCTTTCTCATGTCAGACCTTTCATCTAGGCTCAGGTGCCTTCATTCTGCCACCTTCTTCCTTTAAAGTTCCTTTAGTGAAGGTTATTTTGTTAGCCTGAAAAATCTTTATTTCATCTTTACTCTAGAGAGTTTTTCTTTATATAGAATTCTAGGCAGAAAGTTATTTTCTTTCAGTATTTTGAAGGTATTTCACTGCCTTCTTTTTTCATTGTTTTCTATATTTTATTTTTTAATTGTTATTCTATTAGAGTTGTTCCAGTTTTTCCTTCTTTGCCCTCTTCCACCCAGCCCACTTCCCGCTCTCACAGTCCATCCCCACACCGTGGTCCATGTGTCATTTATATTTCTTTGACTAGTCCCTTCCCCTTTTTCCCACCATGATCCCTCCTCCCACCTTCCCCTCCCCTACATTTTTCCATGCCTCTGGTTCTGTTTTGTTTGTTAGTTTATTTCATTCATTAGATTCCTCTTATAGGTGAGATCATGTGATATTTGTCTTTCACCAACTGGCTTATTTCACTTAGCAAAATATTCTGCATTTCCATCCATGCTATTGCAAAAGGTAGGAGTTTCTTCTTTTCTTTCTACTGTGTAGTATTCCACTGTGTAAATGTACCACTGTTTTTTTTTTATCTTTTTTGATCCACTCATTTACTGATGGGCACTTGGCTATTATAAATAGCGCTACTATGAATTTAGGAGTGGTTAAGTTCTTTTGAATGGGTGATTAGGGATTCTTAGGGTATATTCCCAGCAGTGGAATCACTGTGTCAAAAGAGAGTTCCATTTTTACTTTTTTTAGGAAATTCCATACTGTTTTCCACAGTGGCTGCACCAGTTTACATTTCCACCAACAGTCCACTAGGGTTCCACTGCCTTCTTTTTACTGTGGAAAAGTTGGTAACTACTCTAATTGCCTTTGTGGGTCATCTGCCTTTTTTCAGTGGTGGCTTTGATAGCTTTTTGGTACTGTACTTATTTATTCACTGTGGTGGTATGAATGCTGTTTGCTCTTATTCTATTTTAGAATTCTTGGGTTTTCTCAATCTGGTGATTGGTGTCTTTTATCAGCTCTGGAGATTTCTCTAATGTATCCTAATAATGCCTCTTCCCAGTTCTCTTAGGTGATAGATGTAGTACATTGAATCTTCTCACTGTATCCTCCAAGTCTCATAACCTTCCCTATTTTCCACCTCTGACCCTTTGTGCCTGCATTTGTTGTATATCAGCATCCTACTGCATTCAGATATACCTTCCAGTTCTTTCAGATGTGCTTCATCTGCTGTTTACCCTTTTTTAGTTATTATATTTTTCATATTAGAAATTTGATATTATAAATTTCATGTTAGAAATTTCTAAACTTCTAATTGTATTTCTAAATTTCGTATTAGAAATTTGTATTATAAAATTGCCTGGCCAGTTTTTTTTGTCCTTGTCAACTTTGATAACCTCTTAATCCCTTTTTATACTTTCATTTCCCTATTTTGTTTCTTTAAATATACAGAACATTATTTTATATTCTGTGTTTGGTAATTTCAATATTTTTTTGTTTTTTAAGTCTCATTGTATTATTGACTGTTTCTTCTGACTTACATTCATGGTAGTTGGTTTATTGAATATTCAGTGATTTCCTTCCTTCTTTATGAATTTTTGTTTATTCTGTGCTCGCATTCCGTAGAAGTTAACGGGTGGGAGTTTTTTGAGGTCTGAGTGGCCTTTTTTGAGTGTATCTCTACCAGACACTTGGGTATACCCACCTGGGGCTACTTTAAATGGTTGGCTCAGTTTTTTGAATTCCAAATCTTTGGGAATTAGGGTCATGCTTAGAAAGTTTCAGGAGACTCTCCTACTTTGTTGAGAGCCAAGGCCAAGGCATGAATCTCTTTAGTGTCATCTACAGGGTGGATTGGTTTCTGTTTCACATCTAGGGTGAAGTGCTTTTGGCTTCAGGCTTTCTGTTCTAGTCCCATTCTGACTTTCCACCTTCTCTGCTGTTGGCCTTTGGCTGAAGTACAGATTATGGAGTCATGCTTTCTTCTTGTTTCTAACTCTAAGAAATTTCCTTTTTCTGCTTCTATGGATATTTATCTAGCATTTTAAGGATTACTATACCAGGGAGGTGTTTTTCTGCATGTTTAGTTTAGCATGTTGCTAAAAACAGAAATTATAATTTAAATTTTAACATGGCAGAATTTATTAGTTTCATCTTTTTGAGTTGTATTTATGTTTTATGTAAGAAGTTCTTACCTATTTGAAAGTCATACGTGCATTTTCCTTTGAAACTTTTAATGTTTAATTTTTCCATATTTATACATACATCTTTAAGCCATCAAATTTGTTTGATGTTTTATATATGGGGTAAAGATCAAATTCCCTTATTCACCCCAGTTGTTCAAGCAAAACATAACTGACTAATTTATCCTTTTCCCAATGATATACAATGTCTCTGATGTCATTCATTTTTATAGTTATATATAAATAGCTCTGTTTCTGTATGGCCCTTTTTTATATCTATCAATTACTTTAAGTATCACCGGAGTTTATAATCTTGATAATTGGTAAAGTGACTCTTGCCACTACTTCATCTTATTCCTTTTAAAAATTGTTAGCTGTTCCTAATAATTTGTATTTCCATGTGAATCTTAGAATCAGTATATCCAAGTGCATGAAGAACTACTAGGATTTTTATTTGAATTATAATGAATTTATCAAATACTATATGAGAAATTGAAAACTTTATAATATGGAGCCTTCTTTTCCATTAAACAAATGCTAGTTACTAAGTTTCCTTTGTCTTTTATTAAAGTTGTATAATTTTTCATCTAAAGATCTTGTGCCATCTTCTCTTTGATTTATTCCTAAGGTGCTTTCATTTTCTTGTCATTGTTACAATGGTATCTTTCTTTTTTCCCCATTTTTCTCTTGATCACTCTTGTGTAGGAATGCAATTACTGAAGAATTACTTTCTAATGCAAATCTGATGAATTTATATACCTTTGCTTAAAATCTTTTTTTAAAAAAATATTTTATTTAATTTTAGAGAAAGGGGAGGGGAGTGAGAAAGAGAAGGAGAGATACATCAATGCATGGTTGGCCTTTTGCCCGCCCCCACGGCTGTGGGCCTGGCCTGCAATGCAGGCGTGTGCTCTGATTGGGAATAGAACCGGTGACCCTTTGGGTTGTAGGCCGGGACTCAACCCACTGAGCCACGCAAGCCAGGCTACTTAAAATCTTTTTATGGTTTCTTTACTACTTGCAGACAAAGTTCAAAAATCTTTTTAGATTTTATTTATTTTTTAGAGAGGGGAAGGGAGGGAGAATGAGCAAGAAACATTATCAGTTGCCTCTTTAATGCCCCCAACTGGGGACCCAGCACACAACCCAGGCATGTGCCCTAACTGGAATTGAACTGGTGACTCTTTGGTTTGTGGGCCATCACTCAACCCACCGAGCCACTCCAGCTGGGGAGAAGTTCAAACATCTTAGCAATGATCTTTCATGATTAGAACCATCTCACTATCATGCCTTATCTTTTGTAACTTCATATTTTGGGACTTGTGCTGTAGTTATATGGAGCTTGTTGTAATTCCCTGGATATACTCTCATTATTAAAATTAGAGATTTATTGAGATAATTTATAGGTAATAGAATTTAAAGTGTATAATTTAGTGATTTTTAGTGTATTTAATATATTTGACTACCACCACTATCTAAATCTAGAACATTATCATCAACCCAAAAAGAAGCCCTTTACTCATTAGCAGTTACTTTTCATTCTTCCTTTTCTGCCCCAAACATTTGTAACCAACATTTTAGTTGGTTTTCTTTATGGAGATGCCTATTCTGAGCATTTCATAGAAATGGAATCATATTATATGTGGCCTTTGTGTCTTATTTCTTTCACTTAGCCTGTTTTTCAAGTTTCATCCATGTTTTAGCATGTATTTGTATGTCATTCACTTTTAGGGCTAAATAATATTCATAATATGGATGATATCACATTTTATCCATGCATCAATTGATGGACATATGGGTTGTTTCTAGTTTTGGGCTATTATGAACAATACTGTTATGAACATTTGTGTACAAGTTTTTGTGTGAATATTCTCAGTTCTCCTGGGTATATATTTAGGAATAGAATTCCTGGGCCATATGGTAATTCAATGTTTAACTTTTGAGAACTGCCAAAGATTTCCACAGTGGCTGTACCACTTTATGTTCTCACTAGCAGTGTATGAGGGTTTCTGATTCCTTTACCTCCTAACCAACATGTTGACTGTCTTCTTGATTATAATCACCCTAGGAGGCATGAAGAGGTTTTGATTCATATTTCCTTAATGAGTAATGATGTTGAGTGTTATTTCATGGGTTATTGACCATTTGTATGTTTCTTTGGAGAGATTTCTATTAAAAATCTTTTGCCCATTAAAAAACTGGATTAGTTTTCTCTTTATTGTTCAATGGTAAGAGTTCTTTATAGATTCTGGATACTAAATCTCTGTCAGATACAGGATTTGTAAATATTTTCTCCAAGTCTTTGGATTATCTCTTCAGTTTCTTAATAGTGTTTTTTGAAGCACAGAGTTTTTAAATGTTGATGAATCATGATTTAATTATTTATTTTTTGTGCTTTTGGTGTCATGTCCTGAAAACCATTGCCTAATATAAGGTTACAAGGATTTATACCTATGTTTTCTTCTAAGAGTTTTATAATTTTAGTTTTTATGTTTAAATCTTTTATCCATTTGAGTTAATTTTTGTGTATGGTGTGAGGTAGAACTTCAACTTCCTTCATTTATGTGTGAATATTTAATTGCCCTAGTACCATTTATTGAAAGGACTATTTATTTATTCTTCATTGAATTGTGTTGTCTGTCTTGTAGGAAATCAATTGACCATACATGTATAGGCCTATTTCTAGGCTCTCAATTGTATTCCATTGATCTGTGGTTTCTAGCCATATGACAGTACACACAGATCTTGATTGCAGCAGCTGCATGGGTAGTTTTGAGATTGGGAAGTAAATTTTCTAACTTTGTTCTTTTCAAGATCATTTTGGATAGTTTGGGTCCCTTGTGTTTCTATATAATTTTGGGAAGAGCTTGACAGTTGTGCAAAAAGTGAGACTTGATAGGGATATTAGGAGGTTTGTGTCTTATTTTTTTTTTTTTTAGGGAAATTTGGGGGAGTTATTTGAGGCGTATTACCATGTTAACAATTTCTTATTCCAGTTCATGAATGAGGGGTGCTTTTCCATTTATTTAGGTCTTTAATTTCTTTCTATGATGTTTGGTAATTTTCAGTATCCAGGTCTTTCATATCTTTGGTTAAATATATTATTGTTGATGTTATTGTCAATAGAATTATTTTCTTAATTTCTCACATTGTTTATTGCTATCCTCTAGAAATACAGTTGAGTTTTACAGTAATGATCTAATGTCCTATAACCTGCTGAGTTTGTTTATCAGCTCTGACAGTGTGGATTTTTCAGGCTTTTCAGTGTGAAAGATCACATTGTCTACAAATATGCAATATTCTCCAGGATTAGACCATACCTTACACCATAAAACAGCATAGTTTTACTTCTTCCTTTTCAATCTGATGGTCTTTATTAATTTTTCTTATCCACATTACCCTGGCTAGAATTCCGCTCACAAAATTGAATAGCAGTGGTGAGAGCAGGCATTCTTGTGTTGTTTCTGATCACGGGGGAAAGCTTTCCTTCTTTCACCATTAAGTATGATGTCAGCTGTGGGATTTTGGTAGATGCCTTTTATCACATTGAGAAAGTTTCCTTTTATTTCTAGTTTGGTGGATTTTTTCAAATGTTTTTCTATATTTATTGAGATGATCATGTGCTTTTCTCCTTTTATTGTATTAATGTTTTATTACATGGTTAATTCTCATATGTTGAACCAACCTTCTGTTCCTGGAATAAACCCCACTTGGTCATGATGTGTAATTAAAAAAAAAAAATTCTGAGTTCCGACCAAGATGGAGGCATAGGTAGAAACCCTTCCCTTCCTCTCACAACTAAAAGGAGAATAACAACCAGTCTAAAATCAATAAACAACTAGAAGCACCAGAAAATCAAATTGCATGGAACTCTGACAACCAAGGATTTAAAGAAAAAATGAATCAGAACAACCAGACTTACCAGTCTGACCCCTTGGCGGGCAGGCAACTCAGAAAAACTGCTGTGAGACAGCTAGGGGATGGGGCTGATGGCTGAGCTCAGCAGAGCTGTGAGGTAGGGACTGACTTAAGGGGGAAACTGAGATGCAGCTGACTGTGGGCTACGGCTGGGGTTTCTGCAGTGGGAGATACTTCTAGTCTGACTCAAGAGTCTGTTGGAAAGTGCCCTAGAGACTAGCAGGCAAGCTGCATTGCTCTCTCTGGCCCCTCCTCCACAGGCAGTGCAGCAAAGAGGGTTGCCCAGGGTGAATACCTAAGGCCCCACCCCTTACAATTTATCAGCTGTGCCAATACAAAAAAATAGGGCCCAAATGAAAGAACACAGCAAAACCTCAGAACTAAACGATGAGGACATTGCCAACCTATCTGATGGAGAATTTAAAGCCCTGGCAATCAAAATGCTCATGGAACTGATTGAGCTTGGTCAAAAAATGAAAGAACAAATGAAAGATACTCAAAATGAAATAAAGCAAAATATTCAGGGAATCAACAGTGACAGGAAGGAAACCAGGATTCAAAGCAACAACTTGGAACAAAAGGAAGAAATAAACATCTAACTGGATCAGAACGAAGAAACAAAAAAAAAAAAATGAAGAGAGGCTGTGAGGACTCTGGGACAACCTGTAACGTTCCAGTATCTGAATTGTAGGGGTGCCAGAAAGAGAAGAGCAACAGCAAGAAATTGAATACTTATTTGAACAAATAATGAAGGAAAACATCCCCAACCTGGCAAAGGAAATAGACTTCCAGGAAGTCCAAGAAACCCAGAGAGTCCCGAAGAAGTTGGACCCAAAGAGGAACACACCAAGGCACATCATCAAGTTACCCAAGATTAAAGACAGAGAAAATCCTAAGAGCAGTAAGAGAAAAGAAGACAGTTACCTACCTACAAAGGAGTTCCCATAAGGCTATCAGCTGATTTCTCAAAAGAGACCTTACAGGCAAGAAGAGGCTAGAAAGAAGTATTTGAAGTCATGAAAGGCAAGGACCTACATCCAAGGTGACTCTATCCAGCAAAGCTTTCATTTAGAATGGAAGGGAAGATAAAGTGCTTCCCAGATAAGGTCAAGTTAAAGGAGTTCATCATCACCAAACCCTTATTATATGAAATGTTAAAGGGACTTATCTAAGAAAAAAGATAAAAACTATGAAAAGTAAAATGACAACAAACTCATAACTATCAACAAATCAACTTAAAAGAAAAACAATGAAAACAAAAACTAAGCAAACAGCCAGAACAGGAACAGAATCAAGAGAAATGGACAACACACAGAGGGAGTTCAGTGGGGGAAGGGTGCAGTGGAGGGGGAGGGTACAGGGAAGAAGAAACATAATTAGTAGGCATAAAATAGATGGGGAAAGATAAAAAATGGTATAGGAAACAGAGGACTCAAAGAACTTATATGTGCAACCCATGGACATGAACTAAGCGGGGGGGGGGGATGCTGGAGGGTTGTGGGGACAGAGTGGAGGGGGGATAAAGGGAGAAAAATTGGGAAAACTTAATAGTATAATCAATAAAAAATACTTAAAAAATTCTTGGATGTGGTTTGCTACTATTTTGTTGAGGATTTTCATGGGTATACTCATAAGGGATATTGGTCTTTAATTTCTTTCTTGTGTTTGTCTAGTTATAGAATGCATTAGAAGGTGTTCTCTCCTGTGTTTTGGAAAAATTTGTGAAGCATTGTTTTTAGTTCATTTTTAAACATTGATGAAATTCATTAGGGAAGCCATCTGTTCTTTGGCTTTTCTTTTGTTGTTTTTGGAAGTTTTTTGATTACTAAATCAATATCCTGTTATAGGTCTACTTAAATTTTCTGTTTCTTCTTAAGTCAGTTTGGTAATTTGTATCTTTGCCAGAATTTAATGATTTTTTACCCTGGTTCTGTTTTTTTTTCCGCCATACAATTTTTGCCATATAATCCTTTTTATTTCTGTAAAGTTGGACATACCATCCCCTTTATTTCTGATTTTAGTAGTTTGTCTTTTCTGTTTCCTGGTCAGTTTAGGCAAAGATTTGCCATTTTTATTGATCTTTTTAAAGAATTAATTCTGGTTTTGTTGGTTTTCTCTATTAGTATTCCTATTTTCTTAATTTATTTTTTACTCTAATTGTTATTGTTTCCTTCCTTCTGCTTCATTTTAGTATAATGCACTCATTTATTTTAGTTTTTAACATGGGAAGTTAGGTTATTGATTTGAGATCCTTCTTCCTTTTCAATGTGGTTATGTATAGCTATAATTTGCCTTCCAAAAACTGCTTTTTAACTGCTTCCATAAATGTTGTTATGCTGTTTTTCATTTTCATGTATCTTAAAATATTTTTTCATTTCCCTTGCAATTCTTTGTTTGATCCACTGGTTATTTATGAGTTATTTATTTATGAGTGTTCTTTAATTCTCACATACTTGTAAATTTCTCAAAATTTCCATTTGTATTTTTAGTTTTATTCCATTGTGGTTGGAGAATGTACTTTGTATGATTTCATTCCTTTAGAATGTACTGAGTCTTGTTTTATGCTGTATTGTGTGGTTTATTCCCGGAGAATGTTTCATATGTACTTGGTGAAGGTACATTCCGCTGTTGTTGTGGGGAGTGTTCTATAATAGTCTTCTAGGTCTAGTTGCTTAATAGTGTTTGTGTTATGTTCTTACTGACCTACTGCCTACTTGTTCTATCCATTATTGAGAATACAATGTTTCATTCTCCAGCTATTATTCTCTGTCTTGTTTCTCACTTTAATTCTGTCAGTTTTGCTTCATGTATTTTCGCCTTTGCTTTTAAGTGTATATATGCTTATCATTATGTTTTTAAAATAGATTCACCTTTTCATCATTATAAAATGCCCTTTCTTGTCTTACAGCCTAATGTATCTAATATTAGTACAGCCTTTCCCACTCTTTCTTTGATTGCTGTTTATATGGTATATATGCTACTATTCTTTTATTTTCAACCTATTTATGACTTTGAATCTAAAGTTTAAAAAACAATTTCTGTTTTTATTGATATTTTCTACTTGAGATATTTTTATGTATTTAGTTTTTTAGGCATGGTATTCATTAGGTCTTTGAATGTATTTGTAACAGGTGATTTAAAGTTTTCGTCTGTTGTGTCCAACATCTGGGTTTCCTCAGAGACGGTTTTTCTTGACTGCTTCCCCCCTCTATGTGGGCCATAATTTCCTATTTCTTTTCCTGGCTCATAATTTTTTTTTTTGTTTAAAAATATTAGACATTTTAAATAATTTCTTATGGCAACTCTGGAAATCAGGTTTCTTCATTCTCCAAGATTTGTTTTTGTTGTTTAGTGACTTTCCTAGTCTGATTCTGTAGAGTCTGAATTAAAAAAATAAATTATTTGCCACTGAAGTCTCTGCTCAGCTAGGTTAGTGGTCACTTAATGATAGGACAGATATTTCCTTAACCACCTGGAACTAGTAAGTCTTTCAGCTTTTGCTGAGGGGCTTTCTGTGTGTGTTGGCATGAATTCCATGCTCTGATGCAGTTTACAACATTGCTTTAGTCTTTACTTTTTTCTTGTGAAAGCCTCAGTATCAGCCAGATGTGAGATGCTAAGGCTTTCCTGGACATGCGTAATGGCCTGTACATGTGTGTGGCCTTCTTGATTCCCAATATTTTCATGGAAGTTTTTCGGTCAATCTCTTATTATCTCCATTCTGTATCACTGCCCAAGACAACTGCAGTGTTATATGATTGCTGCAGATTGTCTTGCACAAATGCTCTGGAGATAGTGCTTTTTGCATAGTGTGAGTTCTGAATCAGGTCAAATAAAGACAACGTCTGAGAACAGGGCATTTCAGGGGAGCTTCCTGACATGTCTAATAGTCACAAGTTTAGGGCTCTTTGGTGAGTCCAAGTCCGTTTTGTTTCCTCCAGTATTTGCTAGGCTATTAGTTTTTGCATTTACTATGGCTATGACCTGTATTTTTTTCAAGAGTACTATGGAACTAGGAGAGAATGATGGGAATAGGACAAGTTAAAAATGTCACAGGATCACTTTTTTACTGAGATTCAGTCAGGTTTTTTGTTTGTTTGTTTGTTTGTTTGTTTTTAAATAAAAGTTTCTTGAATTGTTGTAAGCCTTTGGGTAATTTCCAGACTTGTGAAAAAATTGATTTTGACAATTTTTGCCAGCTTTTTTTCATTGCTTTTATGGAGGAACAGATTTTTGGAGGTCATTAATTTTCTATTTTGGAAGTGCTCTCTCCACCCCCTGATATTTTTACATTTCTTTCTCCCAAATGCTTTATCACCTTCTTTGGAAACTGCAATACATTCTTCCAAGATTCAGCTCAAATATTACTTCTTTAGTGACACCTTTTCTGATTTTCCTCCATGTATTATAACATATTTTTGTTGCCTTGAACATAACTCTTTTCACTTATTAAGATATTTTGTTTGTTGATATATCCTACTAGATTGCAGGGTATTTGAGAATGTTTTTTATCTCTAGTTCCTAAGAGTTGAAGAATCCTTGGAGATTATGTGTAGTTGTTAACATAATTTTACAAATGAGACTGAAGCCTAGAGGGAGTAAGACAGTTTAATACTTGACTAAATATTTAGTAGTAGGTGTGTTTCTAAAACCCACTTTCTGCTAATTGTGCAGTACATAATCATTATGCACTTAATTATTAGTTTTATGTATAATTGTGAAGCTGTGGTTATAAATATTGCTAGATATTTGCAAGTGAAAACAAATCTATCTTAGTAGAATTTCATATATATACACACATTAATTAACTTGTGTTAGGAAGCTCTTACCTTGGAAACATTCTATATACAGTCATGTGCTGCTTAATGATGGGGATACAGTCTGAGAAATGTGTCATTAGGGAAATTCGTACTTGTGTGAACATTATAGATTGTACTTAACAAAACTAGATTGTATAGCTTTTATAGATTGTACTTAACAAAACTAGATTGTATAGCTTACCACACACCTAAGTATTTGGTATAGCTTATTGCTCCTAGGCTACAAGCTGTGTAGCATGTCACTGTACAAAACAACAGGAGATTAAATCAAATGCAAGAGAAAATGATGCTATCGTGGGATGTGGACATACATAACAGCATACTGTTTTACAGCAAACTTTTTTTTTTTACGTAAGTAGAAAGGGTACACTTTAAAGTAACAATAAAAAATGTTATAAACACATAAACCAGTAACATAGTCATTTATTATCATTATCAAGTATTAAGTACTGCTAATAATTGCATGTGCTATACTGTTATAGGACTGTCAGCACAGTGGTTTGTTTATACCAGTATCACCACGAACATGTAAGTACTGAGTTGCGCTATGATGTTATGATGGCTATGATGTTACTAGGTGATAGGAATTTTTCAGCTCCATTATAATCTCAATAAGGAACACCATTGTGCATGCAGGCCATTGTTGACTATAACATTGATATGTGGCCTATGACTGTACATAGTTCTCAGTTACTGAGAAATGCATGATATTTGCATTCCTATGGAAATAATCTTACAAATGATGTCTAGCTTCCAGGGCCTGATTATAATGGCTAATGTACTTGATACCTGTTTAGGACTCTGTTGACTGCACACAAAAGGAGCCCATCTCAAATTAGTTTCCATAAAAGGAATTTTACTGGCTGAAAACAGAAACTTGGTATCCTGAATTCAGCTGTGCATGAAGCCAGTTAAAATTATTTTGGTCTACTATGGTTATACTTCTATTAGCATTTTTGTAAGCATTTTAAATGCCTATACAGAATGCTATCCTATGTGACATTGTTTACCATTATGAATCATTTGCATATTGCTGGAAATATAGGTTTCCACATCCTCACTAATAGTTTACTTATAGTGGAATTCTATAAATAAAATCAAGACAGAATATGAATATTTTTAAGCCTCTTGATGTATTATGAACAATCTTGATGTATAACTATGGTGGAAATATTTTACTAATTTCCACATTTACCAAGATCATGTAAAAATTATCGATTCCAGGACATCTTTGCTAACAAATATAATGATGCTTTAAATCATTGAATAATGATTTTTGTGGGGAATTTTTTTTTAGGCTGTAAAACAGCTATTTCTTGTAGCTATAAGTAATGATATAGGTGATAAAAGAAGGTATAAATTAGGATAACTCTTAGATATATGTCTCTTGCTTTGATCTCTTCTCTGGACCTTATACTTGTAAATCTAATTGCTAATTCCTATCTCCAATGGGTTGTTCAATAGGTATCTCTAACCTAAAATGCACCCTATTGTGCTCTTGGTATTTTACCCCAAACCTTTTCCTGCTGTCTGTCAGGAACTGTTAAGAGTTTGAGATCTACCCTACTTGTAAACTGATGAGGTTAGCGTGCCATAGTTTCGTTGATGTTGGCAGAAGAGATAAGACAAGGGATTTTATCACTCATAGAAATACCTATAGCCAGAGTATCAGCATTGGCTCCAGTGCCCATAGCCTCAGTTTCCACAGGGCTATCTGACAGGGCCAGGTGACATCTGCACATGCAGTGGATTGTGTTATAGGAGAGGAACCCTCAGCTTAGGACACTAAGCTTAGGGCACTGGAATCTTTTGTAATGGGCAGCAGGTCAGCCCCAGGGAAGGAGGGTGAATCTCTAGTTTTTTTTCTAGCATATAGCACCTTGAACAGTGCTTGGCACCTGTGAGCAGTTAATATATTTTGTTGAATGAATGAGTGAATGAATGATTTACATGGTAAGGAAGTAAAATTCTGTTTTCATAATTTGTAGCATATATTAGAAGTACTATAAGGAAACCAGGGAAAAATGATGAAGAGATTGCTTTTTATTCACAGAAGTTAATGAACTTAACCAGTTCATTAAGTCATTCACTCATCAGATATTTGAGTGCCAGGCAAGGTCATAAACACTGATGATACTCTGATAAATGAGGTGTGCACAGTCTCTGTCTTATGGAACTTAAAATCCAGGTGGGGAGAGAGGCAATGAGTAAGTACAGTGTAAATATTGTGGTGGATAAAGTTTTGGAAGTTCTTGTTGTACAGGTTGCAAACTCCGCCTTCATGGACCAGGCAGTTAATGTACAAGAGTGCTGTGGGCTGTGAGAGCATTGAAAGAGCTGACAGTGGAGGAAGCCAGGATGAAATGCAGAGCACCTGCCTGTCTTGTGTAAAGGCTGCAGCAGCTGTCTGCCCCCTTTGATTGATGTCACATGGGAATGAGGACCCACTCTTTCTTTGTATTCAAGTTTTTCAAGAGAAACTGAAAAATCTCTAGATTGTCATCCAAAGCATTGCAGTTTTCTAAGGCACTCTGTAGTCCAAATGGGACATAGAACTTTGACCTACAGTCTTCTTCTACATAAGGAATACTGCCTGTTAAATAAGATTCTAACAAAAAACTGTAGGAGTGGGAGGGCATTGTTCTTCCTTGATTACCATATTTTTCTTTTGTTGTCCCTAAATTTTAATGTTATCCCCAGATCTTCCCTTTGTAATTATATATCGGGACACTTATGGCATACATAACTAATAGGAACAATTGTGGATGTAAAAATCATTAGAACATGAGATTTGTAAGGGGAAAAAAAGACCTCTGGCTCCATCTTACCAGCTTTGTGTTGTTGGAATAGCTGCTTACCTTCTTTCTCAGTGCTTAGTTTACTCCTCATCTATAGAATGAGAGTAACAGTTAAGTTGCCTCATGAAGGTATGAGAATGAAAAAACGTACTTGGAAATGCTTTGTATATTGTCAGGACTGTATGACTGTTGTGCTCTTATTCTTTTTCCAACTCTCCTTCTTCCCATTCCCTGCCTAGTCCATTGTACCTGACTCATTCTTTCATTGCATTGTACTAGATAGCACTTACGGATACAACAACTTTGGCAAGAATTTAAGTTAGTAATCTTTGGGGATATTTTTGGTTTTAAAAGAAACTCCTAGAGCCATTGCCTTAACCTAACAGTACGATAGTCTGATGTCCCACAGGCCAGTGGTCATTGGGTAGGCAGATCTTTGGCTCAAATTCCACAGCCAAATAAGTGCCTGTTTCACTTATCTCAAAGACAGTTTTCAAATGACATTGTTTTCTTTGGCAGTGATTGAAACCAGAAGTTGCTGACAGCTTGGTATTTCCTCTCTCTTATTGATTTGCATGATGTATGGGATATACACAATACAGAAAGACCATGTGAAATTTTATCATTCCATTGCTCTTGTTGCATTCCTAGGAAAACAAACTTAATAGGAGTAAACATTGCTACAGGGCATTCTGTCATAAACATGAAGTTCTTGTGTGTGTTGGGATGTTGGAGCTATGGGTATCTAGGATACCATAAACATTTTCTGTGGCAAGAGACTTATGTTGCCTTTGGGGAAGTTGTGAGTCTGTATAACAAAGTAGCAGTGTCTTTCTTGTAAAATAATTATTCTCAGTGGTGATAGTGGGGTGGTTGGATGGCAAGGGAGAGAGGAGTTACCTGGGGAGAAGAATCTCATCTCTCTTGTTTTTTTCCCTTGCTCTAACTTTATTATGAAAAATTTCAAAATATACTGAAAACCTGAAAGAACAGTACAGTGAATAAACCATATGCCCATCATGTCAATTCAACTACTAATATTTTACCATATTTTCTTTATACATTTTTTAAAAACGTAGATAATTTTGAATGAGGACCATGCGCTAGAGGGATTATTGTCCCTTTTCTTAGGTGGGACAGAGCTACTGTGATTTTTTAGGGTAATATACCCATTTTAATAATGTATATTTGTTTAAGTAGCTTTTAAGTATTTTTTATTTTTCAGAAAGTCATATACTTTACAAGGTATTTTCCTTGATATTTCTACATGGCATCATACACAGTTATAGCAATAGTGTTGCTATTGCGTATGTGCTGTACTTTACATCCCTGTGACTATTTTGTTACTGCCAATTTTTACTTTTCACCCAGTGCTGTAAGTATCAATGAGTAAAATGACATGATACCTACAACTGACTTTCAAATAGTTCACCAACAAAAAACTCCTCATAATTTATTTTTTAACTCTATTTTTAGTGTTGACACTATTACAAATGTCCCCATTTTCCTCCCCTTTGCCCACCTCCATGCCACCCCCCTTCCCTCTGGCCATCAACACACAGTTGTCTGTTTCTATGGGTCATGCACATATGTTCTTTGGTGAATCCCTTCATCTTTTATCCAGTCCCCCCTCCCCTCTGACATACACTTTCTTTCAAAATTGGATTAATCAGGGGTTATGTATGGCATTTTGTTGTAATGTCTTTTACAATCTGGAATAACCCTGCCCCCCTCATTTTTTTACTCTACATATGGAACACTGCAAGACAATTAGCCAAAGAGTCAATATCTTGGACTTTGCCTGATTGTTTCTTTGTGTTACTATTTTTCTTTTAGCCTATTTTCTAAATTAGAAGTTAAGCCTTAAGATTTATTAGGTTAAAGGTTTTGGCAGAATCACTTGATAGGTGATGCTGTTTACTTCATATTGCATCACATCAGGAAGCGTATAACATCAGTATTCATGTCCACATTAGTGATGCCAAGATTTCTTTTTCCTTTTAATACTTTGGTAGCATGTGAATACCCTGTTTCTCATCAATCTTTCATCAAGGATTTTGGTATACATTGAGAATCTTTGCTGAATCTGTGTTTTAATATCATACTTCTCAATTGTGATACTTTTTCTCCCAATTCTTTTGACAGTGTCCACCATTTTTGGGAATGAATAGTATCTTTCAGTGTGTTGGCTAAGTAAATGGGTTGAAAACCAGGGTTATAGGAAACATTTAATGGTATTTAATTTTATATAACTTCTTCCAAGTTGGACTTTAATTTCTTTGGAAAGAAAGTACTGATTACAAACCAAAAGTCATTCATTGAATGGACATTATATCTGATGAAATTAGTTTCTTGACTAGGAAACTCTTTTACTTGCTGTCAGGTTATGTCAAAGAAGCCAGTGTATGTTAGTTTTAACAAGGCACTTTAAAATACCCCATTTTTTCATTTTTTGAGCCATTTGGTTAATTCAGAAGCATTTTAATAGTTATGCTCTGAACACATTGATTATTCATTTTTTATTTACTGTTGTGTAAATGAAAAATTTACATGAAGTTGCTTAAACCTAGTAGAAGAGACAGATTGATAAACAGATAGGATCTGGTATACTGTGGTATAGACAGGAAGTTATGCAAGTTTTAAATAAGTGCTGTGCAACCTGTAAGGAAGTCTAATTACATGAACAATTGCTCCTAAATTCAGTATTGCATATTTTCAAAATACTGGGTATTGACTTCCAGGTTCTTTTGATCATTGCAAATACATTCTGAATCATGGTTAGATTTAAAGATTTTAAATAGTTGGTTGGGCATATTCTTCTTTTTCTAAGCAGAAGATAAAATAAATCCATAACTACTACTTCTGGGTGAGTAGTTTATTCCAACAGCAGTTCTCTGACACCTACTAGTTGTCAATTCAGGTCTGACACTAGCGAGAGTAAGTGCAGGACTGACTGTAAATTATAAGGGCTCAGTTTTACAGGATTTCCTCCACTTCAGATGACCTCCAGGACTATTGCACTTCTGGTGGGCTGGTTTGACTACGCATTTGGGAGTTTTCATGACCCCTCTTTAGGTTTGATCATTTGCTAGAATGATTCACAGAACTCAGGAAAAGTACTGTACTTTCAATTACCATTTTATTAAAAGGATGCAAAAGAACAATCACCTCATTGGCATAACAAAACACACCTTTATCAGGGAATTCTAAGGGTTTTTGGAGCTCTGTGCCAGGCACTAGGGACAGAGACCAGGTATATATTTTTTCTTATATCATGGTAGTAAAGTCAGAGTAATGCTTTTGATAAGCATAATCAATTTACAGGACATTTCTGTCCTAAAGTGAATTGGAGAAGGGTTCATTTAGGCATCAATTTGAGTGGCTGTAGTGGATTGCTTTCCATTAGATAAGACTTCACGAAACCAAAACATACAGGTGGTTTGTAGTGCTAAATAAAAAAAGATTATTTTGACTTTCATTTAGTACTCAAATTTCTAAGTCTTTAAAATGAAGAATTATTTTATAAAGTTGATTTTGGGTTTGAATTATGTATGACATTTTACTTATATTTGTATTTACAAATGATTTGGAGCATGCTTATGCAGGTAAATGTATATATGATTTGAATGTTACTGTGTTTATATTAACTTATTTATCAAGCCATGTGTTGATTTCCATTTTTCGTATTCTTTAAAATTTGTACTCTACATACCAAGACACATCATAATTAAAATGCCAAAGGTTAAACATAAAGAATCTTAAAAACAGCAAGAGAAAAGCAGAGAGTTACCTACAAAGGAGTTCCCATAAGACTATCAGCTGATTCTCAAAAGAAACTTTGCAGGCAAGCAGGGACTGGCAAGCAGTATTAAAAGGGATGAAAGGCAAGGATCTACAACCTAGATTCCTCCATCCAGCAAAGCTATCATTCAGAATGGAAGGGAGGATAAAGTGCTTCCCAGACAAGGTAAAGCTAAAGAAATTCATCATCACCAAGCCATTATTACATGAAATGGTAAAGGGACTTATTTAAGAAAAAGAAGAAGATCAAAACTATGAACATTAAAAAGACAGCAAATGAACAACTGTCAACAAATGAATCTAAAACAAAATACAACGACAACAAAAAAGACAAAAACAAACTAAGCAAACAACCATAACAGGAATGGAATCATAGATATGGAGATCATTTGAAAGGTTATCAGCTTGGGGTGGGGGCAGTGGGAGAATGGGGGAGAAGAAGCAGGGACTGAAAAGTATAACTGGTAGGTAAAAGTAGACAGGGAGTTGTTAAGAATAGTGTAGGCAGTGGAGAAGCCGAAGAACTTATATGCATGACCCATGGACATGAACTAAGAGGGAGGGGGATTGCTGAAGGTAAGAGGGGTATCAGGTGGAGGGGGGCAAAGGGAGAAAAATTGGGACAACCATAATAACATAAACAAAAAAAATATTTAGAAGGAAAAAAAAAAAAAAAAACACTGTATGAGCCAAACAAAATAAACCACTACTAATAAAAGGGACTCTATGGGGGAAAAAATGTGTAGTCTAACCTTCATAAGATAGACTAGTATTATTAATAGCAGCATAATAGTATATTATTAATTACAATAACTACTATATATGCAATCACTTTTATTATTTCATGTTATCTTTCTAAACAAATTTGAGGGGAGATTATATCTACATATACAGATATAGATATTCAATAAATTAAAAATAAGACACATTAAAGCATGGGAAAACAGTAGCTTAATAGGAATAAATCATGACTTACCAGGAAGAAAAGGTAGTCTGTAGAAATACATGCTTTATGTTCAACATGGTTACTAAGGGCAATGGCATCTCCAGAGCAGTTCTTTCCAACTTGGTATTCAGTCAGGTGCAAGCTACATTGTTATTATTTTAATACTACTAATTGAAGCAAATTTAGATTGTTGTAAAGCCACTTCTTCATTTTAATATGAATACTTCTTGTATGTGTGGGGAGGAGAGGTGAGATTTGTTATGCAGGAATTGGCTCACATGCATAACACAAGTTCTGCCCTGGAAAAATCCAGGGGAGAATCATTGCTCTCCAGAGTATGTGCACACAGATGGGAGGGAATGCCTATAGGTTATGATTTACAGATTACAAAAGTTACCAATTATTTTCCTTTTCATACTAACTTTTATACATATACATTTATTTTTCTTTTTATTCTGTGAGATCAATATCTATCCCCTAGTATTTTACTTTTAAGGGATTTTAAGAACATTTAGAGTGCTTTATAAATACTTTTATAATCTCATATTTGGAATTATAAATTTAGCATTGAATTAGACTTGAACTATATATTGAATTGGACATAGAAATAAATAATAAATGGAATTTGTGGTTAGTGCCAGTAATCTTGATTTATATAAGAAATGAGTTGGGAATTGAAGTACATGATGATATAGTCAAAACTCTAAACATGGATGCCTGAGGAAGTGATGGGCATGCATTGGGTTGCTCATGAAAGACTTCTGTGAGAAGAAGTATGTCATGAAGAATTTGGGAGATATGGATTGGTAGCTAGCAGATGATAATCTTACCTTGGATTACTAAAATGTCTCAACTAGTTACCTCCCACTAAATGTGTTCTTCAGAGAGAAATAATATTAGGTAACTAATACTTAATCAGAAAATTCTGGAAAGCATAGTATTTAGAGAACCAAATGATGCCATTTCATTCTCAAAGCAGGCATCATCAATGACCATTATTTAGAGTGTTTAGGTATAAATCATAGTTGAGAGACATATTATCTCTATGTACAATACTTAACATTGGGCCAGCTCTTTGTCTAATTTAGCATTAGTGGAATTGGAAAACTTGAACTTTTAGAAATGGGTTTTTTAAATTAGAAGACTTAGTGAATATTTTTCCTTAGTTTTTGTAATTCACAGGGATAAAATTATACTTTGGTGGGTGTTTGAGAATGGATAGTAGGATCCATTGTTTTCTCTAGGAGCTTTTACTCTGATTCAATGGCTACACAACTTGATTGTGCATCAGAACCATTGGGGACCCCCCCCCCACTTAATAAGGAACTTACATTATTATATATTTATAAGAACATATACAAAAGTAGAATAATATAATGAGTAGTGGGATTTTAGCATTATGTATATACAGGGTCTGGCACAAATAACACCCCTTTTTATTATAAAATCCTATTACAAAATTATAAGCATGTAATTTTGTAACATAACAATATCATACAAGCATACCATATGACATTTTAAGTGAAATGTTCGAATTAAAACTATAAATTAATTACCCTCATATTGTTACCCTACCAACCACACTCAAGCAGGCATTACTTCTGCTGGACCCTGTATACTAGGGTTTTTCTGAGACTTTTTGATTCATACTTGGAATCAGAACCTGGAAACTACTTAAGACAAATTCTCACACATGCACACACCAGATCACCAGGCAATTCTGACACACAGTTGAGATTGGGAAGCATTCATTGTTCTAGGAATCTCTAGATAATTGTTTCAGAACAAATGTTATTTAAATGCTATTTATCTTGACCTATATTTACACCACCTCCCATATCTAGATTTATTTCTAACTTCCAGCATTTTTCTTAAAATTTTTAATTGGATAAAGTTTGGGTAGTTCAACACTTTATTAATGCCTCTAATGTGTTAATGTATGAATATGAAATTAATGCTAAGTGAACTTCTTTTAAAAGAAATGTCCTGCCTTGTTAGAGCTTTTACTTAAAGTACTTTGCCCACACATCTTTGTCTTTCCTGGTCGATTTGATTTCTTCTACATTATCATGGAAATCCAAATCCATAAGGGTGTTAAATGTGTAGTTTCTTATAACTGCAATTGGAAGATTGGGTGGATCTGGAATGATTTTCTACTGACTCAGGAGTGTGTTCAGAGTTCTTTTTTCTCCATTGTTTATGCCCAGTAGTTAACTTTTCCTTTGACTGCTTTGACTTAGCATAGCTCAGGATGTTTTTTTGTAAGGGCTATCAGATTGATAAAAGTGATACACACTATCTTCTGTTTTAAACTCTAATTAAGCTATAAATATTCTATGCCAAGATGAGTTTTTAAAACTTCAGGTGGAAATCTTTGTTTAGATGTGTCAGAAGTAATTGTTCTGTAGAATACTTAGCTATGTATTTCAGATACAGTACTTTGTCAGGTCAGTTAACAGATTGTCTGAATAACTGACATAAATACTAATGAGGACATTTATTGTCTCATGAGTTCTGAAAGGAGGTGGCTCTACCGTTATCTAATTCAGTGTTCTAATTGGATCATTTTTTTCTCTGATTCTCTTTTCCCCATCATGGCCACAGATAGTTGCAATAGGTCTAAACATCATGTTCTTATGTAATAAAATCCCAAAACTGGAAGGATGAGTAGGACCTTTTCCACAAGCCTCTCCGTTTTTCTGGGTAAAAAATCTTTCTCTGCAACCTTCAGCAGACTTTCTCTTATGTCCCATTAAGTAAAACCAGTTCCATACCCAGTCCTAAATTAGTTACTGACAAGAGGAAATAGGATTCCCCTTATCACCTCAGAACAATATTGGCTCATCCCCTGGAACTGGAGGAGGGACCCACCCAATAAATTTCATTGATGTTTCATCTTAAATGACATGGGTGTTTTGTCATCACAGGAGAGGCAGAGGCTGATGGGCAGGCAATCATTAGTATATGCCAAACTATAATATTAATTTATATGTGACATTTTCCACATACCACATAAAAGGTATTCACATGCAAACTGAAAATGCGGTATTTTAACCTTTAGCACACATGCATGTTCATTTGAGAAGCATGTTATTCTCTAAGTGCTACCTCATGATGGCATAGGAAGCCAGTGTCATGGGTTTCGATCTAATCTATTAGTTGCTGAGTGTTCTTATTTTTATCTTGGGTACAGTCAGTTGATTTCCCTTTGAGATTATGCTCTTCATTGGTATTATTGGGTTGGCCAAAAAGTTCTTTTGTTTTTTTCTGTAAGATGGCTCTACCAGAGCTTAGTTATCTTTAACTGCATTCAAAACAATTTTGTTAGATTTGTATCATGACAGTTGTCAAATTAGCATGCATTTTTAAAAAAGCTTAACAGAATTGGTGAATTTTTATATAGCCATTTTAATACTGAAGATGGAAGAAAATATACATTTTTGTCATATTATGTTTTATTATTTTGGGAAAGGTAAAAATGCAACTGAAATGCAAAAAAAAAAAAAAGATGTGTGTAGTGTGTGGAGAAGGTGCTGTGACTGATCGAATGTGTCAAAGTGGTTTGTGGAATTTCATGCTGAAGATTTCTTGCTCGACGATGATCCATGGTTGGGGAGACCAGTTGAAGTAGATAGCAATCAAATCAAGACAGTAATTGAGAACAGTCATCATTATACTCAATACATGATTTTGGCAGTAGTTGCTGATTCTTTTTAATTAATTGTACTTGTCCTTCTAGGTGGATTTTCCACGGTTTTCCTGGTGCGGACTCATGGTGGAACCCGCCATGCATTGAAGAGAATGTATGTCAATAACTTGACGGACCTCAGCATTTGTAAAAGGGAAATTAAAATTATGGTAAGTGAAAGTATAATTTTTTAAAAAAAATTGGTATATTTTTCTTTGGTTATGGCATTAACCAGGTTTTAAGCATGCTGTTTATTACTTTATGCACATCTATGAAAGCCATTGGACATCATTAAATTAACTTGGAAAATTATCTAAAAAGAAACCACTGTCTTGAGTTTAATGTTTACCACTCACATTAGTGTTCAGTATGTTCATTGTATGTGTTTGTATTCACAGACAAGAATTAATTTTACTTTTTATTTTTAAAATCATGCTATAAAGTTGTTCAGTTTATTTGATGTACTCCACAATATGTAAGGTATCATTCAGCAAAAGATTCTTTTTAAATATTAGGCCCTGGCTGGTGTGGCTCAGTGGATTGAGCGCCCGCCTGCAAACCAAAAGGTCACTGGTTTGATTCCCTTTCAGCGCACATGCCTGAGCTGCAGGCCAGGTCCCTAGTTGGGGGCATGAGAGAGGCAAGGGATTGATGTTTCTCTCTTTCTCCCTCCCTTTTCTTCTCTCTTAAAATAAATAAATGAGATCTTTAAAACTAAATAAATATATATTAGGAAACATGAAAAGTATTTTAATAGGCCATTAAAGAAAATTTCAGTAACTCAGTTAACTAAATAGTAAAAAAAACATATATTACCAAGTGAAAATTTCCTTTTTTCTAGGGTTGCTTATTCTCGGTGCTCCAGATGGCTTCTTGTTAATTTTGTCCTACTCTCCCTCCTCCTCCCCACTTTTGTCTGTTCTTTTCTTCCTTTACATCAACTGTGTATCAAGATCTAATATATACATATACATTTAAAAATTTTTATTGAGGTACAGTTCTCAATAATATAACCATTTAAGGTGAATAGTTCAGTGACATTTAGTGTATTCACAATGCTTATGCAACTACCACCTCAATCTAGTTCTAAAATCTTTTCATCACTTCAAAAGAAAACCCTCTTCCCATTAAGCAGTTGCATTTCATTCCCCTCTTGATTTAACTGTTGATAGCCACCTGTCTACTTTATGTCTCTGGATTTATCTGTTCTGAATAATTCATATAAATGGAGTCATGTACTATGTGACCTTTTGTGTCTGGCTTCTTTCACTTAGCATGTTTTTGAGGTTTATTGACATTGTAGTATGTGCTTCATTTTTATGCCAAATAATATTCCACTGTATATATTTATATCACATTTGTTTATCTGTTGGACTTTTTAAAAAAACATAGATGAACATTTGGGCTGTTTCTACCTTTTGGCTGTTGTGAATAGTGCTGCTATGAATGTGTTACACGTTTTTGTTTGAGTACCTGTTTTCAGTTCCATTGATTATATGTCTGGGAGTGGAATTGCTGAGTCATACGATAATTTTGTGTTTAACTTTTTAAGGAACGATTACAGTGTTTTCCACAGTGGCTGAATCATTTTATATTCATACCACCAATGTATGAATTTTCCAGTTATTAAACAATTCATTTTCAGTTTTCAATTCTATTTGACATTCTATATTGTATTATTTTAGTTGTATAGCAATAATGGTTAGACATTTATATATGAATGTTACAGTTTTTCTATATCCTTGTTTTCCCATACTTGTTATTACTGTCAGTTCTACTTAACCAACTGCTAAGAGGGGGATTTCTTATTTTTTATCAACATCTTTATTATCACACCTATTTTGAACCCTTTGTTTGAAGATGTGCACCTTTATACAGTCTGGCTTGTCTGAATTATGCTTTAGTTGTCCCTATTCCTTAGATTTGAAATTTACTCTTCTTAAGATAAGGCTATAAGCCTAAAGAGTAAAAAGATTTACCCCAAGATAACTGGGGAATCTTAGGCCAAGTTCTGTAAGTTGAGATCAGATATGGTATTTTTGTGCCATAATTCTTCCTTTAGTAGAATGTGTATAATTTAGAGACATAAAATACAAGGGGGGGCCCCAAAAAACTGGAACTATCTTATCTTCTGGAGGGTGGGCCCCTTTTAGTACAGGCTTCCCTTGGTACATGAGTGTTCTAGGAACCCACCTGTATCAGTGTACCAGCTGGAGTTGTTGGAAGAGGCTGTGTTCGGCTTCAGTGAATTTTTTTTGAAGACTCTTTCAATGTGTTTGCCTATTTCGTGATGGGTAATTTACAGGCACACCTGCCTAGACTGCACCGAGTGTTCAGCAGTTTTTGATCAAAAATGGCATGATCCCTGTGTCCCACCCTCCCTATTCACCTGATCTTTCCCTTGATGAAAAAAAGTCCTCAAATGGAAGCATTTTGCTGAAGTGGAAGAAAGAGATGAAACAAAAAACAACAGAAGCACTAAAATGCATTCAAATTGATGAGTTCAAAGACTGTTTTGAGCACTGGGAAAAAAGTCTTGATAGGAATATTGCATCAAATGGAGAGTTTTTGGAAGGTGACTGAAGTTTAAACATGGAAAAATAAATACACAATTTTTTATAAATTTCGCTTTTTTGGCGGGGTTCCCTGTCATATAATCATCATCAACAGTAGCAACGCTCCAATCTTACGCTTTTGGACAAGTAATTTTAGGGAGATCAGCTCTTTAGAGCAGCGGTTCTCCAACTTTTTTTGATGACCTATCTCCCATATTTATTTATGTATATTTATTTATGAATTAATGATATCTTCAGCTGCCATTGCAAATATTTGAAGTTACATTATACAGTTAAAATTAGTCTTATTAATGAAAGTGGATGTAAATTTATTTAAAATAGTATTATTGATAATTGTTTTTTAATTTTACATAAACCTAATTAGATCATGAGTATTTTAAATCTCAGTAATCTGTGCTGATGGTTATCTCTTACTGTGAGCCAAAAGTGTGAGGTTTGCCATTTTCTTATTGTTTCCTTGTATTTGTATTATAAGCATTATCTTTATAGTCTCTTTACAGAAATCTTTATAGTAAAATGTTATTAATAGTACATACATTTAAAAATCCACTTAACTAGGTACACATTAACTGCAATACATTGCATGCAAAACAAGCAAATGAGTGTAATTGTTATTTCATAAATACAAGAGTTGGAGAAAGTAGGTTTACAGCTGTTTGTAAGAAAAATACAATAATTAATAAATAATAATACAAGAATAAACTTTTTGCTTCCTGTACTCACAACTGTAAACCTACTTTTGCCAGCCCCTGTATTAGAGCTTATTTTTTTTAAGATAGAAGTAAATATAGTAAAAATTCTGATATTTTATAGTAAATATTTTGTCCTTGAGTCCCTAAGGGCTATCTTGCACACTCACTTTTGGAGAATTACTTTTGAGTGAACCATCTTTCTTCTTGATTGAATTTAAAAATAAGTATTCACTGAATAATTTGCTTGTCAGAAAATGACAGTCAAATGTTAAGTACTTTCCATTGGAACTGTAGCTACCTCTTTGAAATATATCAGATTTTATACTCATACCTGAATTTTAATTTTTGAAATTGTCTAAAAACATTAATTTAGACTTCAAACCATTACTAATGATAGAGCTTTAAAGTGTATATTTTTCTGATTCTTAAAATTTTGTTTCTTTCTTACAGAAAGAGCTATCTGGTCACAAAAATATTGTGGGTTATCTGGACTGTGCTGTTAATTCAATTAGTGATAATGTATGGGAAGTGCTTATCTTAATGGAATATTGTCGAGGTAAGTTTTTTTTCTGCATTTGTTTTATACTAAAAAATAATAGCTTTAAAATGGGTTACTAGGTGTCACCGTATTGTAGACAGTTATTGCAATCTCAGCTTTGATTATCTGTGTAATTAAGGAATGCTGTTAAAGTTATTTAAAACTGCCCTGACTGGTGTGACTCAGTGGATTGGGTATTGCCCTGGAGACCAAAAGGTTACCAGTTCAGTTCTCTGTCAGTCAGGGCACATGCCTGGGTTGTGGGCCAGGTCTCTGATTGGGGGTGTGTGAGATGCAACCTATTGATGTTTCTCTTACTCTCTTTCTCCCTCCCTTCCCCTCTCTCTAAAAATAAGTAAATAAGATCTTTAAAAAACCACAACCAAACCCAGGTTGTTAAAAAAATATTTAAAACCTACTCATAGTTGCTGTAGGGATAATACAACTAGGTAAATGACAAGGAAAAATGCTGTTGGATTTAAAACAGGAAATCTGAGCAGGTAAAGAGCACCTGTACTTCATGCATCCAGTCCAATTCTTTTAGAATGCAATCAAGAAGAGCATAATATATCATTAGTGTTAGAAGGTATTTTTTCCATCAGTCTACCATGTTATTTTTCAACATAATAAATGTAATGAATTTGGAGGATATATTTTGATCTATAATTTTTATAAAATTGTATTATTTTGTATTTTGGAGTTCTTTTGTAAATATCAGAAGATAGAAAACCACATTTTATTTGGACCTAATGTATTTTTTTAAAATAAATAATTGTATAGGATGCCTTAAGAATAATGCTAACTTAAAAAAATTCCCTGAAATATTTTTACTTTAATGTGTGAAGGGGGCAATTAAACTATTTCTTGCAAACTTAAAAAATTCAGACTGTATCTGGCCATTTGGGCTCTAGGGAATCCTGGTTTATATTTGGATTCTCTTAAGACAGTTATAATTGTTATTTGTGGTACCAGAGACTCTTGTCATTTCCTGAAGGTTGGAGGAGAAGGATGATGGTAGTGGTGATGGAGAAAATATTGTTTCTCTTACTTCAGTCTTGTAAGGAGGGAGGATAGAGGGAACTAAAGTGAGTTAGTATTATAATATTTATTGCAGTGTATTTATAGCTTATTTCCTTATATAATGTAAGAAGTTAGATGTTTTCTCTTATTCATCTCTCTTCTCTACTGTGAAGCATTGTGATAAGGAGAAGATACGGATTTTTTCTACCTCACTTTTCTTAATTCTAGCATTTTTTGTTCTGATTCTTAGCTGAATTAAAGATAATTGAATTGGACATAATTATAACCCTGGATGAGTTTAATTAATTGTCATCTAGAAGATATTTTAAAAGGAAAGCCAAATAAACTTCCATTTTTAGGAGACAATTTGTTTTAAGGAAGGCATTCTTTTGCTTTTAAAAATTAACAGTTTTAAATATCTGGTTTGAATCAAGAAGCTTTGTTTTCCATGAAATTTTTATTTTGATCTAAGTTATTCATTTATATATTTTAAAAAGTCAAATAGTAGATCTGTTAAGCTTTGGCTAAATCATATCATAATCCTTGAGATATTTCCTCTCATATTTACTTCCGTACTTCTATACTACATTATGTAAAGGAGAATTGGTAGTTTTAGTGAGATCTTTAGAGTATGAAAGAAAAAGAAGGAACTTAAAAAATCAGGGGAAATATGTGATTCTGGGCTTTTGAAAGTTTCATAGTGCTCATTTTCTGTTTTTATGTTTTAGATAGTATCTCCAAGAAAAGATGAGGATTTTAATGTAGTGTAGTGTAGTCTCATTTTTTAGATTGAATTAATAATCAGTGTTTAAATAATTTTATTTGCCATCAAACTATGACATGTAATAGTCTGTAATTATATTTTCTTTCTTTTTATTTATCTTGGAGTTAGTAATTATGCCAATTTTCACTTGCTTAATTTTCTTTATACATATTAGTATATTTACCCCATATTCTCCAATGTAAATTTTTATGGCATATGTTTAAATATTTTAATATTGTGTCAGTTTCATTTTTTCTTTCCTTAGGAACATCCTTTTGGGATACTTAATTTTGTTTAATTTTGAACAGCATTTAGCTGTCATTCTGGGAATTCCCTTTGCCTTCCTCCTACCTTAGACTCCCTTCTACTTATGCCTCCCACTTGTTTTTATAACTACCTTGGCAGAGTACATTTTTCGGTAGCTTTCTGATAATGGATTTATGGGGGAAAACATTTTTGAAACCTTCCATATATAAAAATAATTTTATTGTATGTCCATATTTGTTAATTTGGCTGGATAAAGAGTTGTAGATTAGATACAATTTTGATCTGTAATTTTGAAAGCCTTATTTCATTTTTTCGCTACAAGTTGGATGCATTATGATTCCTCCGTTTTTTTATGTGACCTATTTTTTTCCCATGGACACTTCTTGAATCTTTTCCTTTACCTCTAGCCTTCTAAAATTTTAACTTATATGTGCCTTGGTTGTGGGTGATTTTGGTGTTTTTTTGTTTTCCCTAGGCACTTAGTTTTTCATTTTCTCTGTTCTCTCTTTTTGGACTTTTCATTTTTAGGATATTAGATTCCTGGCTTGATTGCTTCTTTGTTTTTCTTTCTTTTTCTTCTTCTAATTGTGTTGGGAGCATTCCTTACATTTATCTTTCAGTTCCCCTGTAGAAATTTGTATTTCTGCTATGTTATTTTTAATTTCCAAGAACTCTTTCTTGTTGTCTTCATGTTGTTCTTTGTTAAAATACACCTTGCTCTTGTTTTAGGTGCAAGTATTTTGTTTTCTACTAATATTAGTTGCAGCTTCTAAAAAGTTTTTTATTCTGTTTCTTGTGTTTATTTCTGGAATTTTTTCTGTTTGCTGTAATGCCCTCTCCATTGTGTTAGAACTTTTATTTTTAATGTTTTACCAGATAAACTTCCTGCATGCACTACAGATCAGAATGTACCTAAGTAGACAATTATGTATTAAAGAATCCAAAGGATCTGAATAGAGTATGCTCATCAGTTCCTTTTCTCAGATGAATCAGTAAGATAAGTTTCCAGTGGGTTGGAGGGGTAGGGAATGGACAAATGAATGCTCTTCCCTTACTTCTTCTATAAAAGCTAATTGTTTTACATAAAATTGTTGAAGAATGAAAGTACTTCAGTGAGGGAATCAGTTTTATATATATATAGTTCAAGTACATTGGTTTTGATTATGTAGAGATAAAACTGTATAGAAAGTAAAAGAATGTGTTAAATACTTTCTACCTCACCGTGGTTTCAGGTATCAAATGTTTTCTAATGTTACGTATCTGCAGGCTCATGGTGTGGCACTGCCTAGTTTGCTAATGTTCTGAGGTATAGGTTAAAGAGAGATTATGTTGTGCCCTGACTTGGAATTGAACCAGTGACCCTTTGGTTTACAGGCCAGCGCTTAATCCACTGAGCTGCACCAGCCAGGGCTAGAAAAACAATTTTGCAACCATTATAGAAAGTTGTTGCAAACAAGGGGAAAAAAAAGAGATTATGTGCCTTAGGTACCAAACTTTGAGGAATCATAGTTGGTATTTGGAGTATATTTGTATTTTATGAAAAGAGCTTTTATTTGTAGGAGGTGTTCTACAGAAATTCTTATGAATAATATATGTTAGCTTTTGCTTGACAATAAAACATTACAAAACTCAGTAGCATAAAACAACCGGTATTATTGCTTGTGTATCAGTGGGTCAACTGTTCTACGTTGAACTTGGTGGGATGACATTTCTCATTTTGGCTGGGCTTGCTCACATGCCAGTGGGTTTGCTGCAGCTGGTTTCACACATTCCTCCTCTTCTTTGGGGCGCTAGCAAGCTGTCCAGGGGATGCTTTCATCATGGAGATGGTAGAAGCATGAGAGGGCAAGTGGAGCATGTGAGGGTCGTAAGGCCTGCCACTTCTGTCTTATCCTGTTGTATGATGACATAGGGAGGTTGTTGGATGACCACTGTAAGAGGTTAGGAAAATGTTGACTTTTTTAGTGATGAAAATAAGAGAGAATAAAAGCTTTTGTTTAGGAAATGATATCTGTTTGAAAAATATGGGAAGATTTGAGAGCTATATGCATCTTGTTTTAAAAGACCTTCAGTATATATTTTTTAATCTTTTCATTAGAATAACCTTACTTTAATGTAATTTTCAGAAGAGCTTGATTTTTAATAAAATTTTTTGTGTGTGTCTTCATTTGAAATGCAGCTCAAATACAGCTTTTAGCTTTTTGGGGGGACGTGAATTTCACGATTCAAGGTTTCTAGCTCAAAGATCTCTGAATGGAAGCAAGAGGGTTAACATTTGTTTAAAATTTATTCTACTCTACAACATTGAACCTTTAGAAGAGGGGGAATGAATTTAAGGTTTTGATTTCTTTAGCTTTGAAATGGTATTTCAAGAATGTAAATGAATACCAAGAAAACATTTTTCATCCTGTTTAATTTTGGGTCAAAGTGAGTCATTGAGTCAGGATGTTTGACAAGAGGTTGAAAGAAACTGCTGCCTGGTCAGGTGCCTTACTCTTCAGAGATGCCCTGAACAAATTACAGCCAAGTAGACCTGAGTTTTCTAAGAGCTGGAGATTGACAGGTGAAAATCCATGTTCTTTTTTGCTCTAAAATTCTAAGAAAAACCCCCAACAATTTCAGAAAATACATGAGAATGCTGTTTAGACAGTAATAATAAAAGGAACAGGTGTGTATGCACATTCTGATGGATTTCAAATAACAAACATAAAAGAAATATTAAAAGAAAGTTTCAAGTTGGCATGAGCTTGCCTTTTTAAATTCCTGAACTTGATTTTTATTAGAATGGTTTCTGAATGAGCCACATATTTACTTGCATTCTTAAAATATAATGATCATTAACTTTTGAATAGTTAAGACTGCCTCTCGGGGTCTTGTGTGGCTATTTGATTTTAGTGTCCCTTACCTGATTTAGAGTATTAGCACCTTAACCCATCTCTCCATTTCCACTCTTGTGATTCCCTTTTCCCCCAGTCCAGGAAAACGTTTGAAAAGTCACGTCCCGCATTTCCTTGGTTCTTAAGTTACAGTGTTAGGTATTTCTGATTGCTATCTGCCTTGTCATTGTCATCTCACCTTACTCTCTTCTGTGCTTTCTAGACCACATACACATTGGCTTTCTTTAAGCTATTTGAAGTCATTAAGCTCCTTCCCAACTAGATGCCTTTGTAATGGCCACTTCCTATGACTATCTTGCTCATGTTCCAAATCTCTTCCTGGTTAACTCCTGCCTATCCTTAGTTCTCAACATAAATATCACTTCCTTAGGCCTTGTCTGATACCCTCTCTTACCCATCCTTCACCAATTTAAATACAGGTTTCTCTCCTATTGTTCTTACTGTGCATAATTACGATATGTTTTATTTTTGTGAGTTTGTTTAATGTTTATCTCTGCCTTTAGACTATAAATTCTATGATAATAGAAACTTTTGGGGGGTTCATCATTGTTTACCCAATGACTAGCACAGAGTGGAATAGACATTTTAAAACCCCATGATACTGTTAATAATGTACACTCTCCTGATTTCTTAGATGTTAATATGTTAAAAAAAAAGGGCAATAGCCTTAGCAGTACATCATCTATCTAAGATCTCATGTTAAAATGAGAAATGCATTTCATTGAATCACTCCTTAATGGTGTAATAAGAATCCTTATTAGGGGAATTATGAAAAAGCCAATTTTCCAGTACCTGAGACCATAATGCATTACTTATTTTTTTTTTTGTGATAGACTGCATTTATTATAAATATATCCTCTCAAAATTACTTTTTTGGTTAGCTGGGCAAGTAGTGAATCAGATGAATAAGAAGCTGCAGACAGGTTTTACGGAACCGGAAGTGTTACAGATATTCTGCGATACCTGTGAAGCTGTTGCAAGGTTACATCAGTGTCAGACTCCAATAATTCATCGGGACCTGAAGGTAGGAACTTTAGACTACTTATGGATTCATGCATTTTAAACTTTCAAGTTAAAATTTTCTTTGGCTATTTTCATCTAAACCAGTTTTTATCACCAGCACTGACATTGGTCCATGTTTCCTGCCGCATTTTCTGAGACCATGTTACAACTGGCTGTAGAATTTGGTGGTGATTATCTTTAAGATCACTTTCTGTTACCGGTTAGTGTACTCTGAATATGATACCCATTTGTTACATTGGAAAAAGTCCTCCAAAGGAATTAAACATTCCTGGTATCATATTGCTAGAGATATCAGTACATGTATCCTGTGAAACTGTGGGTGTCGCCCTAGCTGGGTAGCTCAGCTACCAGCTGAGCATTGTTGGAGCATTGTCCTGTGCACCAAAGTTTGTGGGCTTGATCCCCGGTTGGGGTGCAACTGACCCATGTCTCTCTCTCCCCCCTTCCTTCCTTTCTCTCTCTAAAATGAATAAACATATCCTTGAGTAAGGATTACAACAATAACAACAACAAAACTATAGGTGTCATCTTTAATACCCACAAACACTACCCTTTCCCTCCTTCAAGTTTACGGAGATTCACCTTCTTAGTGAGTTCTATCGTGTACTGCCTCATTTATAATTGCAACCTAACATTCTTCTTTCCCACTTGCTCTACCTTTTATTATCATTTGCCATTGTCTAAAATACTATATAATTTGCTTATGTATTAGGCGTACTGTTTATTTTCTTTTCTCTCCCACTAAAATACAAGCTCCATGTGCACAAGGATTTTTCTCTTTTGTACGATGTATTCAAGGATTTATAACAGCACCTGGTACATAGTGTGTTCTCAATAATTAATATTTAATGAATGAATGAATCTTAATTCTGACTGATCACACAAAATTTATGAAAGGTGATAATAAAACACTCTTTAAGATACAAGAGAATAGAAGATCTTATTTAGAATACAGGTTGTAACCATGAAAACATCATTCAGGGAGCCTATGGTAAAATGATGTAAGTTAAGACAAGGTTGAAATGCATGACTGCAGACCTCTGTCCCTTAATTTGGATAACTAGTATAGTTTATTTCAGTTCTTTTGAATATGTGACTTTTACTTTTCCCTAATAATTTGATACGATTTTTTTAGATTGTTAAAAATTACTAAAAATCATTAACTATTTTTTTAAAAGATTTTATTTATTTATTTTTAGACAGAGGGTAAGGGAGGGAGAAAGAGAGGGAGGGAAACATGAAGGTATGGTTGCCTCTCACTTGCCCCCTACTGGGGACCTGGCCCACAACCCAGGCGTGTGCCCTGACTGGGAATTGAACTGGTGACACTTTGGTTCGCAGGCCGGCACTCAATCCACTGAGATGTACCAGCCAGGGCAAATCATTAACTTTTCATGCAGATATTTTCAGGTGAGGCTTAATAATTTAAAACCAGAAAAGACATAGAACTGCATAATTTCATACAGGCCATATTGCATATGCTTATTTCTTTTTTGTGTGTAAATTTAAGCAATCTTATTTTAGATTTTTTATACAGATCTTTATTTTGTGTAAATCTTTTACATGGTAGACTAATATGATATCTAGGGGGGAAATGATAAACAGTAATGTAAGTATTTTGATAGGATTGAGAGAAATTAGGTTACTGTCCAAGACTGTGTTATAAAAATAAAAATATTGTAGAAAAATACGATAAAAATAGTATCATTTATTGAGTGCTTACCTTATTCCAGGCACTGTCTAAGCACTCTACTCGTTTCAATTAATTTAATTTTTACAATAATAAATGCTACCCTCCCCATTTTGTAGATATGGAAACTAAAGCACAGAGTGGTTAAGCAAATTATCCAAGGGTATGCATGCTAGTGAGTGGCAGAGATGGGCTATGAATATATACTCTCTTGTTCTAGAAACTGCATGAATTTGTTTACTTAAGTTACTACAACTCTAATCTCCACATTGAGACATTAAGTCAAGTCTTTTTCACTGCAGTATTTTAGATAAAAATGGTATTAAGAGTCAGAGGTAGAATTTTAATGGTTTTTGCTATTGCTTGCCTACAGATAAAATGAAGTGTCAGAAATAGGGACAAATGGAGGTACAGTATAGACTCTGACTGCTACAAGTTGTTTACTTTCCTTGAAGCACTTTCAGAGTGGATTTAGGGTTTTTTGTTCCCTATACAAATCATCCTGGGATTAGAGAAACACTTCTGTGTTCTTAGAGAAGCAGTAGAAATAATAGAATATATTTTTTATTTGGTTCATTTGACCTTACTCATAATTTGAAGTACTGTGTATATAGTATGCATATGATATGTATATTTGTATAATCTATGTGTCACAAACCCTTCACTGTTTATTGTGTAAGGTCGTGGTTGTAGGAAGATAATTTTCATTTTGAAAATAGTACCAATTAATTGATTTTCTTCTCTTAAGGTGGAAAATATTTTGTTGAATGATGGTGGAAACTATGTACTTTGTGATTTTGGCAGTGCCACTAATAAATTTCTTAATCCTCAAAAAGATGGAGTTAATGTAGTAGAAGAAGAAATTAAAAAGTAAGTGTTCATCTTTACTGTGTTTTCTTAAGGGAATTTTAGGTAACTTGGACCTGTGATCAACTCTATTAATACATATTGTAGATATTCCATTCATAGATTTCTTCAAAATATTTTTATGCCATAAACATTAATTCATTTATGTCTGATCTAGCTTGATAGGAAATACATTTTACTGGGGATACAAGTTTTTCATCTACATTGTAAACACATTTATCAAGAAAGTTGTTAAATAAACTATAGTAATTAGTGAAATTATTAAAGCAAATTTTCAGTAATAATTGAGTTTATTTAAGCTCTTTTTTTACTAATACCGAGGATCTGTCTTGTTAGGAAAATTACTTGAAAACATTTAAACTTTTACTTTATATATAATATTAAGAAGTTGATTTCTGTGTGCATTGAAAACTATGCTTGAAATGGTGTTACTTTAATAGTGTTCTAGAAAGCTCTCTGGTAGAAAAATAAGTCATATATGCTTTATGTTTTTAAATCTTGTACTTTCCATGGTTGCGAGATTACCTATAAAGATTTTTCTGTGACTCTTCTATTTTCTAGTTTTAGAAAATGGAACTGTTTATAAATCTTAGATTACTTTAATAGAATGATACAGAATGCAGAAATATCTATCAGAATAGGAATTTCTAAGTAGTTGCCTTTTCTAAGTTGTCCTCTTCACTTCACAAATTCCCGATTCTTTAAGACTCTGTAGGAGCTATTTATTTGAATTGTAATTTATATTTTGAAATAGCTCAAGTAGAGCTGATACATTTTGAAATGAGCCAAGTAGGCTTTGGCTCATTTATTATAACATTATGTATTTCTTGACTACATATTTCTACTCAGGGAACTTAGCTTATGATGATTATGTTAGATTCCATAAAAATAAACTCTTTAGTAAACATAAATGTCCCCAAAACTTAACAAATTATTGAACTTGCTTCCTGGGATTGAGGCTAATTCTTAAAAATGATTGGATTGTTATATATAATGGCTGCTATAAAATTTTGCTCTAGCTAGGTTTTATATCTTGTTGCTGAGATCTGACATATATAGTTAAGGTTCAGTAGAATTTTGCATTAGTAATGAATGTAGGCTATTAGGGTGTTCTTGTGCTTTGTAGCTCAATTAAAGAGTTAATGGCCTAACCATTTATTCAATAACAGGTGTTTATTACGTAGGGACTACAGTGTAATGGACACTGTTGTTGGTGCTGCAGGAGAGACGTGAACGGAAGTCCTGCCTGCATGCAGTTCATGTTCTGGCTTCTTAGGTTGCTCCTCTAGTAGTACCACTCAGTGTGTCCCACCTGTCAGGGTCATTGGAGGAAGTAAGACTGTTGACTTTTAAGATACTTTATGTAAAATAAAATATGTTAACACTGAAAATGAATTTTAAATTATGCCATGACATAGGAAGTCCCTCCTTATTTTGGTAATTTCTGCCATGAAATTGAGCTCTGCTTCATTAAAATACTCTGTTCATAATGTATTTGGGCTTTTTATGTTGGTAAATTTTCAGTGTCTTATAATTCCAATTATGTAGTTTACGATGACAGT
This sequence comes from Anoura caudifer, assembly GCA_004027475.1. NCBI lineage: Eukaryota > Metazoa > Chordata > Mammalia > Chiroptera > Phyllostomidae > Anoura > Anoura caudifer. The sequence continues at coordinate 276,755 of PVKU01000469.1, read as the reverse complement.
GAATATTAGAATTGTACTTAGTGTAGTTAGAATGATGACATCTGCATTATTTTTAAAACAACAATTATAAAAACAAACCTAAAGGAGATTTACTACCATGAGCAAAGAAATATGTTAGAGTCCATAGAAACAAACTCCTTAATAAACGTATAAATTAATTTTTTGAAAGAATGCAAGTTTTCCTTTTGAATTGACTGAAATATTTTGATAAGGAGATTTTAATAGTCAAACTATATTATTTCAAATAAGAATTTCAAGGAAAACTATGTTTCTAATACATTGTCTCTATTTAAGATTTTTGTACTAAAGAGAAGTAAGTTTTTTATCATTAGAGATGCTATTGCACTTGTTGAATAGAAATGTATATACATGCTTTGTATTGTTTAATCCTTGATGGACATTTAATGACTTTTAAAAATAATATTATTTTTATTTAATGTTATTGAGTTGAAAAGTTTTTTGCAGTACTTTATGTAGAATCAATGTAGTATCTTTTTTTTTTTTAAATACATATATATATATATATATATACACATATGTATATCTCCACTCCATTTTACTTATTTACTGCCAGGTATACAACTCTGTCATACAGAGCCCCTGAAATGATCAACCTTTATGGAGGGAAACCCATCACCACCAAGGCTGATATCTGGGTAAGGCCAAGAAAGGTTGACATTTTCTCTAACCAAATTTAAACAAATGAGTTCACTTGATTATTTGCCCACTGCCCCCCAAAAGGTGTTTCCTAATAAGTGGAAGAGTGGTATATGTAGAGCTTCTTATTCAGGAGATGAAAAATATTAGAATATTTTATCTTCTTAATTCTGTGATGGAAAGCTTAGGTATAAAAAGCAAATAAAGGACTTCTATATAATACAACTTTTTGCCATGATATTTTTAAGAGTTTAAATTATATATGTGCTAACATTTTTTTATTGGAATTTTGATTGATCACTTTATGGAAATGCTGGGCGTAATTCTTAAGTGATTACACTTATAATTCTCTGGAGTATTTTAGGAAATTAACATGAGTAAAACTTTTTTTCTAATTATAAACATGTCAACTAGCATACATATTGAGGTGTTTTTATTATGTAGCATTTATATGTGTATTGAATTATTAAGATAATATTTCTATATAATTAAACTTTGTTAGAATGTCAGTACCTTTTTAGAACTCATTTCATAAGTAAGCTGTGTTTTGGCTATATTTAATAAACTAGCAGGAAAGTATTTTAAATGTAAATTCATTTAAATTCAGCTAGTATTTAGCTATATGAGGGAGACCCAAAAAACCCTTCTGGAGGGTGGCCCCCCTGTAGTACAGCTTACCCCCACTAAGTGAGTATTCTAACAAACTACCTGTATTAGTGTACCAGCTGGCATTGTTGTGAGAGGCTGCATTTGGCATCAGTGAATTTGTTTTGAAGACTCTTTCAGTGCATTTGCCCATTTCATGACATGGGGGATTTACGAGCACGCCTGCCCACACTGTGCTGAGTGTTCAGCAGGTTTGACCAAAAACGGCATGACTTCTGTGCCCCACCCTTCCTATTCCCCCCATCTTGCCCCAAGCGAATTTTTTTTTGTTTCCCTGATGAAGAAAGTCCTCAAAGGGAAATGTTTTGCCAGTGTGGAAGAGGTGAAACAAAAAAGAGCAGAAGCACTGAAAGGCATCAAAATCGACGAGTTCAAAAACTGTTTTCAGCAGTGGAAAAAACGTCTAATAGGTGTATTGCATCAAATGGAGGTGACTGAGGTGTAAACGTGTAAGAAGAAATACACAATTTTTTATAAATCAATTCCAGTTTTTGGGGGGTCCCTCCTTGTATCTAGTATATTTACCTACTAGTAAATATATTAGGGATGGTGGAAAAAAATTCCTTTGGAAATAGTTGTAGAGTTTACAAGAAAAGTCATGTTTATTTTGTTTTTAAAACATAATATTCAGAAAGTACTCAAACGTAATGTGTGAAACCAAATGAATATCTCCTTGGTTTTCTTCTCCTGGCCTCTTCCTTTTGGGGTTGGGATATCCAGATATTCTAGCAAGGTAATAAAAAGAAAAAATACCTTTAGCATCTTTTTATCTATTTACATAATATATATTTTTTTCACCAAACAGTGGTTCTTAAATCTTGCCGTAGTTGAATTTTTAACCATATACATAATTGAGTCAACCCATGAACAAGCTTGGTTTAACTTGATGCTGTGTGTAGATCACCAGTTCATATAACTCAAATTCAGTTTGCTTTTCTCACATTAATATTCAACTCATGGAATGGCTTATAATATAATGTAGAAAGCAAATTCAGTTTAATCTTTTAAAAAATTTATTGATGAGAGAGAGAAAGAGGCATGCGGGAAGGCAGACATTGATTTGTTCTACTTACTTATGCATTCATTTATTGATTCTTATATGTGCCCTGACTGGAGATTGAAGTCACAACCTAGAGCGGCATGTTGGGATGATGCTCTAACCAGGAGAGTGACCTGGCCAGGATCTCAATTGGATCTTAATTGATAAAATGAAAATACTAGAGGCAGTGATTGTGGAAGTTTTTTCTGTCCTAATTTTGTGACTGCTGTTGAAATTTGTATTACCTAAATGAGTATTTCAACAGCAGAAGAAACAACAGACATCTTAGCTCAACTACTGTTTTGAAATCATCAAGGGTTGATTAGAAAAAAGTTATTTTCTTTTTTTTTTACCCTATATATTAACAAAAAGGAGAGGGAATCTTTTTTTTGTTGTTCATTTTCAACCAAACTTAGTGTGTGTGTCCAGCTGCATACTACGTTTTCAGTGAAAAGTTTAAAATTTATACCATCTGTAGATTAGTATATGAAGTAGTAATTCTATAACAACTAATTGGATATACTTTTGAGATTATAGATACTCAAAGATAAAAAATGAGCAAGATAATCAGAAAACAGAATCTATGTGTATGTGCTTGACAGAGATAGAAGTTCAATTTGCATGATGTCATTTTCATGCTTGTCTTAGCTCAGGTGGAACAGAAGTATGTACACTACAGCATTGTCGGTGAGAGAGGCGTCATGTTGCCTTTTAATGAGGAAAATGGAGGTTGGTGGTAGCCTCCAAAATCAGGTCATTCATTCCCTCTTGTTTTTGAACAATTCTTGGTATATCAAGAGTATGAAAAGGGAAATAATGCCTTTGGTGTGAAAAAACTAGGACACCTCATTGTGTTCATACTATGTGAAACAGGGTATTTTAGATTTATGTTTTTTAAGTACATTGCTGTCTAAAATTGCTATCTGGAACTCCCACAATATTTGCTCTAACACAAGACGCTACTAAAGGTTTGACTGACAAGATAACACTGGCTAAAATGCAGACCTCTTTTGCCTAAACTGTCATCTGAGTAGGAGAAAGGTGTAATTTAGTGCAGATAATACACTATTAACAGTATTTTTTGGTGTTCTCAAGGGAGCCTTATGCTCAGTTTATAGCATACATGCTGAAATTTATAGAAAAGAGCATCATAAATTGTTTTAAGCCAAATTGAACTGTTTATTTTTATTCAGAATCTTCAGAGTTTTGTTAATCATAATAAATGACCCACCCTGTAATATCTTTGAATGGATATATTGAAATTTCTAGAGCCTTTAAATTTTTCATTAAAAAACTGTTAAAATATTGAAACTTATGTTTAGTAAATTAATAATATTGAACTCACACAGGTGTTTCTGTATATTGTGATCTTTACAGTAGTTATAAAACTAAGTATTTGTTAGTTGCATTTGCTAAGTTGATGTGTGGAGAAAATTCAACAAAGGAAAGATGATTTGCTGATTTTTAGATAGGCAAAATTTAGTATTGTTGATATAATTGTTCTAACTATATAATTTTATACAACCTGTTTAGAATTAGAAGTACTCCTTACACTGTTAAGGCTTGTAGATGACACTTCTTGTGACAACATGATGATTTCTTGACCTGAAAAGTACATTTTATTGCTGACTCTGATTTGAGCTTGAGCTGTTAGCGGCTTAGCTAGACATTTGTTTCTTAAGGAGTTTTGTCTTCATTGTCAGCAACTATATTTATTGGTGCCGTGATGTCTTTTAAGCTATGCAAGTGAAGCAGACAGGGCCTGTCCTTTTTGAGTTTTAATATACATTACCCAGGTATAAATATGATTGGTAAATTATAGGATAAAAACTGTAGAGTTATATACAAAGATAGAGACTTAGCACTGTTTTATAGTATGAAATAAATAATGACATGTGCTTAGTGAATTACTGATAAAAATGTATTGATGGTAGCCTGGTAAATTTAACTGTGGTGGCTAACTCTTATATTTGGATCCCTGGATTTTAAAACATGTTTTATAGTAAATTTATTTAAAATGCTGCTAGAAGGAGCCTGGTGTTTACTTTGTTGGTTATGTGCTAGTTATGTACTAAATATATCTTTTCCTTGTGGAGGAAATTAAAATATAATTATTTTCCTAAAAGGGACCAACCACTTCTAGTTTGTTAAATCATTTATGATCTGGAGTTCTGTGATAGCATTAATTTAGCCAGCTGGCCACAGTTAGATAGAAAGATATGGAGATGATACAGTTAAATGTCTTCTCAAATGTTAAGCACGTTAAGCAAATGATTTGTGAAAAGATTGCTTTCGTGTAGAAACATTGGTTTTTGAAATAACAAATTTAATTTTTGGGTTAGTACTATTTTTATGTCTTTGGTTAAGTTGATTTCTTGAGTTCTGATGATATTTACATTTCTTTATTTTACAGGCACTGGGATGTTTGCTGTATAAACTTTGTTTCTTCATGCTTCCCTTTGGTGAGAGTCAGGTTGCTATCTGTGATGGCAGCTTCACCATCCCAGACAATTCTCGTTACTCCCATAACATACATTGCTTAATAAGTAAGTACTTGGAAAAATTACTGACAGAATTGTAAGATACGGTACATAGGGCCTGCTCTTACATCCCTTTGCCTAAATCTAGTTTTAATTTCATTTGTTATACTTTTATGAAATTAGAGTAAAGAAAAAACATTAAAAAAATTCAACTTTTATGGAGTGAAAGCACCCTAATTACCAGTACATTAAGCCTTTAGATAAACTTTTGTAGGACACAGATTATTTCTGGAAAAATTTAGCAGCATAACATTTAGTTATTCAGTCTTTGTTCTTTGAAATCCAAATAGCCAGGTCTGTTGCTTTTTTTGGATGAAAGTATCACTAATCTTAGTTTGCAGCTCACTTGGCCACCCTTTTAAATATTTATTCTTTATTGATTATAAAATGGTTATCACAAGCAACTAAGTGAGTGTATCAAAAGGTATAGTCTTATGGGCTCTTGATTTCAAAAGAATATGTCAATTTTCCTTTTAGCCTGCTTTAAGTTTTTTTCTTACTTTTTGATGGGAACTGTAATTTAATTTCTTATGTATGTGTACATGGTAAAATTTCTGAGAAAGATGATTTGGGGAGGGAGAGGGTCATCAGATAATTAAAATATATTAGGAAGCTGCAGTATTTAAGCAGCATTTCTCAGCACTAATTTAATTAAATTGTTTCTAGCATTTCTTTTATATATTTTCTGTCATAGCCTGTAACCACATAGAATAATACAAAAGAGGGTCAATGTAAATATATTTGATAGTTTGTATGATAAAGATGGCACTTCAACTTAGGGAAAAGTAGGTGGAACTACAAAGAGTTAATAGCAAATTGTAGATAAAAAAATCAGACTGGATATCTACTTCAAACTTTATGTTACAATTTCAGGTAAATCAAAGATAAATGTAAAAAAATAAAACATAAATGTATTAGAAGAAAATAGGTATAAATTTATTTATAACACTAGAATGGGTAATGTGTAAGGGATTCATTAAATCTCAGTAACCAGAAAAGATGAGGAATTTATTAACATATAAATTTAAACCATTAAAAAGCATCCTAAATCCATGAAATCCAGTGTAAAATTAAGTGATCCGGTGGAAAAAAATTTTGTTACACATTTGACAAATTGCTAATATTGTAATTTATGAAACTCATGTAAATCAAAAAGAAAAGGAAATACCCAGAAGAAAAATGGTCAAAGAAAGTATAGCATAAATGGATACCTAGCCTCACTTTGTAAATATATAATTTAAAGTACAATCTTTTTATTTCTATAATGTGGATTTGCTCACATGTTAGAAATTAGAGAATTATGTCAGTTGAACACAAAAATTACATTGCTTCATTTGGGATATTTTTCCTGGGCAAGGGAAACCATAGTAATAGGGTTGGAGAGGTGATACTATAAGTTACAGGGGAAAGGAAATAGCTCTAAACTTGGCTGTGGCATTTCTAGCATGAACACTTTTAGCTCTAATTGGAGAATAATAAGTATAAGTCCTTGCACCTGGAGTTTTCCTCCCAGGTATTTACCTGTCTGTTCCGTGTGTCTCTCTAATAATGGTGGCCCACTGAATAAATAGCCCCTCTGGCCCAGGATTCCACTTTTATTGATTGAGCATCTCCCAACCTTGTTTTGATGGGTTTTTTTGTTTGTTTGTTTGTTTGTTTGTTTTTAAATCCTTGTGGCAGCCTCCAGCCAAGTTAGTCTACTTGCCTGGGCAGTCCAGGTTACCGTCCCAGGAACCAATTAATGTTTTGTCAGTACTCTGGTGACAAAGTTGTGTAGTTTTCCAGTTGTCTGTCCCAAATCTACTTTCCCCTTAGCCCTCTTATTTTTAGCCTGCCATTTTGCAGAATGTGAAATTTTTGAAAAGCAAACTTACCATTAGAGTATATTTGAATAAGCATTAGACCCATAACCCACTGTACCTTATGTAGTTGCTTTCCTCCTTCATTGTGCAAAAATTAGGTCATCAGAGCATGAAAGGGCCCTGATTAATTGGAGTTTTCAAAGAATAGGTGAAGGAATTTATTTTGGCTCTTGGCATGTTTTGGCTAAATGAAGTTTAACTTTTTATTGAAGCCCATGCTGTAAGTCATTGTAACTTTTCTGTTGCTGAGTATAATGTTTTAATCACAATCGAACTGAGGATTTTATTGGGGATCTTGCAGTGTCTTAGGAACTTTGAATATTCTCGTTGGACAATACTGTATGGGGGACTGGATAATACATACCCTGATTTGTGATTTAATTTGCTTAAAGTAGTAAGATCTTACTTTCTCATATTGGCTTTAATTTTTTTCCTTCTCTGTGTGTATGTGGGTGTGACTATGTGCTTGTAATGGCAAGTTGAAAAGCAAACATTTTTAATTTTAGGATTTAATTGGGTTCTAGTTAATTGATGCTTTAGTGTGCAACATATGCTACTTTTGTTAATAAATACATAGATTTTAGTTTGTATAAATTTGACCATGTATTAGTGATTTTGAACTTAATTTCAGAGCTAGGCAGAAATTCTAAAAAGATCGAATGAAATAAGAGTATTCAAGTAAATGTTGGTATTTTATCTCCTGTCAAAGGATTTTTATGGACTTTATTTTTTAAATATTGTCTTGGGTAGTAAAAGCTTGATAGGGTAGAGATTTTAAAAACCAGGACATACTTATGTATAATGTGATATTTTTAGAAAACATTTAGACTCTTAGCGATTTTATTTTTTACCTTTTTCACATGTGCCAATTTCCCACCAGTTAGGTTTCTCTGTCTGCTTTTATGATATGTAGTTAGCAATTTGTATTTCTTTTAAACAAATCCTACATTCAGAAAATCAGGAAGTGACTAGCTGCGCTCATAGTTTTTGAAAGTGTGACTTTTTATTGCCAGTTGTCTATCTGTGCAATGTAGTTCATCCCATATATTATTATACGATAAGCATTAAAAACATACATCTTTTTAGTATTGATAGAATAACTAATTCTGCTTGCATCTATTTTTATATTATCAAGATATTTGCAAATGAAATAAGTATGCCTAATCTTTTTAAAAACTGGTTTGTGGTCATGTAAATATTTGAACATAGTTTTGATCATCGCTGTTTGGTCAAGCATAGTTATTATTACCTATTGCCCATAAAGCTCCCTTTAACAATTTCATTACCTTTCTGCAGAATTTTCTTCTTTAAAAGTAGCAGAGTCAATTATTTACAAGTTTTTTTTTTCTTAGTTTTTGTTAACTTTCAATGGGCAAGTAATGGAGGTGGATTGGGGATGAGGAGAGAAGCTTTTTTTATTTATGGAGCTAAGAGTTATAAGGAACTTAGACAACATTTAGAGGAGAGTGAGAAGCAAAGCTAACAGAATTACTGAATAGTTATGATAAGTGAACAGAAGGCTGGCTGCCACACCTTTTTTTAGTTGCTACCAAGGTAAGGTTAGGGAAGTACATGGTGGAGATTAAGAGTAAGAGCCAAAAGGCCTGGGCTTGCACCCGCTACCACTGATTTAGTATACAATATTGGGCACCTCTGTTTATCTCAATCTCATTTCTAAAATGAGCATATTAGAAGTACCTACCTCTTAGCGTTATTTTGAATATTGAATTATAAAAAGTGTAGAAATGTGTAAGTACTCAGTAAGAGATGGCCTTTTTAATACTTAACATCATTACTACTGTGATAACTACCACTACCAGTACTACTGAAATCTATTTTAGTTCTTCTCGAGCTAACCTAATTTCTAATTTTCTGGGTAAGGATTAGGCATCTGCTGTCAGATACTCAGTAGAATGTACTTTCCCGGCAGAGATTTCGTTGGACACTTTGAAGCAGAACTTGGTTTTGCAGGTTAATGGTGGATCTATCAAAGGCTTACCATAAATTGTCTTATATTCCAGAATATACTGTTAAGTATAACTAATTTCTTTTCTCGCCTCTTACTTCGTGCAGTGATGTAGTGAATCATAATGAACACCAATCATTATGTCTTTTATTGCTTTTGGGTCTGCTAACTTATTGTTGCTTTATGGTTCTGTATCTTAGCTTTTAGCAGCTTATCTATTGGGTTTAAATGTTTTTTTTTAAATTGAAATATAATTGACATATAATGTATTAGTTCCAGGTATGCAACATAATGATTTGATCTATGTATATATTGTGAGGCGATCACGATGATGTGTCTAGTTAACATCCATCACTTCACATAGTTATGCATTTCCCCGCCTTGTTCTGAGACCTATTAAGATCTCTCTTATCAACTTTCAGATGTATAATACAGTGTTGTTAACTATAGTCACCAAGGTGTACCTTTTATCTCCAGGACTTACTTACAACTAGAAGTTGGCACCCTCACCCATATCACCCACACCCCAGACTCCACCTCTGGCAACCACCAATCTGTTCTCTGTACCTCTGTGAGTTTTATTCTTGTTTTTTTCAAAGATCCCAGGTATAAGTGAGATCATACTGTGTTTGTCTTTTCCCTGTCTGACTTCTTTTACTTAGCATAATGCCTTCAGGTCCATCCATGGTGTCTCAACTGGCAAGATTTTCTTCCTTTTTGTGGCTGAATACCATTCCTCTGTGTGTATGTCTGTATGTGTGTGTAACATTTTCTTAATACACTTGTCCTTTGAAGGACACTTAGGTTGCCCCCATATCTTGGCTATTGTAAGTGGTACTGCAGTGCATGTGGGGGTGCAGATAGCTTTTCCAGGTAGTGTATCTGGTTCCTTCCAGTGTACACACATAAGTAGAATTGAAGGATTACATGGCAGTTCTGTTTTTAATTTTTGGAGGGGACTTCATACTGTTTTTAAATTTATGTTTCCTGTACTAATTTACATTTCCACCAGCTGTGTACAAGGGTTCTCTTTTTTCACATCTCAACAACACATCTTTTTGATTATAAATAAATTTATTGAATAATTATTTTCTGTGGGAAACCAGGAACTTGCTTGCTTATTATAATATACTTAAAATGTATTATGGAAATTAAAAAATATATAGGCAGAACAGTGTAGTGAATTATTGTGTGCCTGTTTCACACCTTGGGTGGTTATCCGATTCATCTTGTTTCACATGCCCTCACCCACTCTTGTTTCCTATTTTTTTTTAAATGTCAAATTTTAATGTACCTCTTTGAAAAGAAATAAAAAATCAAGATAGGATTTCCTTGGAGGTTTTCAGTCAGTGTCTCTGGGTTACTACTTGAGGAGATGTAGAGAGAGGGCTCTAATCAATAACTTAGAGACAGCTATCAGAACTATCCCACACGAACTGTTCTAACATATTTGTAGTGTCATTCAGTGTTTTAATTATGACTGAACACATTTATTATGGCTTTTAAGTTAGGTTTCATTTCAGTATTCCACAGAATAAGGTATGTAGGACATACAAACCTAACGTAAATTTCTATAATAATCTCCATAGATTAACAGTTAAAAATAACAAGTGAATGCTTGAAGTATTTTTGGTTGCAAAATTAGAATGGGTATTTGTCATTTCAGGTGAATTACTATAAGTGGAATTCCATGGCAAAGAAAAAGGAAAAAGAATTAAATTTTAAGCAGGGCCATTCTTTTAACACTTGTATCAAAAGTATTTTCCTATTTAAATTTGCTGAGCTATTACATTACAGAGGCTGATATAACTTTACTTAGACCCCTGCATGGAGCCATTGTTTTGTATAACTTGGCTGGGAATTCCTTTATTTAATATGTGGCTTGAATCCTTGGTTAAACCATGATTTAGCTTGGGCGCTGCTATAGCACCAGCAGCTCCATTAGCTACACTTTTTGATGGAATATGCATGCATGTTGTACTTTATCCTGTTCAGAATTAATACGCACATAATTAATTCAGCTGTCTCAGTTGTTTATAAGTGTTTTTTAATGAGATATGTCTTATACATCAGTTGGGAATATTGTGTTGGTTTACTTGTACACTGCCTTTGATGCTGAGACTTAGTGTTCTCAGGTTGTATAAATGGAGTTTGTGTCAATAGAAAGATTTGCTTAAGAGGAGCAGATACTTTTTAAAAGTCAATTTTATATTTGCAGTAGAATCAGGTACAGCAGGAATGTTCTCATGATGATTTACATGATCATTTTATTTAAGATTTTATTTATTTATTTTTAGAGAAGGGGAAGGGAAGGAGAAAGAGAGAGAGAAACATCAATGTATGGTTGCCTCTCACGTGACCCCCACTGGGGTCCTGGCCTACAACCCAGGCCTGTGCCCTGACTGAGAATAGAACCTGCGACCCTTTTGTTTGCAGCCTGCACTCAATCCACTGAGCTAGGACAGCCAGGTCTGATCATTTTAAATTGAGTACACAAGAGTGCATTTTGCTTCTCTGCCTCTTTTTTTTTTTCTCTCTTTTGAACTTAATCTCTTAGATGAGCTGGACACATGCATTTTTTAATTTACTCCTTTTCCTCAAGAACATATTTTTGTAGATGGCATAGTTTTATTGTCATGAAGGGGGAGTTAATACAAATACTAAAATCAAGGTTTAATTATTGTGAGAGAAGATGGCTTTGGACCAATAACTTAAAATTAAACTGAAGTTGTCATTAGTTGATATGCCTCAGTATTTAGCTGGAGTAAAGCTGATCTATGAACAAAACCAAAAATATATGTAGGGTTACCTGACAAATTATTTTATTTCTCTCTAGATACTTTGCACTTCACCTTAGATCATTCAGTAGTCTAGGAGTTTATCTTGTAATCCATTCTTTTGGACAGTTTGGGAAATTATTTAAATTAAATGCTTCATGATGCCTTTTTTCTCTTTTTTTCTTTCTTTTTTTGAATATATTTTATTGATTATGCTATTACAGTTGTCTCATTTCTCCCCCATCATTCCCCTCCACCCTGCACACCCCCTCCCACCCACATTCCGCCCCCTTAGCTCATGTCTATGTGTCGTAAGTTGTTTAGCTTCTACATTTCCCACACTATTCTTGCCCTCCTCCTGTCTATTTTCTACCCACCGTCTATGCTACTTATTCTCTGTACCTTTTCTTCCTCTCTCCTCCTCCCACTCCCCTGTTGCTAACCCTCCATGTGATCTCCATTTCTGTGTTCCTGCTCCTGGTCTAGCTGTTTGCTTGGTTTGCTTTTGTTTTAGGTGTGGTTGTTAATATCTGTGAGTTTGCTGCCTTTTTATTGTCCTATTTTTTATCTTCTTTTTCTTAGGTAAGTCCCTTTAACATTTCATATAATAAGGGCTTGGTGATGATGAACTCCTTTAACTTGACCTTATCTGAGAAGCACTTTATCTTCCCTTCCATTCTAAATGAAAGCTTTCCTGGATAGAGCAATCTTGGATGTAGGTCCTTGACTTTCATGACTTGGAAAACTTCTTTCCAGCCCCTTCTTGCCTGTAAGGTCTCTTTTGAGAAATCAGCTGACAGTCTGATGGGAATTCCTTTGTAGGTGACTGTGGCCCTTATCCCTTGCTGCTTCTAGAATTCTCTCCTTCATTTTAATCTTGGGTAATGTAATTATGATGTGCCTTGGTGTGTTCCTCCTCGGGTCCAACCTCTTTGGGACTCTCTGAGCTTCCTGGACTTCCTGGAAGACTATTTCCTTTGCCAGATTGGGGAAGTTCTCCTTTATTATTTGTTCAAATAAGTTTTCTACTTGTTGCTCTTCCTCTTCCCCTTCTGGTACCCCTATAATTCAGATGTTGGGAGGTTTTGAGATGTCCTGGAGGTTCCTAAGCCTGTCCTCATTTTTTTGAATTCTTGTTTCTTCCTTGTTTTCTGGTTGGTTGTTTCTTTCTTCCTTCTGGTCCACTCCATTGATTTGAGTCCCAGTTTTCCTCCCATCACTGTTGGTTCTCTGTGTGTTTTTCTTCATTTCACTTATTGCAACCTCCATTTGTCGTACCAGCCAGGGCTTTTTTTTTTTTTTTCTTTGTTAATGGCTGACAATATCCAGTATAAAAATATTCAGAGAGAAAAATGTAGCCATTTTCTACCTGTGAGTTTCAGTTTCTTCAGACTTTGAATTTAGAACCAAACCGGAGCTGGATTACAGGAACTCATCATTAAAACTGTCAACAGTAGGAGATAAAGTAGATTGCAGAATGAATGAAGTTTAGACCTGATGTCAAATGGGCCCGTTCCTCTGTGTTCAGCCCTCAGATTTACTCACACCCAGTTGTAGACAGTGCTGGATAACCTTAGACTTCTGCAGAAGTGGGCCACTTGCAAAACGTGGTTTTACATGGAACATATATATGTCTTAAAAACAAACTGTTATGAAAGAAAGAGTAGCAGAGATGGGCATATGTGGGTGCCTTTTCTTTCTAGTTGAACAAACAAATCACTCCCTTTCCCTTGGAGAGGAATGACATATAGAGAGAGGTCACTAGTGCAGTGGTCTTCACACTGTTTGTGATCCACAGTAATTAAACAGATTTTAGTTATGACCCAAAACACATGCACACACACATGCGTGAAACAAGCTTCACGAACTATTGCTTGTACTTACCACATTAGTGCACACTAACATTCTATTTTATAGAAATAAATTCTAGTCATTAATTATGTCGTATAAACCGCATCGTTACAGTTAGACAAACTAAACTGGCTCCCGCGGTATTTCCACATGGAAACATGAGCCAGAGAGTTAGGGGTCCTTTTGTTTGCTTATAGGATGATACCACGTCTCCCTATAGCCTAGCTACCTAATTGTTAGAGGATGTCATCCTATGTCGAACTTGAGAGAATTACTTATACAAATATTGGTTAGAGAACATAAAATGTCAAATTTATTTTCCTTCAATGCTTCTCATCTACCGTGAAAGAAAGAGAATAGATACTGGATTGCCAAATGTATCATTTTATTTTCCTCCAGATATTTAAAAAGCTTTTTCTAGATTAAGTTGGGCCAGAGAATTGTATTTGCGAACTATACTGTTCTCTACATCTACATCTATAGAATTTCTTCTCCCTAACTGCATTTAGGTGTTATGTCACTGGTCCACACAGACATGTGTAAGACATTACCCAGTGTCACTCACTGCAGTTCTTTAAGGATTGCAATCACTCAGTTGGAGCCATCTTTAGACAGACTTAAAGGAGAATTTACTTTTGGCTTTTGGTATCAGCAACGGTGCTTTTTCTTAGCACCTCGTTTATTTTTGTGTTAAGGACACTGTGATTCATATTGATTCATGTAATGGATCATGTTGCCCTATTTGTGTTGACAGCTAGAAGGTGAAGAGCTAAACTTATGGCCTATATTTGTAAGACCAAATCATATGTAATTTATGTATTGACATCATCCTGGTGTTTTTGGCGGGGGCAGGGAAGGGTCTCTAAGGGAAGGGGCTATTTTTCTGTTAGTCCTAATGTTCTCATATATTTAAAAAATCTTATAGTTTATATGGCACTTCAAGCCATTTATAGGAGTAAATATTTATGATTAATTACTCTTGAAATTTGATTTTGAAAGCCAAATAAACTGAGTTCTTAGAAAAATAGATTATTAAGTTTGTGAATTTGAGAAGTTACTTGTGATTTGTTTAAAAAATTATTTGGATAAATGTTTATTGTTAAAAGTCTATTTAAGATTATCCCTATGTCATGGATAATTGTTACTTTAATATTTTATATCTGTCAGTGTCAGGATAAAATATGATTTTGGAGGATAAAATAAACTTTGTAGATTCTTCAAATCTTTTCTGAGATGAGGTTGAATATAATCTGATCAATATTAGAATTACATGTTTTCAGTTATTACCATCTGTTGATAAAATAATTTTAAAAATCAGTTCTATAAGTTATACATGTTAGCCTTTTTCAGTACATAAAATCAGGTTACGTGCAGAGTATTTGAAAAACTGGGTTCATAATTTCACAAATTTCTGCTAAGTTTGTGCTTTCGCTTGCCAAACAACTGTTTTTAACCATAATAAGTTTATCAAGCTGTGGGAAATATATTAAAAATTGTTTGTTTAAAAATTACTTAAATTTGAAAGATTGAATTAATTTTGATTTACAGTTTTAATTTAGCAATTTATATACTTTGATCTCTGTATATAATTTTATTAGCAAATTTCAGAATGTTATCCAATTAATGCTATAAATCTTACATTCTGAATTGGTTTAATAATGATTTTTGAACATTATAAAAACTTGAATTAATCAGTGAATCAGAGTTAGAACATGAAGAGCTTTAACAAAATATGAGTTTTTCAGCTAAAGAAGTGAGTATAAGTGTCAGCCTTTTTATGAAATTGTAAATTTAACAAGTCACTCAAGAAACAGACAAATGGTGTTGGTCATTTTGGTTAGAAAAAGGTCAGGCATTTCAAGCAGTGCCGCAGGTTGGTGTGAAGTCTGTTCATAATAGAGCCGTGAAACTCAGCTCATACTTCTGAACAGCGTGTGTGTAATGCATTGAAATACAGAACTGTGGTGAACACTCAGCATCAGTATGGGAAGAAAGCACGTTTTTGGAAAACTGTACTGTCAATCCTGTACTACTATGTTAGATTACAATGCACACAATTTAGTATCTTCTCAGTGGTTCAGGATTACTTAAAAATTAATAGATGTATTTTGGATAATAGTGAAATTAAGGACTCCTACTATGGCCCTAGAACTTTTGCGAATAATTTTCCATTGTTCACTAAACTCACTTTTTGTTTTGTTTCACTTTCTCAGAAGAATATTTATATTTGTTAATAATACTTCTGGTACAGAGTTGTGACTGATTTGTCTTTAGCTTGGGGTAATGTTTTAAGTTCGTGTATCAGTAACAATTTATATATTTTTTATAAACATTAACAGAATTTGATCGAATCATCACTGATCTTAGAATGGAAAAAGTATTTGTGTGGGAGCAAAAGACAGAAAACTGTACAAGAACAACAATTAAAATAAATTTAAAAAAGTATTTATGTATACACATGTACCTTATCCTTTTAATGTGCCACTATATAGCTTCTGTGTTCAGTGAAACTTCTCTACATTTTAATCTATTCTTGCAGGGTTCATGCTCGAACCAGATCCAGACCGTAGACCTGATATATTTCAAGTGTCCTATTTCGCATTTAAATTTGCCAAAAAGGATTGTCCAGTCTCTAATATCAATGTAAGTAACTTTTTCAGTGGGATATAAATTTTTAAAAGCTTTTATCTATCTGTCTATCTGTCTGTCATCCATCCATCCATCCATCTTTCTGTCTATCTATCTATCTATCGAGGAAGGAAGGGAGAAAGAGGAAGAGAAACATCGATGTGTGAGGGAAATATCAGTCACCTCTCACACTGCCCCAACTGGGGATCTGGCCTGCAACCCAGGAATATGCCCTGGCCGGGAACTGAACTGGTGATGTTTCACTTTGTGAGACAATGCCCAACTAACAGAGCCATGCCGGCTAGGTCTTAAGTGGGATATGAATTTAAAATCCATTTTATTACATGCAGCTATTTATGTGTGTGTGCATGTGTACATATACTTTCAGAGTTATTTGTTTCATGACAAGTAGCCTAATAGTGTGTTTGTGATTAGTATTTTCAGTATAAAGCCACAGTTGCTAAATTGTGTACTGAAGTGCTCTAGGGAGCCATAATAGATGTGGGGGCACTGCATGATATTTTGCATTTTCTGAGAGAAACATCTGTCTGACATAGCACAAATAACTATTATTAAGTTGTTTGGGCCAATCTATTAAAAAACATACTGTTAGATTTATTTGGGGGGTGAACTAGGGGTATCATAAAAAATTCTGAGACACTAGGTACTCTGTACACTGAAAAAGTGGTTACCTTCGTTGTAAAGAGCATAGGTATTGTAAGTGGAGAGACCGGTCTTCATCAGTGACTGGTTTTGTTTTCAGTCATCTCTCGGCATCCACAGGGGATTGGTTCCAGGACTCCCGTGGCACTGAAATCTGCAGATGCTCCAGTCACTTATATAGAATGGCATAGTATTTGCATATAACCTACCCATGTTTTCCCGAGTACTTAAATCACCTCTAGACTGCACATAATACCTGATGTAAATAGTTATTGTAGTGTATTAAATAGGGAATAATGACAAGAAAAAAATGGCTGTAACCTGTCAGTAGAGATGCAGCCATCATAGGCCTAACTATATAATACATGTCAGCAGCAGCATGATATTGTTGTTTGAGTAGTAGGTTTTTGTTTTATTTTTAATTCTCACCTGAGGACATACTCATTGATTTAGAGAGAGGGTAAGGGAGAGGTACAGAGAGGGAGGAGAAGTATCAGTCAGTAGGCTCTTGAATGCACCCTGGCCGGGGACTGAACCCGCACCGTTCAGTCCCAACCAGCAATTGAACCCATGACATTTAGGTGTACAAGATGAAGCTCCATCCACTGGAGCCACATTGGCTAGGACCTGGGTAGTATTTTTGATATGAGGTTTGTTGAATCTGTGGATGCTGGACCCATGGATATGGAGGGCCAACTGTATTTTGAGAATTTAGTTAATTTTTGTTCTTTTTCTGTAAAACAGATAGGAATTATGAGGACTACAAATAAGAAATGTAAACCCAGTACCTAGTCCATTAAAAGTGCTGAGTTAGTAATAGCTAATATTGTTGAAAGGCTTTGAATTATATCCTGTGTCTGCACGCTGTACTTAACTACATCAGATTTACTGTGTTGTGTGTAGCAGGTCTGTGCTAATTTTAATAAAAGTCCAGAATCATCACTAATTCTAAGCCCTTCTCAGCTTTCTGAAGATCATTCTGGCCTCATTTGTTCCTGTCAGTTTTCCTTTCTGTATAATTTAACACACTCCATATGAAAAAAGAAGGAAGTTGGTACCTTTCCATTTTGTTTTTTGAATGCTTTACTATGTCAGATATTCTTTGTTGAGGCTGAAGGTCATACAGTTTAATATTCTACTAAAAAAAGTAGCTTCGACATTTGACTATAGATTTATGGCTTTTTATTCAGCAAATATTCGAGTACCTTGAAGCCAAACATTATGTAGAACATAAACAAACGAGGAAAAACTTTTGTTCTTGTTTTTTAGATTTTACATGCAATGTCATGAAAATTTTTGCAGTATGCAAAAACAACACTTTACCCATATGCTTGGTGTTTGCTCTTTTCCCCAAAATGTGAAATAGTCATTGATTTACAAGTATAATATAATCTTTCTTTTTTGCTAAGATTTGCCCATTTGTTAAGTGAATACAATGACATTGTTCTGTTTATTTTTGAAGGGTTTCTTTGGCACATGAATATGAAAGTGATATTTATATAACATGTGGCAATGTTTGCAGATTAGATTTGACAATTATATGTGAATAATTTGTCGGTATCTGAGGTGAAAGTAATAGCATCTCACAGACAGTACTTTTTAAAATGAGAATATATCCATAATCTTTAAATAATGCATTTTACAATTAAAATAAAAGCTAAAATGGAGTTTTATTTTTTCTCAGAATTCTTCTATTCCTTCAACTCTTCCTGAACCCATGACTGCTAGTGAAGCAGCTTCTAGGAAAAGCCAAATAAAAGCCAGGTAGGCAAAGCTATGCTGAAATTTGAAAAGGCTTTTTTAAAAACAAGAGATCTTGTTTTTAATCCTAGCAAATGTAATTAAATATCACCTACATACACAAAAAAATGTTGCTTCTGATTGCATGTGGTGTAGAGTTTAGATAGCGAGTATAAAATAAGCTCTTTTGTATTAGAGACGGAGTTTGACATCAGTCTCACTTGAACTGCTCCATCTCAGCAATCAAGAAGTGATGATGTAACTGGTAGTGTTATAATGCATTGGGTCATTTGGTGGTGGATTGTCATTATTTATCACACGTCAGCTCTAATTTATGAACTGTTAGATGTTTTTAGTTTATAGCTAATAATGATTTTTTACTTAAGGAAAGGAAATGTAGCTCTTATAGGCTACTTTTTTAGAGTATTCTAAGTTTATAAACTATTGTGTGTTCTAATATGCATTTAAATGTATTACTATGTATAATTTATAATGAATGGTTTTAATACTACTTTTAAGACTGGTAAAAATGTAATGTTTTAAATCATTTTTCAGTTATTTACTGTAAGTTTGGCACATTATATAGTTTAAGGCCTGAATCTGAATAATGATTGAATTAATGATTCAACTTTTTTCCTTATGCTTATTTTGAGTTTAAAAGGTAATAAGCATGACTGTATTCTAGATTATCATATTACATACTTTGATATGTAATATCAGGTATAATATTAACGTTTGAGGAGACTTCTTGGTCATGGCTTTTTTGAATTGTATTTTACCTATGCAAAGTATTTTATTTGACATGAAATATATTTGTCATGTGCCTGTTATATCCAACATATAGATAGTGGAAATGCAAAGAAAAAAAACATTGTTTATTCCCAAGGAGTTCACATTTTAATGAAGACAGACACAAGTAAACAATTCCAACCTGATAGATATCAAGCAACTCTGAGAGTGGAGGAAGGGAAAGAGGGGGAGCAAACAGGAGCACAGAAAAAACCCAATCCTTTCCCTGGGGCAGGGGTTGGGGATTACTGAGCTGTTGCTTGAAAGATGAGTGATATAATCTGTCACCTGGGATGATAGGGAGGGAAACTGTGACAGACAGGCCCTGCAGGCAAGAAGAATGGCCTCTGTGAGCCTGCAAGACTAGAGCAGAGGGGATGCATTGGGAGTGGTGGGAACTAAAGTTGTAGAGTTAGGTAAGTGCCAGTCAGGGGCAAGTTTGTGTGTTAATGCTGAGAAATTTGGCCTTCGGCGTTTAGGCCAATGAATTTTCAACCTTACAGTCAGTTAGTTCTGTTTGGGACTTGGTTGTGAGATATGTTACAAGTAATGTATTATTTATAAATTGTTAAAATGTCATTTGGGAATAACTTAGTTTTTAAAAAGATATGGCATCACTCTAAAATACTGTCTTTATTCATCTGAATTTCAAAGTACTCTTGAGGAAGAGACGAAAGAGTATAGTTACATCTAACTTGCAGGAATCTGTAGTGACTGGTAGTGTGTCCTATCTATAACACAGCTGTGGTTAGCAGCTGCTATTATATTTGAATGGTAATTATGAGTTGTTGTAGAGTTGTTAGTTGAATTTTATTGTTACTTATGTTTTTTCGTAATTATTTTGTTTATGACTAAATCTTTAAGAAGGTGGATACACTACAAAAGTGTCAACTGCGTAAGAATGCTCTGTCTTCACTATGACATGAGTTACAGCTGTACAATTATAAGCAAATAGTTAACACAGCTAAATTCACAGTGCTATTCATAGTATATTAAAGCTATACATTGTGTATTAAAAATAAGATTCATTTTTGCTTTTTGGTCAGTAATATAAATTTATACTGATAGTTTCAGAACTTGAAAAAATATAAACGTGTATAAAACAATAAAAAAGTTAGCCTTTTCTTTATATTCTGGGAGTGAGGTGGGGTGAAATCTTTAAATAGCTAGTATTATTATTTACATGTTTTAAAGCTTTTATGAATGTTATACATCTTCTTGCCTGGCCTTCACACTGTGGCACTCAGCTTTACTCCTTAAAAGCCCTTTCCATCTCTAAATATCTGCATTTTCTCTTGGAATTATTAAACATGTGAAACTTATGTGACATCTTAAAAATGGGAAGGCTGAGAATCTCTGTCCTGGCAGTGGAAACAATTGAAGGATTTTAAGTGGAGAGAGAAACTGTGTTCTAGGAAGGGTGTTCACATGATAGAGGGAAGGAGAAAGAGGGAAGCAGAGAAAACGGTTTTGTGTCTGTTGTAATTCATGCAGATGAAGCTGTGCAGCACCATCAGCACAGTACTCAGTCTTTCATTTCAGTTAGGTGTGTATCTTCACTCTGCCTCCTCTACCCAGGCATTTTCTTCTCGTTTGCTCACACAGAATACTTTCTTTTCACGGGCTACTGAAATCATGTATATGCTTTAAATGTCCAATTCCTACTTGAAGTCTTTTCAGCCAATTTAGGTTAAAGGTAGAATTACTCCTCCATGAAACTCTCAACAGTACTAATGTGACACTGATTATTTTTACTGTTATAATTTAGTATATTTTTATGAACATGTGCATATCTCCCTAGGTATATGAGGAGGGATCCCCCAAAACTGGAATTATCTTCTGGAGGATGGGCCCCTTGTAGTACAGGCAGTGTGCTAAGAACCCATCTGTATCAGTGCACCAACTGGCATTGTTGTGAGAGGTGGCGTTGTTGTGAGAGGCTGTCTTGGCTTCAGTGAATTTTTTTTGAAGACTCAGCGCATTTGCCCATTTCATGCCATGTGATTTATGAGCGCACCTGCCCACACTGCGCTGAGTGTTCAGCAGTTTTTGACCAAAGACGGCATGACCCTCATGTCCCCCCCTCCCTGTTCACCTGATCTCTCCCTTGATGAAAAAAGTCCTCAAAGGGAAACATTTTGCCGAGGAAGAGGTGAAACAAAAAACAGCAGAAGCACCAAAAGGCATTCAAATCGACAAGTTCAAAAACTGTTTTGAGCAATGGAAAAATCAGCTCGATAGGTATATTGCATCAAATGGAGAGTACTTTGAAGGTGACTGAAATGTAAACATGTAAGAATACATACACATTTTTTAATAAATTCTGGGGTTTTTTTGGCCCCTACATTCATACTATAAATTCTTTGAAGACAGGGTATTGTGCTGTGTTTGCTGGATATCGGTAATTGTGTGTTAAATATTGTACATTGGTAAACTAAATTAGGGAACATGAAATGAAGTCTGCAGAACTTTAGTATGCTTTTCAGAGGTTCCCTATACTCATGTGTGCTTTGAATCTATAGATTTAAAACAGGAGCAAGGCAAGGTGAGGTCTCTTAATAAAGAATGGATAAACAAGCAGATTGTATACAATGTTTTCTCTAAATTACTTGAGTGTAGGGAGCATTGGTTTTAGTGCCACATCCATAATTTCAACTTAATAAATATTTGATACCTTTTAGTTTAATTTTTGTATGATTTGTACCATCCCTATCTCACCTAAAACATAGATATTATATTTGGAAAACAGCAAACGTGTATTTCTATGATTTTCTAAAATCTTTTAACTGCCTTTATTTCTTAGATAGCTGTGCACAGGGCTCCCTCTTCTGGTTTATATAAGAACTGGATCTGTCTAGTTCTTGTAGACCGCACTTTATCTAAGGCAGCGGATGTGCACTTAATAAATCACATGTATGCAAAATTTTAAGTGTTAAATTATTTGAAAATATCAGGGAACTTGGTAAAGAGATTTCATTTCAGTCTTGTTCAAAAGTGAGCATATGATTATTAAAAATTATTTGAATTTTTATACTGAATTTATGGAGAGCAAAAAGTTAGTAAATATGTAAGTTAAAGATTTTTCCTGTTTTTTTTTTTTGTTTGTTTGTTTTTTAAAGAGAAGAGCAGGTACCTGTGTTTTCTCAAATTGTATTTAGTGTCTCTTGCTTTCTACTTGACTGCCCACATCTATGGCCTAAAATAAGTCTTAGCGGGGAAGTTTTATGTAATTTCCATTCTAGTGTTTTAAGAAAAGCAAAATTAAAGATTAAAGAAGTTAAATGTGACAGGTAGCTCTGCTTGTTAAAAGTTTTGGCTTCTTTCATTTTCCATGTCCTAGGGCAGAGTCTCATCTTTCTTAGGCCTGGAGTCCAAGCTAAGGAAGACCATTACTTGTTGTTTCTTGTTTATTTCTCTGACTGGTTCAGAGAGTTGGCTCTCAATTTTATCTAAAAACTTATGACAAGGTTGCTTTGTTTTCTCTATTTCCTCTCCTGAAAGCAGTCTTATATTCTTTTTCTGCCAGCTTCCATTTAGTGACTGACTGTGAATGGTAGCATCCTGGTTTAAAGAAAATGGTTAGGTTTATTTTATTTTCCTGTCTTCATTAAACATTGAATACTTGAGAGTGAGACTTAGGAAGTAACCAAGAAGACTAACATGATTATCATAATAATTAAAGTGTATCTGTTGAAATAGACACTTATAGAACAAAGAGCAAATGAGAAATAATCCCAATATTTAGAATGAAATGTATTCTCTTGTAGAATAACAGATACCATTGGACCAACAGAAACCTCAATTGCACCAAGACAAAGACCAAAGGCCAACTCTACTACTGCCACTCCCAGTGTGCTGACCATTCAAAGTTCAGCAACACCTGTTAAAGTCCCCGTACCTGGTGAATTCGGGAACCACAGATCAAAAGGTAATGTAGCCCTTCCAACCTAGTCCCCTTAATAATTAATGTAAACAAATGTTTATGGCTTGATTTCCTAGGAGTATAAATTACTGCCAAATTTACTATTATGCAGCAGCTAGCATCATGTTTTAAGAAATTTTCTACTGATGTCTGATAAACTCAACTACTTGTTTTCCTAAAGCTGTAGGGAAAGGTAAGTTACTGGCATATAAAAATATGGTATACAAAGTTCACAATTTACTTACCCCCAGTGTTACCAACCGGTATGGTTTGAGGTTGATGATAAAGTTTAAGAGTATGTATTGTATTGCAAAGGAAGAAGTTGAAACTCTAGCCTTAACCAAATTGTATGTCCTTACACTGATCTAGAGTCCTGGCCACGTAGTCTGTCTTGGACTGTGTGGACATTACAACACAGAAATTTGTTTTCATTAATTTTATATTTTCTAATAACTTGTAAGCATTATGATATGGTGCAGAACTTAAATTTTTTCCCCAAGGAAATATCCCTAATATTAAAGAGTATACTTGTTCTCTCATGAGTCTGGGGTTTTAACTTGATGGTCCGTCTCAAGGTAACCCTGTTCAGCACTTTATTTCATGATAAATCTGTTTTGTGGTAATATTAAAAAGTTTCCAAATAAAATGTTTTATGTTAGGATACCCTAAGGGTTAAAGACCCATTTTTTGAGGCTTATTAACCTGGATCTGAGTCCTATTTTTACCATTTTTTTAGTAATACATGTTAGGAAAATGCTAATACTTCTTATTGGATTGTTGTGAGGATTAATAACTGCTTAATATAATGCCTGCCACATATGTCCTTTAGAGTACCAATTAAATACTGTTACTACTGTGAAGTGAAATACATGCTCAGGGAAGATAGTAGGCTACATCACCTGGCGTATTGCAGCATTTCTCTGAGGTGGTCAGGTGTTGCTGATAGAGGAGTAGTTCATGGAGGGGGAAAGTAGGGGAACTTGAAATCCTTTGAGTCCAGTTCCTGCTTTTCCATTTCTGAACCTCAGTGTTCTCTTTTATAAAATGGGAATAACTACGTTTCCTGTTATAAGGAGTAAATAACAAGATATGTGATATCTAGGAAAATTCTCTTTCATACTAAATATTCAGTGTTAGTTTCTATCTCTCTCACCCTCTTTTTTACTTTTTTGGGTTAGAGATTCTATTGGTCAGTTATGGATCAATGCCCTTTGGCCAAAGACCACTAGGAACACACTGTAGTTGAACAAATGAGTTCATTACTCACATACTGTGGGAATCTGTGGAACAATGTCAGTAAGATGTTTGAAAAGCCTTATTAAAGGATTTGCACTTGTTGCAGGTAGTTTTGGGAAGGCTTTAAGGACGTGGGGCTATACTCTGGATGGAAGCTTCAGGAGGGGGGTGTACAGTGTCATTAGGTATCTTAATAAATCTTACCCAGAAGGAGGGAAGTCAAGGCCTCCATTGGTGAAGAAACAGCACTGAGTCATATTAGGCAAGATAGGGAGAGGTTTGGTCATGTCTGTGGTTTGGACAATGGTCCTGATTTTGTTGGTGCTAAAACATGATCATAGAAGTGGGATGTGCCGTCCATTGCACCAGGGCCGCCTGAGACATAACTGCAGAGTGGTCTTGTCCTGATCCATCATGGCCACAGGGCGACTTTGCCCGATGTTGGTGTTTTATGAAACGATGTTTCTCTGGTGAACAACAAGACCTAGCTGTGAGTGTCAGGCCTGCTCCCCACATCAGGGCAATGTTCCTCGTATATGCTTCCAGCCTAAGCTGCAAAAATAATACTGTTTTCTGCCATGTATACAGAAAGTAATACACAAATCTATTCTTTTAAAATATTGAGACAATACAGAAATATTCAGAGAAAAATGTAAAGGTCTCCCTTCTTTTTCTTCTCAGATTAAACTTGAAGCAGTTTAGTGTGCATCCAATATTTGCTATTATTAATAGTGTCAGGGTAAACATTCTTGTAATAGACTTTTGATTTACATGTCAGAGCATTTTTCTGAGGGAGATGTTGAAAAGTAAACTTAATCAGAACTTGTTAGATCCTGCCAAATTGCTGTCCAGAAAGACTTCAGAACCTACGCTGCCATCAACAGTGTGAGTGCCCTTTCGTCCTGTCCTTGTTAACAGGTGACAATACCGGTGTTTAAAAATGCTTCCCTATTGACAGGTGAAACTTTATGTTTTAATATTCCTGATTAATGGTGTTTTTTCTTATGTTTACTGGCCATTTTTTCTCTTTTGTCAATTATCTTTTGCAATTTTTATGATACTGATTATATTTTTTATTGCTCTGAAGGTTTTATTTTTATGTATTTTGAATATTAGGTCCTTGCCAGATATATTATAAATGTTTTCTTCTAGTTTACCTTTTTTCTTTAACTTTATTTGTGAATTTACTTAATTTCTTTGAGCCTTAACTTCATCATTTGCAAAATGGCAGGAGGATTTAATGGTGTCCTTGGAAGCATTGTTTTCATATGGGCTTGTCGTGGTGTTGTTTGGGTGTTACTTGGGGCTCTGTGGCCTTGGCTTGAGAACAAGCTTTCTTCAGCTTGATGACACTAAAGAAAAGTCATAGTTTGTGAGATGAGAGGTGAACCTCCTGAGTTAGTTAATTGCATGTAATTACATGTCGGTCATTGGTTAGTTTCACTCCCAGCCACTTTGCTCTTCACTTAGACATCAGACTCCTAAAAGAATGTATAGCTGAGGAGCTTAACTTTTTAGTACTCTTTCAACTAGAACAAATATACTTAAAAGGCTAATGTTGGTTATGTCTGTGTGGTGCAATTATGGTTTTAATTTTCTTCCTAATATTTTTATAAATATTTTCAGGAGTAGTTAAAATGAACAAGCAGTTTCTTATTATTGGAAGAATTAGAAATAGTTATAAAGCAGTTGTCATAGAGGTGTCATATGTCAGGCCTAGAGAGGTTGGAAATACTAATATTGATGAAAAAGAACCCTTCTCTGCCTCGGGGAAGTTGAACTTTCCCTTTTCCCCCCATAGGATTAAATAGTTGCATTTGAATTTATGGTAGCTCATTGGAAGAGGATATGGAAATTATGGTGTATTTCTTCTTCTGGTGTTGTATGTGTCTTTTTCATTAATTTCAAAAGTTTATTCACAGGATTTTTCTAGGGTGAAATTTACAAAGCTTACAAATAAATATCCATTTAGGCAACAGTGTTAATACCTTCCCTACATAGCATTTATTGAGCATCTGTTATGTAAAAGGTTCTTTGGGATGCTAAGAAATAAATCATTAACTTGTCCCTCTGGGGCTCTAGTTAGGAATAGCCACCAAGCAATTAATACGTTCAAGGCATGAAATGTTCCAAACTGAATGGAAGTATTAGGTGAAGGAATAAGGAAGGGAGATTTGAGCTCAACTTTAAAGAATAAGAAGAATTTCATTTGGTAGAAAATAACATTGTAGATGGAGAGAATCATTTTGGCAAAGACCCATATCAGTGCATGATACGATTTAGAAATACAGAACAAACAACTGGCTAGTTTGTTCATGGAGAGATGAAGTGAGACAGATGAAATGTTTCTAAGACTTTGATTGTTCAGAGTTGCAGCTGACAAAATTAACTTCCATGGGTACTTAGAATTATAGTAAATAGTCCCTTTAGACTATATGCCTTAGAAGTATCTGTATTATGAAATATAGATATTAATGCTTTGGTTAAATGATTATTGAAATTAAGTATTCTGAAATACAGCTATTATATTGAAATCCATGAGTATGTTAATGTAAGTTTTTGGAAATCTCTTTTAGGAGCACTGAGACCTGGAAGTGGCCCTGAGATTTTACTGGGTCAGGGGCCCCCTCAGCAACCTCCACAGCAACACAGAGTACTTCAGCAACTGCAGCAAGGAGATTGGAGATTGCAGCAATTGCATTTACAGCACCGTCATCCTCAGCAGCAGCAGCAGCAGCAGCAGCAGGATGCTTATATGCAGCAGGTCATTCCTTTGTTACTTTAGATATGGAAGTAGTATTGGGAAATTCATGCAGGTCTTGAATGTCAGTGAATTCCTTTTCTGTTTTCTTTTTTGTTAATATTTTATTTTTTTAGAGAGAGGGGAAGGGAGAGAGAAAGAGATGGAGAGAAACATTAATGTGTGGCTGCCCATCACTGGTCCCCAGCTGGGGACCCAACCTGCAACCCAGGCATGTGCCCTGATTGGGAATCAAACAGGTGGCCCTTTGCTTTGCAGTCTGGTTCTCAGTACACTGAGCCACATCAGCCAGGGCAGTGAATTCCTTTTGTTATCATGGGCACCTGAACTCTAAATCCAAGTAATCATTTTGCTCAATTTTCTGACTATTAAAGAATATTTTATTTGTCCTCTGTGAGCTACTTAAGAATACTCTGATGAAATAGTTACATCATGGCTTTATGCAGATTGTTCATCTAGTCATTTGGCATCATAAATAAGTCCTGCAATCTATGATAATTTTTTTTTAGTTACATTTTGAGTTCAAATACGTAGACCATAATTAGTTGTTATGGGAAAGGTGATATTAGGCTTTCAGAAGTACATTGTCTTAGGTTTTCTTCTTATATTTTTGCCTGGGTTGGTGTGTTTGTGTATGCTGGGGGCAGGCATTTAAAGTTAAAAGGGACATAGTAAAAAAGGACCTTATGTTCTATTCCTTGCCTCAGTAGAACCTGCAGATTTCTGGTTTCACTAAACTATTTTAAACTTAATCACTGTCGCCATCATCCTTTCATCATTTCTTGAAATATTTTTGAACCAGTTCCGTGAATGGCACTTCTCATTGGTGCCTCCTTCCTCTGGTCTTGACTGATACACCCAGAGTGGAGGGTGGTTAAGTAGGTGATGGCCAGAAGACATCATTGAAGGGGAGGTGGAGGGGAGGGGAGTGGGTGTTTATGGTAATGAGGCCTGGACACAGTAGATTAAGGGATCTTCATCAAGGGGCAAACATGTTTAGGTTTAGATTTCTTTGCAACATCCTTAAACTGAACTGGAAGTGATTTTAATTGAATCTGTTAGGCTTCATTGGTAATTTTGAAACCATTTCCAGTAAGCACATATAAGTTATAGTCACTGACCATGGCTATTTTACATTGATGTTTGGACTCCAGGGTGCCCAAATCATTGTTACGGTAAGATCAGTACTTAAAAAAAGAAGACTATGGCACAAGAAAGGCATGAGAAGTATTGATGGATTTGTTTTTCTCATTGTAGTATCAGCATGCAATGCAGCAGCAACAAATGCTTCAACAACAGTTTTTAATACATTCGGTGTATCAGCCACAGCCTTCCGTACCACAGTATCCTGCAATGGTGAGTGTTACGTAATTTCTAGAGATTCTCTCTGAGTATGCTGTTGGAATTCACAACATGAATGGTATTATTGAGAATCACTCAAAATCAGTTTGTTAGTTACTTACATGTATTTTATCAAAGCCAGTCATGTATTCTCAAGCAGCTTTAAGTGGGGCTGAACTGAAGCACCTGAATTTGGCACATTGTAACTGATAGTATTCTTCTCTTATCTCATAGTATAAGGAAAATGGATCTGTTTCCTATGATCTTTTGTCATCTCTCTTTCACTTGGCAAATGTCAACTGAAGAAAAATAAACTCAAAGAAAATTTCCTTCACTTCAGAGAATAGTTTGACCTTTCTTTATGGTAACCATGTACTAAAAACTTTCGGCTACTCTATTGTCTTAAAATATTTAAAGGGAAATTTTTGAATCCTGCCAGCATCACAACTTCTTAACTGGATTTATTTTATCTTGCTGTATTTTTCCTGTAGAAAACTGCTCTTTCATATATAAGTAACTTTTTAAGTTTCTGATTTTGTTGCCAGTGTGAAAAGAAGGAACAGAGTGAACAGGTGTGGGGCTGATGATGCTTTAGTGAATTTGAGAGTTGTTTTGTTTAATGGTGTTTCTTGTTTCAGATGCAGCAGTATCAGCAGGCTTTCTTGCAGCAGCAAATGCTAGTTCAACATCAGCGGCAAACTCAGCAGCAGGCATCCCCTGAGTATCTTACCTCCCCTCAAGAGTTCGCACCAGCCTTAGTTTCCTATACTTCACCACTTTCAGCTCAAGTTGGAACCATACTGGACTCCTCTTCTAGTGCCAACAGGCAAGTATTTTTCCAGAGAATGCAAAGGAAATTCTTGTGGATGCAGGTGTAACTGTGGAGGAGAGTCACTCAGTGGCTCCTGAATTCCTTTAGAGCCCATCTTTCTGTATAGTGCTCCCTTTTTTCTCGCTAGTTCTCTCTTCTGTTCCCTGTATATCCCATCCTTCCTTGCATTTCGATTAATTTGACTAACTATTATTTGTAGAAAAGGCTTATTTAGCAGCACCCAGCAGCAGTAACTTTATTAGTTAACAAAGTAATCCTTGTAGACAAGTTAATTTAACTTTTTTAATTTATGTTATTATTTTCAATTAATTTGATATTTACTTATAAAATGGTCTAATTTGGTTTAATTTATACAGTTGACAAAAATTTTAATGTGCCATTTGGTTCTTTTCTAAAATGACATGATCCCGCAAGCTTGTTGTTGCTGTAACATAGGTAGGAAAAAGTTTACTCTGGTTTTTCAGATACATTGGTTAGTAGGATGATTTTTCATGGATAATTCATATTGAAAACATTATAATAAATGAAAGAATTATGATACAAATTTTCTCAAACTCAGATTTCATATGAGGAATGCTTCAGGATTTTGTAATTAAGAATTTATTGACCATTATGAACACTTAATATGTTTAGATATGTAGGAGGAAGTAGCTGTTAGAGCTTTGGTTATTGGAACATCAAATGAGTTTTCATACAACACTATTTCAGGATATGAAACATGAGGTGGGAAAAGGTACGCGCAAGCCTTGGCTAGGAGTTGGACATGAGTAACAGAAACGTTAGTAGCATACTTGTTCACTGAGCATGTCAAGACAGACTTAAAGTATATACATCCTGTGTGTGTTGTGGGGGAGGGGGCAGTGGGAGGGAGGGAAGAAACAAATGGATGTTATTAAATGCTCTCTTCAATCAAAAATTAAGTATATGAATTAAGACCAGTATGTCTAAGTGGAGAGCATGTCATAAGGTCGAAGCTTGTTTAAAGGTCCAGATCAGTGTTTGCCAAACTCTTTATCATTTGCACAGTTACAACTCTTTGTTTTACCCACATGGTGCTTTCTTCTTTAATAAATTAATAGCATTACTGTAAATAATAAAATTTAAACAAATAACATTATACATTTTAAATAAATTAAAGCACTAAAATATAATCTATGAAATGCAAGTACCAATCTAATAAATTTGCAAGAAGACATACCTGAAAATAAGTCCTCTAGGGATAAGAATGGAATAATTTTATTTGTCATTAAAAACAGGATATTCTGCTTGATATTGTTTAGTTTAAGAGACTGTTGAAGATGTCGTATTAATTAGATGATTGATTTTTTTCTTTTGATGTTAACTAGCATCAAAAATGCCAATTTTGTTGAGGGCATATGGTTGGAAAATGAAAAAATATTAAACTGTAATCTCTGATACAGCATATACGTACATATTCTTTACAATACTTTGTATTCTAAAGGATTACCACCTTTGGAAGTAAAGCATCACTGACAAGAATGGAGTCATGAGTTTTAAATTCATGAGAGAATTCATGTTAGCGTGCCGTAACGTATTATTATCTGAACTTCTGATTGGTCGTAAAGGAAGATGAGTGTCCAGAGATTTGAGGCACACATAAGCACCAAGGTGCTAATACCTCTAACTCATGTAATTACCATAGCACTGTCTACTTAAATCTCATCTCTAGTGATATCGTTTATGGAGATATAGTGTGATATGTTAGATAAGTATTTTTCTAATTTCTGTGTAATTTTAAAATTTAAAAAACTGTTAGCATCGAAGTTATTTTGCATATCTCCATTTAGGAAACATTGGGTTGGATATCTGTGGAAGTGTTTAAGACTTGTTACTCCACTCCCGAGATGTTGTGTGTGGAGGGAGATGGGAGGATGGTGCAGGAGAGGGGCAGTGATTAGATGGGTAGAACCAATTATAAACTTGACAAATCAATGTTAGGAACATAGAACTTCCCACCGGAGCACTGTTCCAGCCATGCTTGGTGCCGCAGTGCTACTTCATTATTATTGTTCCTATTTAATATCAGCCTTTATACAAAGGATTATATGTTGAGTAGTATCTATTGTAACAATTTAAAATGTGGTTGTAAGCAAATATTCCTGCTTATGACTAAGTTAGTGGAAGAAGAGAATTGGGTTTAAATGTTGGGCCCTAAATGCATAAGGGACGTTTGAGTAGAAGATGGGAAAGCAAGTACTTTCTCAGACAGAGGGAAAGGATCACACTGTCTTGTTGAGCATTGTTATTTTCTTTTATTTCTGACTTAATCTTCTGCTAAGATTTCTACCCTCCACTGTGTTTTATGAGAGCTTTAGTAAGAATATTGGAGTGTATTACCATATTGTATTCAAATAATAGTTAAAATAAGACATCTATGCATATATTATCTTGTGCTATAAATCACCCTGTGTGTTAGTTATTTGTTGCTACATAATAAATTATCGTAAAATTTAGTGGTTTAAAACAATGACAGACATCTCACACACTTTCTTGGGATTAGGAATTTAGGAGTGGCTTAGTTACATGGTTCTATGCAGGGAAGGGCCTCTCATGAGGTTGCATTTACGATGTTGGCTGTGGCTGCAGTCAGCTGATGGCTTGGCTGGTGCTGGAGGATCTGTTGATAAGATGGCTCACTCACAGCTTTGGGCAGGACGCCTCCATTCTGTGCCAATGCATCTCTCCAGAAACCTGCTTAAGTATTCTCCTTCGTAGACCCAAAGACTATTTTCAACAGGGAATCAATTATTCTGGTTTCTCCCAGAATTAAGGGTCCAAAAAAAAGAGTTAGAATGAACCTCCAGTGCCTTTTATGACCTAGTCAAACACTGGCCATTTTTCAGCCATATTTCATTTGTTAGAATCAAGTCACTGATTCTAGACCACAATGAAGGGCAGGGGATTTGGTTCTGCCCTTGGAAGGGTGGAGTGTCAGAGAACTTGTAGATATATTTGAACACTTGTTTAAGGGTACTCCTCCCCCACTGCAGCCCCACTGAGTTACAGTCTACCAAGAAGAATCCATTAATTCACCCCAGGAACAGGAGGAGGATGATTCAGGTAGGAAATCAGAACATTCTGAAAGGGATTGACAGGCAGGAAGGGAGTGCCTGTCAATCATTTGAGTGTCAAAACTCTTTCTTAGAGTTTTGAAGGTCCTTGAAGATAATCTTGAAGTTAGAGATGGGAACCTGTCACATTGAGGCAGGCTTAAACCTTGGTGTTTGGTGCATTCCCAGAGTGAGTTCCACTGAATTATATTTATAATCTTGTTGGGGAATTACTATGTTTATTTTCCTCTAGCTCTCAGTGATTGTTTAAGAATTTCATTCTTGGTTCAGCTATACTGAGGGGGCTTGCACTATGGTATAAAATGAGCAACTTTTACCCTCTCTTCCCCTTAAGACGTGTGGAGACAATGGCAGTGAGCTCCCAAGGGGCAGGTGACTTTAAGGGGATGTCAAGGCTTGCAAAATAGAGATTCTTCTTTGGAAGCATGTAGAGATTGTTCCTTCATTACCAATATTAGGAGCTGGACCTCAATTACAAATGGATTTGACAACTTTGTTACATTGCCTTATTCCTTGCTATATTTGCAGGCTGAATTGAAGGGAGAGGTACCCAGGGATTCTTAGGTTAAGAAATCTTTAGACTCTCATCTTCTCTTAAAAGCCAAGAGACGTATTAGATAACTTTCATAGAACCAGTGGTCCCAGGCTTCAGACTGTAGAGACTTCAAATACCACAAAAGATTTATACAGAAAATAACCCTCATGTGTTAGCTAATTCATAAAGCAATTCTAGTAGTTAATCACTTGTTTGTAGCTACATAGAGAATGCTTTTGTCAAAAGGAAAGTAATTGTGGTTTCTCAACCAGGACACAGGATCACCTAGACAGTGATTTTAAAGTGGTGACTGTTGGATATGGCTATTGATTTTCCCTTCAAGGCTTGTTCACTATGATATGAATAGTTAATAGTTATTCAGCGCTTACTATTTTTTTTTTTTACCAGACACTGTTCTTTTTGCTTTACATGGCATTAAATCATTTAATCCGCTCAGTGGTCCTATGAGGGTAGACATGTTACTCCTGTTTTATAGATGAGGCTGGGACATGGAGAGGTAACGGCACTTACCCGAGTGCACATAGCTAGTGCACTTACAGAGCCTGCTCACATCCCAGGTGGTCTTTCCTTCAATCCATGTCCTGGTCTGCCATCTCCATCATAATGGAAGGTCCACTTTTCTAAGCATTTATAAAGAATGGCATTTAAAAATTCAATTCTAATGTTTTTCTTCTTCTTTTTCCTCTCTTAATTATTACTCTAGGTCAGTTGCTGATAAAGAGGCAGTTGCAAATACTACAAATCAGAAGAACATCAGTAACCCACCTGATATGTCAGGGTGGAATCCTTTTGGAGAGGATAATTTCTCCAAGTTAACAGAAGAAGAACTGTTGGACAGAGAATTTGACCTTCTAAGATCAAGTAAGGGACACTTGAAGGCTTATTTTGCCTCACAGTAAAATAACAGTTCTATAATTATTCAGCAAGGCCAAAGACTGTTTTAAGGGGGTAAATAGAAAATTCTTTTTGTGCATTTGAGGGCAAAAATCAGGCCACCTTCTTTTATACATATGCTAAAACTATGCTGTGTGCACTAGAACTCAATTGCTCGATAGTAGCTATTAAACTCAAGATTGCTGCTAATATACTGGTTCCTAACACTTAAATATATTGCATATCTTTGAATGTTAAGTTCACAATATCTCCAAAACATGGAAAATTAACATTCAAATAAAAACAGAGACAGTAGTATCTTGCCTTACTAATAATCGTTTTGCAGCTCTGTTCTTGGCACACGCAGTAGAAGATATTGTGAGTCTGAGATGCCCTTTGAAAGTGCCTGAAAGAAAATATGGGCTACTACATTATGTTAATGTTTTGTAATGCCCTTTTAATGAGTGGTGACGTAAAAGGGCTGCTGTATTGTCCTGATATGGCAAAAGTTAAATAAATTCTTTTCCACTTTAAATCAGCTATCTATCTCACTGTTTTTACTTGAAATCATTGCCTTTTCTTAAACTACCTAAATATGTGCTAATCCTCGCCATACACATTAGAAGAGTTCCTTTCAGGAAAAGGGGCCTGTGGGCTGTTTTGAGGAGGTTGCCAAATAGGAGCAAAAAGCTTGTTTCTGGAATGTGTAAATAATTTTCAGGTTTCTGAGGGGGTGTGTGCATGTACACATGTGTGCACACATCCAAGTGCATTCACCTGTTTTTGCATGTGAAAAGAAGATCTCAGTGGTCCCTAGTTATCGTTCCTACACTCTGTTATGCTTTAGGTAACTGGCCTTACAAGAACATTTGTTAGATGAAATGCGTTGTTCCAAATTGGTGTATACTTTTATGTAAAACTTTAAATGCCCTGCATTCATGTAAGAATAGTTGTTTAGATTTGAATTTGTATTTTCCATATTGGTTATATGATTATCAAAAATTAAATTGATGATTAAATGCAGATATAAAATGAGTTCTGAGCCTTTATAAAGGTTTATAATGTTGGTAAAACCAATCTTACCTGTATTTTTTACAATTTTTTTTAACCACAACCTTTTTGTTTGACATTTTTGCTACAATTTATGTTGAGTTACCTCAAAAGCAAGGTTTTAAAAAAGGAAACAAAGTATCTTTTGGGAAGGGATTGGCAGGGAGACGGGGGATAACCAGAATATTATAATTTATAGGATTATTTTTAAAACAATAGGAAAAATGAAAATACTCATTTTAATGTTTTTTGACCATGATAGTAACCAGTGGTTTGCTAACTCAGTGTTTTTTTTACTCCTTGGGTAAAAAACTCCTTTTTGAAAAGAACAATTTATAGAATGGGTAAAGAGTTCCCATTATATTGACCTTATAAAAATATGTTATTTTAAGCTTCATAGAATTTGTAATGACACCCAAGTTTTTATTTTCTTCATATAGGTAAGAATGGCATATAAATGTTCATGTATACAGAACTTCATGAACATTGGTTTAACTTAAATTCTTAAGCTAAAATTCTTAATGGGCTATATGCTCTCCAACGTCAAGGTCAGATAACATGTTCAAGTTGTGTATGTATTTGTGCACACGTGTATGGTAGAGAGAGTTCAAACTTCATTGTGGTGTTAATTATGGCAAGATGTTAAGCCCCAAGTGAAAGTGCAGGGGGAACTTTATGTGAAGGTCAGACTTGGAGCAGCTCATCCATTTGGAAGACCGCCTGGATGGTCCCTGAATCATAGAAATCTCTGTTACAGGCTGATGCGCTGAAATTGACACATTGCACCTGAAAACATGAATTTTAATCCCTGACAATGCCATTTAACTAGGTTGTAAATCTCATTCAAGTTACTTAACTGCTGTGTCATTTCCTCATTTAAAAGTTGAGTATAATGATGTTTTTACCTCATAGGGTTCTCAAGAAAATTAAATGAGATAATGTCTTTAAAGAGTCTGGGCGTTCAGTAAAACGCCACTTCCCCTTTTCTCACCTTCTGTATAAGTATTTATGTTCCAGCCTATGAAGTTATTGCCCTTTAACCAGCATTTAAAATTATATTTAAACTATCAGTTTTCTGAGCTGGCAATTAATAGACCAAATTAGAAAGGACTTTGTGTACACAGTGTCAAGAGTGACAGGTAACACCAAGGAAGGAGATACAGAAAAATATCTGTTTTTCCCTTAATAATTGATAGTCATAATAATGGTGTTCAAGAAAGGTGAAAGAAATATCTTTAATAAAGTATATAAAGAAATCAGTAACGTATAGAATATAATTTAGAATGTCTTCCAATATTTTGCTACCTGTAATATTCAGTCATCTCTAGCACTCTTTCACTCATAAGCGATAAGATAGCCAATATTTGATCTAGTTGATAGATCAAATTAAATTACACTGATGGGTCAAAGACTTTTTCCAGAAACTTAAGAGTTTCTGTAGAAACTAACAGTGTGGTAATGAAAGTTGATTGTTGGTCATTTTTGTTGGTTTCTCTGTCTCTAACAACTTTCCCAAAATGAATAAATACATCATTCATGTATTTGACATATTAAATTCTTCTTTTCCCTCCCTCAGGCAGTTATTTATCACCAGTTTTCCAAGGCCTTTGTGAAATAATTTATATTTGGTTTATGAGAAGCTTTCCAGTGAGAAACTGAATACCTTTTTGTATGGTCCTTAAAAATATAGCCATTGCCATTTAATTATTGTTCACAATAATACATTCTTATTTTAGGTTTTATTTTTAAAAGTGGTGCATGGCTATTTACTAAAAAAAAGAAGAAAAAGGATATGGTATCTAGGAAATACTTTATTTATGTGTATTATCCAGAAGGGAATTTTAAAATAACATATTTTGAGACATTAAAATACCAAAATATATTCTAAAATTATAACAAAAACTGTTCCTTAGGGATCTTGAAGAAAACAGTTGATTCCATATACCAAGTAACAAAGGGATTTAGCATATAATAAAATAAACCAGATCCTTCTTGCTTTTGCGTTTAGTGTAACTAAATGTTATTTCTGATTCTGAGGTTTTTTTACCTGTTCCTATTTAAGACCAAAACATTAAATCAGAATTAGAACACTGTTAACAAAGGTGGTCTCAGTAAGATTTAAAAAATTTAAGTTTATATTTTTTATTGTCTATTGTACCAAAACATCCAGATTAGTATGTACACTTTAGAAATGTAATTGTCGTAATATTTAACACATTAAGTGCTAATTAGAATACAGACATTTCCTTTGGGAAAATGTTTAACTTGCATTTGTTCAAATAGTTCTACATGTGTAGCTGTACATGTTAATTAAAAATAATTAATGAATGGAATTTTTTGTTGATGGTGGATTTATTGTTTTTTCTTTCAAATTACATCAACGCTAAAAAAATAGAAGAAACTAAAGACTGTGGCTGTTTTGCAAATTCTACTTAATGTGTTATTTTTTCTGTGAAGCCACAGAATAAAATACATATAAACATCTGTATATATAATTAATTTGTAAAATGTTAACTCTCATCAGTTTAAGCTTATTCAGACCTATTAAGTTTCCTTCAGAACAGAATAACAGAAATTTTCTCATGTATTAGAACAGTTTCAAAAGTATCAGATGAAGAGTGTACTTTTAAACCTTATTTATTAACTGGACTGTTCAAGCTATTATTCATATAAGCTACTGAATTAATGTTTTAGAGTAATTAACTTTTCTGATGGTAGATTTTATGGAATATACTTTGATTCTAGGATTTTTAAATCCTGAATTTTTGCCACCTATGTCAATTAAAATTCTTGAAAAGATACTTTCTTTATTCACCAACACAGTTCTTTTGGGAGGGCAGGAAGAGGTAAGTTCTTATACTGAAAAAATCAAACAAAAGTTTTGCTCTGATGTAAAGAAAACCAGTCATTGGAAAATGGAACTTAAATATATTTTAGAGGTCACTATGTATTTGAAAAGTAACTTTACATAACATTCTATTAGTTTTTATTTGTATATAATAGATCATATAATTAATCATTTACAATATTAGTATGTGTATTTATCTTGTATTTTGTGCCCTGGAGCCAGATTATCATGCAAACTTTGGAAATCTAAATGACCTTTTATAAATCTTCCATGGAAAAGTTAATTCTGTGTTTTGTGGAACAGTGAGATAGCCCATCACCTGTTTTGAGATAATTGGATAAATGGACTTTGCATTGAATGATGTCTCCATATTTTTAGTTATGGGGACCCCCTATATAAAAAATATTAGTTTACTCCTATATGATAATGTTTGTACTGTTATCATTACTACATAGTGCTATTTGTATATTTACCATGAATTCACCCACCAGCGTGTGAAGATTTAAAGAATCTTAGTGGTAACTTCCCATTTTTATATTCTGGGTACCATTGGTACAGCAGTTTATAAACCTGAAGATTATGTTAAAATGTAGATTCCCAAGTACCTACCTAGATATTCTGCTTCATTAAGTCTGTGGTAGGTTCTGGGTAACTACCAAAAGGTATCCTGGTTTACAGGATCCTGGTACACAGGAATCCTGGCCATTACAATTGGTGCAGGTTTAGGAAGGAAGTCTGATCCTGATTTAGACCTAAGTACCTATGTACTCTGTCTTTATTTTCAAGAAATATTTTCTTTATTTTGGGTTGTGATATGCTGTGGCTATCACTCTGAGACAGTCCCTCCATTTGTTCTTCCCTATCCCCCACTTTCCTTTGTCCTCTCTGTCCGTTGCACCAGAATTTGGGAAATGAAGAACAAATGGGGGAGTCTAGGACTCTGACACAAGAAACAGTTTCTGGTTTGAAAGTTACTCTACAAATACACTCAGGGCTTGATAACATTGGTGACCACAAGTACCCTGTATGATTCAGTGATTTTTTGCGGCCTCTCCTTATGGTATGATTATGGCTTCCCACTACAATAAATTAAAGATTCTTGGTTATGTATTCTCCAGTCTTATTTTTCAGAAATATGCTGTGAGACTAACTTCTCTCTCTTTTTAATGTTCAAAAAGTATTTTTATTTTATTTAATCTTATTTTTATTGAATTTATTTGGGTAACATTGGTTAATAAGGTTATATAGATTTCCAGTGTAGATTACAATGATATGTGATCTGTATATTGCATTGCCTTTGATGGGTGCACAATGCAGTATGCAGAGACTAACTTCTTTTTAATAAGTGTTGATCAACAAGATATTATTTAAAAAAACTTTTTTCATAGTATAGTCAGCACTTGTTACTGATCTCCCGAATCTAGTATACAGTTAATATCTTGAAAAAGAACACCTAAAGTAAAATTTCCTTGTTATCCATTGCAGTATTGGATTTGAAAACTAGCTTTTAAGTTTTGGGAGTTTTGTGTGTGCATAAATTGTCAGACGTGTTTCCTTAACAAAATGTTTATTAGTGCTTCAACAGAGTTTTAAATAAAAAAATTAAACCTGAAGTTTCATGTGAATTTTGCAGAGTTTTAGCTATAAAAGCTAGTTATTCTGTCCATTATCATATGGATATCATATATCCATTAATTATTCTTAAGAATTCTTAAATTCTTATCATTTAAGAATTAGTAGCTCAGAGCGGTGATTAAGTACAGGTATATTCAGGATATTGGAGACTCTCAGGTTTGGCCTTCTCAACATTGTGCTCCCTGGACCAAGGCTATCACATCACCTGGGAGCTTGTCAAAGTACAGAATCTCAGGACCCTTCCCCAGACCATCCGATTAGTATCTCCCTTAATTCCTTTCACCCTGTGCAGGGGCTAGTACATTTTTCTCTATAGGTTTATTTGTTTTTAACATACCTCATTTGTATTTCTTAGTTGCTTATTACATCTTTGTTTGTTTGTTTTGATGTTGCATGCCCAGTAGAGATGCTGAAAAATTTTTTGGATGAATAAATTATGTCATTAAGGCATTTAATTAAGTAGAGCGATATCTATACCTTTGTACCTCTCTGTATATGAATGGTTTAATAACTACAAAATAACATGAGAAATGAACAATAATGTAAAATATAGTGAATTATCTTTTATTGCTATTGAGAAAGAGGATTTACTTATTTTATGAATGAGAGACCATTTGTAATATTTTTCGCTATTTACTTAAGGAGAAAGTCTGCCAAATATATCTCGTTTAATAAGCTGGCTTTAAGTTTGGGTCTAATATGTTACAAGTTAAAGACAACTGATGTTTAGATAAACCAAACCAAGTTATTAGGTTAATTGCATTTAGTGAAATCTAGCCCTGAGATTCATTGTTAAGCTTGCCTTTGAAGCAACGAATGTATATGAAACTCAGGACTACCCCAAATACTTATAAAAATAAACTCTGAATTTAATGTAAGCTGTTCCTTTGTTTAATTTTCACTTTAATTTTTACTGTGAACCACTTTAAAAAATTTTTAAAGACTGTTTTGTTTTTATTTTATTTTTTTGTTTGTTTCATCTTATTTTTGCAGACAGGCTCAAGGAGAAAACATCCTCAGATAAGAATGTAGACCCACTTTCTGCTCCACATAACCATCCTCCAGAAGATCCTTTTGGTTCTGTTCCTTTCATTTCTCATTCAGGCAAGTCACATGTGTAACATCATCACTATCATTAGAAAAATACACATAAGAACAAGATCAAGAACAAAAATCCTTATAAAGCAAAAGTAAGAATCAGGTGTTAGATACAGAAAATAGAATAGAAAATTATTTTAACTGTTAGCACTCCTCATCTCATTAGTGTCATTCTTTCCATTGGGTTGTTCAGTTGTCCTTTTTGTCAACATAGAAAAATGGTGATTGACGTAATAGAACCTTCACTGTTTCTTTTCACCTTTATTATTGGATACTGTTGAAAAAAATCCATGCATTAAAGTCTCCTGTTTATGTATTAAAAATAGATAAGGATGTATTTTTATGCTTAGCTTGTACTTAAAAATCTTATATTTTCCTAGTTTATATATGCTCTCATAGTTGCATTTTAAAATTATGAATTCTGTATTTGTCACAATAATAATCTATTCTTTTGCTTTTACATCCTTGCTTCGATTTCAGTACAGATTTTAAATATTATTTATTCACCATTTAAAAATATTTGTAGTAATATTTTCAAAGTAATTACCCAGTTAACAGTGTCGATATTACATTTGAGTAGGATATTAGTTTGGCATAAATGGATTTTTGTGTGTATATGTTTATAATAGAAAAAATGAGTTTACTCTTGAAAAAGGGAAATACACTGGAAGAAGTGATGCTTTTGTAGAAGGTGAAGGTTTTGTTGAATATATATATATTTTATTATTTTTAGAGAGAGGGGAAGGGAAGGAGAAAGACAGGGAGAGAAACATCAATGTGTGGTTGCCTCTCACTTGGCCCCCACTGGGGACCTGGCCTGCAACCCAGGCCTGTGCCCTGACTGGGAATCCAACCAACGACCCTTTGGTTCACAGCCCATGCTTAATCCACTGAGCCACACCAGCCAGGGCTGAATATATATATTTAAAGTAACTGTCAGCATGTTCTTTTATTTCTCACTCAGGCAAGTTACATGTGTAACATCATCACTGCCATTTAAAGACAAATACACACAAGAGTGAACAACAACAAAAGAAAGACTTAGGAAGGTAAAGCCAAAATAAGAAATAGGTGAGCCGACACCTGTGCGTTAGGCCGTACCATTCTGAAGGTGCCTGATCTCCAAAGCTAAGCAGACCGTGCTGTAGGTTATTTTTATATTTATCTTTTCAACAAAGAAACAGATGTTTAGGATTTCTGATGAATACACTGATGCAGTGTTACAGCTCTTCAACAATGAGATTTGGTTATTCAGAATGAGTGTTTCTACATACTTTCATGTTTCAAGGTTTACATTTTGCCTCTTACTGACAAGAGTCCATAGTCTTGTTATGTTCTCCTTGTTTTTTCCTAATTATCTTAATTATCTTCTTCATGAGTGACCTGACATCGTTAACTGGGGAAGACAGTTTACCCATTCTGTTCAGTCTGCATAGATATGCTCCCTCACATTCCCAATAGATTATGCAAATGTTGCCGCTTTAACAAAAATTCTAGTACTTCAAATGGTCTTTATAAGTTCTCAGACATAGTAAGTACTCAGTGACTTCAGGTATTGATCTAGCTGTGGCAGAAGGTGGTTTCAGTACTCGCTTTTTTTTCATACTCTAGAAAAGAGTTGTGCAATACTCTTCAGGTTTGCACATGTCTATGCATCTTCTTTGTTTTTTGCAAGAGCTTCCAAAAGAACTCTGGGAAAATAACTAGTAAAATCAGGAACTAGTGTGAGCCTCAATGATTTGCTTTTTTGAAGGGCACCTTATTTTAGAGTTGGCCTAGGATTTTTGTACCTAGAAATAGGCTCATAGATTTGAGCTTGATTGTTGCTACTGTTATTTTGTTTTCTCTTTTTATTGTGGGTTTTTAACTTTTCTATTAGATTTTAAGCTTGCTGAGGGTTGGAAG
The DNA here is from genome assembly GCA_004027475.1 of Anoura caudifer. Taxonomy (NCBI): domain Eukaryota; kingdom Metazoa; phylum Chordata; class Mammalia; order Chiroptera; family Phyllostomidae; genus Anoura; species Anoura caudifer. The sequence goes on along the minus strand of PVKU01000469.1, from coordinate 234,428 downwards.
TATGAATTGTCTGTCTTTGGATCCTGTCAAGTAGCCAACCCAGTAACTACATAATAATATTCAGTGGATGCATGAAAAAATTATGGCTGTCCCTAAAAATTAATACTCCTCAGTGTTAGGACAATGACCTTAAAAACGCCCTTTGATATAAATGCTACCCTTCCAAAATATCTTTTTAGATTTAATGTGACCATGAACATTGCAGTAGTTCAAAAATTTAGTATGTAGACTGGAATAGAGGAGGATACGGTCATAGCAGAAATGTGCTTCCAGAGAGAGAAGAAATGGCGATCACTTAGGAATATTAGCATTGTTAATTTATATGTATCAGAGCCAAACTACATAATTAAAGTACAAAATCTAAAAATAACTGACCTGTTCATTATCTAGCTTAGAAATACTTTGTTACATATAATTTTTCAGTAAAAACTAAGTATTTGGGTCATTCATTTTTCTCAAATGGTAAAATAACTGAATCTACTTAACCAAAAATTAACTTCCCTGTAAACTTTAGGAAGAAATTGGAAAAAGACAAAGGAATTTTCTATCCATTGCAATCATACTCTATCTTGCATTGTGAGCATCTGGAGATTCGTTGGACTAGAATAGAAGGCAAGAAACTACTACTAAATGTGTTTGTGTGTATAATACAGAGTGATATGTATACATGATAAGTAAGCTATGTTAACTTGAATTTGAAGTTGACAGTTACTGAACATAATTTAATTGTAGGTATATTGTATAGAGAATGCTACTTTAGGAAAAAATGAATTCAGTTGTTAGGCAGAATGACACAGAATTGAGCAAGTTTTAAGTCTACTGGTAAAGTACATTTCAGAAGAAAGTCCATTGTTCTGAATCTAATGTTCCTTATATACTGGTTTTATTAGAAATTGTGCCTTTTATTTTGAAACAAAAAATTTGTTAAAATTTTAACCTGAACTTTGAAATTGTATTGGATTAGTTTTTTTTCTTCAGTTTATAATTTTATTTTATTTTTTAAAATAAAAAAAAATATTTATTTTTAGAGAGGGGGGAAAGGAAGGAGAGAGGGAGAGAAACATCAGTGTGTGGTTACCTCTCCCGTGTGCCCCGCTGGGGATGTGGCCCACAACTCAGGCCTGTGCCCTGACTGGGAATTGAATCTGGTGACCTTTTGGTTCGCAGGGCTGCACTCAGTCCACTGAGCCACACCAGCCAGGGCTTCAGTTTATAATTTTAAAAAATTATTTAAATTTTTGGTGTATGGGACAACATTCCAATCAACTGAGTCACCTGGCCAGGGCTAACCTAAATTTTTAAAAACTAAAATATTGTGTACTTTATTTTTATTTTTTAAAGACTTATTTATTTTTTAGAGAGAGGGCAAGGGAGGTTGAAAGAGAGGGAGAAAAACATCAGTGTATGAGAGAAACATCTGTTAGTTGCCTCTTGCATGCCCCAAACCAGGGACCTGGTCCACAACCCAAGCCCCTACCAGGAATTGAACAGGTGACCCCTTGCTTTGTGAGATGACACCCAACCCACTGAGCCATATCAGTCAGGGCAAATATTATGTACTTTAAAAAGTCGGATTTAACAAGGTTTGTAATAAAGAATTACCTCCTTAGCTCTTGCCTTCCTCCCTTTTCCCCTGTTCACACTCCCTAGAGATAATTTTTCACCTTTGGCTTTTTAAATATATTATGGTTATTCTGCTATTTTGTGCTTTTAAAAAAAATTTAGATATAATATCTGTGGACTTTCTATTAATAAAAAGTGAAGGTTTAGATTACATTTATTCCCTCACATACATACACACTCAAGCATACACAAGTCCTTTTTCTCTTACCCTTCCAGTAGTTTTGACAATATCGTTGGTTGTCAGTTTTCAATAGGTACAGTAGGTACATTTTTAAGGTTTGGTTGTTGATAGTTGTTTGCTGTCATTTTACTGTAACTATTTTTGATCATCTTTTTCTTAGATAAGTCCCTTTAACATTTCATATAATAAGGGCTTGGTGAGGATGAACTCCTTTAACTTACCTGGGAAGTACTTTATCTGCCCTTTCATTCTAAGTGAAAGCTTTGCTGGACAGAGTAATCTAGGTTGTAGGTTCTTAATTTCCATGACTTTGAATAGTTCTTTCTAGCCTCTTCTTGCCTGTAAGGTTTCTTTTGAGAAATCAGCTGATAGTCTTCTGGGAACTCCTTTGTAGGTAACTATCTTCTTTTTCTCTTGCTGCTTTTAAGATTATCTCCTTATCTTTAATCTTGGGTAATGTAATTATGGTGTGCCTTGGTGTGTTCCTCCTTGGGTCCAACTTCTGGGACTCTCTGAGCTTCCTGGACTTCCTGGAAGTCTATTTCTTTCTCCAGGTTGGGGAAGTTCTCCATCATTATGTTTTCAAATAAGTTTTCAATTTCATACTCTTCCTCTTCTCCTGGCACCCCTATGATTCAGATGTTGGAATGTTTAAAGTTGTACTGGAGGTTCCTAAGCCTTTCCTCATTTTGTTTTGAATTCTTGTTTCTTCGTTCTGGTTGAATGTTTATTTCTTCCGTCTGGTCCAAATCGTTGATTTGAGTCCCAGCTTCCTTCCCTTCACTGTTGGTTCCATGTCTGTTTCCTTTATTTAACTTTTCATAGACTTCTCTTTTTCTTCTATTTTGCAACCATACTCCACTATTTCTGTGAGCATCCTGATTAGCAGTATTTTGAACTCTGCATCTGATAAGTTGACTATCTCTTCATCGCTTAGTTGTTTTTCTGGAATTTTGATCTGTTCTTTCATTTGGGCCATATTTCTTTGTCTCGACATGCCTGTTATGTAGTAAGGGGCAGAGCCTTAGGTATTACCAGGACAGGGCAACCCACTTCACTGCATTGTGATGCTGCATGTGGGGGAGAGGTCAGAGAGGGAACAGTGGCACCTACTCGGTGCTTGGTTGGCTTTCAGTCACTTCCCCTGCTACCCACAAGCAAATTGGGTCCTTCTGGTGCTGATTTCCTGGTGGGTGGTTTTGTGTACATTCTAGGACTCTGTAGGTCTCTCCAATGAACTCTCCAATGAGGCTGGGAGTTTATTCTGCCTGCAACCCTCACAGGTTCCTATGGCGAGAGGTTGTGAGGCTTTTTTTGTCTGCACTGGATTGTTGAGTTGCATGATCTGTCTCACCCCCAGTTGTTCCTCCTGGTTTATCTGCACGCAAGTGTGAGACTGCCTGCTCTGCTAGCCTCCTCCTTTCCCACTCCAGTCCACCAGCCACTGCCTTGCCATGCGTCCTCTCCGCCACAGCTGGCCATCTCCACCCCTCCTACCAGTTGGATAAATTTTTCTTCTTTAACTCCTTGGTTATTGGACTTCTATACAGTTCAATTTTCTGACAGTTCTGGTTATTTTTTATTTTAAATTGTTTTTGTCCTTCTTTTGGTTGTGAAAGGAGGCACAGTATGTCTACCTACGCCTCCATCTTGGCTGAAAATAAATCCATTTCTTTTTTCATTAAAGCATTAACTACCAGTATTCACATAAAATGATATTAAAAAGCATGTATTTTCCATCCTGAAATCCTTGCACCTTTCCTTCTCCCTAAGGTGTTCTTTTACAATTAGTTTACCAACATAGTGTATGTGGCTTTGTGAATTATGTTATAGTGTGGACCACCTAGTTTTAATAAACACAACTTCTGAAACATAGTATTTGAAGAATTTTATTAACATATAGGCCACATGAATTATGCATCTGAAGTTTTCGATTTCTTACATTGCATTTCATTTTTAATTGGGTTTCATAACTTTCCCCTACTCTCCCAAATCCCAGACCCACCTCATGGGTCTCATCATCTAATAGGAAGTTAAATTGAGTTTAGAGTTGCAGAAGGTCCCGTTATGTATAACAAATATTTGTTGGAATATAAACCATTACAAGTTGTCAGTCCAAGTGCTGCATTATTTTATAAGACATGATGAATGGAAGTGTATCATTTATATTTTTAGATTGTAGTATATAATTCTCGAAGATCAAGAATGTTTCTATTATAGGATGTTGACTGTAATGGTTACCATTTATTGAATTCCATCATACACATACAGTGGATTCCCTCAGAGGGAATCAAGGACTTGCTTGAGATTAGTGTATAAGTAGGAATCCAGCTCTGTCTAATATTAAACTCTGTACTGCAAAACAAGTAAAAGTATTACATGACCTGTTTTAAATAAAAATCTACAATGTTATGACTAACATATTAGAAATGTCAGCTTTACGACATTTTTAATCTGGCTGGGAAATACTATTCGCATCTAGTACGTTTGTCTTCCTATACTCTGCCTTGTCTCTCAGCTTGTCTTCAGAGAAGTAGTACAGATTCTGATAAAACCTTCTCCTAATCCTCTAATCCTTGGGCCTGGCACATAGATTGCTGGGAAATGATGGCAGGCAGTATGTTACCAATTCCAAAAGAGCTTTAAAGTCTTACAGCCTCAGCCCCTCCCTTATGTCATAAATGATAAGACAACAGAGGGCATGTAATTACAATAGCAGTTTCAAGCCATTTATCCTCTATAATCCGATAGTAAAGAAAAGAACATCAAAATAAAATTTCCTTGAAACTGGAAGCTTCTTATATGATTAAAATTGTACCACCTGTTTTATAACTAAATGAACTGTCCTCTAAAAGGTGGAAACCTGCTTAGAAGAGTGGTAATATGAATGCAGAATTCATAGAGTGGTAGTATGATGCAAAAATGCTCCTCTCACCACATTTTTTGACATTTTCTAAACATGTTTAATGTTTTAATATAGTTTATCAAGATCATTAGCAAGGATCTGATTCTTTTCATGAAATGTTTATTTAAAAGAATGCTATAATAAATCTGTGAAAATCTATGAAAATTGACTGTAGATTTTAGCTTTTGAATTTGGAATCATCTTTTAGATTATGTTAGACTATAACTTTAACATCTAGAATTTTTTTAAAGAAAATTCAAGCACGTAATAGATGAATTTATTATCTTAATATTCATTTGGCAGATTGATGTTCTTCATTTCATTTGGTTAGGTTGGTGAGTCATGTCCCAGATCACTAGAATCAGGATTAGCACGTGGGTTTCACAACTGTTAAAGTCAATGATAAGCTTCTTGAAGGCAGTAATTGTCTTATTCAACTTTGATTGCCATGCAATACCTTGAAGAATGACTTCATTATCGAAGTACACTTTGATAGTCTTTTATCTTTCTTCTTCTCACACAATATTTAATGAGCTTTCAGTAAATAATATTATTTCATGTTTAGCATTATCAGGTAAGTTCCATTATTTTCCTTATTTTATAGATGAAGTAACAGGTTATTTGGATGTTAATTTTCCATGGATTTTGCAAAATTGAAAATGCTTTCATTTTTGAAAAGACATAGTATTTCCAGAATGTAAACGTATAAAATAATCAACACAAGGTATTTATTGTACAGTTCAACAAAACACTATTTGCTGAAATGGAAACAATTCAATGCCCATTCTTTTAGGGGTGTGTGTGTGTGTGTGTGTGTGTGTGTGTGTGTGTGTGTGTGTGTGTTTGTTTTACCTTTTGAGGCATGACTTTGTAAAGGGGGTATCAAAGAAATGTAAGGCAAGTGTGGGGTTTTATTTTATTTTGATGATACGCTATATTGAATGTTCGCTGGTGATGATCCTCTACTGGTAGTTTAATTGTAGAATTTACAGATGAGAGTCTTAAACTAGTGGCATCAGCAAAGAAGTCACTTTGGCCTTGATGGATGGCCTTCAACATGGGCAAGTCATTTTTCCTAGTTTCAATTTATGTATAAAAAGAAATTGGACTACATCTCTAAAAATCCATTCTTGTTTTTTCCTTTGAAAATATAGTTGAAGCTATGAAACAGGATTAAGGTCACCAGTAGAAAGAAATGGAAAGAGCAAAGAGAAAGCAAAGGAATGAGCATTGGTTGGGAACAGTGATAGAAGTCATGACAGTGGTCTGCCGTGGAGAGCATGGGGAACAGTTTTGAAGATGTGGTTGATAAAATTGAAGAGGAAAGATCACACCAAACCTTACAGAGCATTTCCCCCCAATGTTGTGGGGACCTGATGGTAAGGAGTTAAGAGACAGTGTGTGAAAAACCCTTGGCACTGCATTTCTGCAGTTGACAGTATTAGTTACTGATCGCTCTCGATTCGTTTCTTAGTACCATTCGCGGTACACGGAAGTATGTAGTAGGTGCTACATAAACAACCGTGAAATGATGGTATAAACATTAGCAGTAACCCTAATGTAGCCCTTTAATGAGTACCTGCGACGACGAGCCCACGGTGTACGCCTCAGCAGTTTCTTCACTTTAATCTTGGCTACAGTTCCCTGAGGCAGATACAGAGCTAGTAACACGTGATTCCATGTACATGATTCCATGTGAGAACAGGTGATCAAAAAACACTTTCATTTTGTCTCCTCTGCTGGTGAAGGAGGGGAACTGTGCTGTGTATATTTTGTATAGACTGTTACCAAGTGATTAATACAGTATTTTACCTATTTAGTAATGCTTGTTACTTTGCTGACAGTGCTGAATAATTGACGCAGTACTTTAGTTAGCTTTGAACAGCTATCTTGAAATTCTATATATGAGGTATATTAAGTCAGAAAGCAATGAGAATAAGTACTAGTTCTTTTGATACTTACTTTAATGACTTCTATTATTCAAACTTTTTTTCAGTACTTGGAATTTCCCTGAGAAACAGTTGGTGTGCCACACAAGAGAATTCAAGACTTCATAACCTATCATTGCTGTTCTTAATAATTTACCCAAATCTGCATGATCTGTCTTAGTCACTTACCTTACTTGCAGGATTTGGCTCTGATTGGATTTTGGCTGTCTCCAGCAATCAGACCCAACTTCAAAAGATGAGGTTTACTCAAAAACCTGAAATTTTTACAATTTATAGTTTCAAGGCACAAAACAAAAATGATTCTACTGACTAGAAGCCATCAGAGTATCATTCTACTGTATTTTGGGTAAGGAAGCCCTACTTACAGTCAAAAATAAGAATTGGTCAATATATGACATTTTACAATATTTTACAAAATCAATAGAGAAAAGCTGTAACTGAGGTGTGGTCCTGGGCACATTCCAGAGAACTTGTTTATGCTTTAAGTACGTGTTCTCAGTGCTCATTCCACACGTGGTAAGTCCCCTTCCCCTTACTTGAAAAACAGCCATTTTTATGTTAATAATTCAAATCTTAGTAAATATAGGGATTATTAGGATTTAGGATATATTGAATTAAAGGCAGTATTTAGGTAATACTTTTGGGAAATGAATTTAAGCAGTGAAATAATCCTGATTTAAATTTCAGAGTAAATTATAACAACTTGGAAGAAGCAATCTGGCACCAGGAATAAATGGTAGGAATATCTGAGGTTTTTAAAAAAAAAAAAAAAAAAAAAAAACCAACACAGGAATATATTCAAGCAAAGAAACAGATTATGAAAGTCGATGGTACTCTTAGCTATGAAGTCACATTTTAAAGTATTGTACATTGTATAGTTTGTAACCAACCTTATAACTTGTAATGCTAATTTTACTGTCTTTTGTGCCTATGGGATAGAACTCAAAGCCTTAGAATATGTTGAAATAATTTTTATTTTTGTATAATTGCATTTTTCTCAGTTCTTCTGTAGCTTTTACGGTGAAGAGAGGACAATTAAGTAGATCTAGCTGTTACTACAGAAAGTGAAATCTTATTGAGAATTGTTGTAACTTGTAGCCTGGAACTTAACTTTTCCTAGCAGGAGGTACTGTAGAGCAAGAAGACCACATGTAAATTGTGCTCAGTGGCGCTTCATATTAAGTTGCTCTGAGTCTGCTTCATCAGCTAATGAAGGTGGAGGAACAGAGAAACACAGTGTCAGGGTAGGCTGTAAGAATATGGGAGGGAAAAAAGGAATTTAGGTAAATGCTTTTGATTGCTTGCTTTCATTTCATCAAGGGGAGGAAACAAAAGAAAGAAAACTAGCCTGTCTATACAGACAATGTCCCTAGCTGCCCATATTTTTCAGGGATGTAACTGGCACCCGCAAAGATGTGGCGTAGGTCATTGTGTGTGTTTTCCTGTTCATTTTGAAAGCAGTCCTTTTCAATTTCTTATACTGTGTTCACAACTCTAGCTGTTGAAAAATCAGAGATAGAGTTTTCAGGATCCAAAACTCACCCTTGGGGTGTGCGGATATACATTTGTTTGCCTACTTATTTCCAGTTCTAAAGTAGACCTGAATTACTCTGTGTGTTTTATGCGTTTTTTTTTTTAGTGTAATTTTTTTTAAAAATTACAGTTGACATGCAATATTATTTTACTTTCAGTTGTGCAACCTGGAGACCTGAACTACCCTTAAATTAGCCATAGAATTGCACTCTCCTCTCTCCCTATTCCCCACTCTTCCCTCTGGTTTAAATTCACCTTCAGCTGTTGAATCCAGAGAAGTGGCTAGGCGGTTGCAGGATAATGAATGAGATGGTCGAGTTTGGCCTTTTCCTGGAAATGACGATAGTTAACTTTATTGAGTGCTTATCAAGTGTCAGGCGCTACTTTAAGTGCGTTCTTTACAAGAATCTTATGTAGTAGGACCTATTAATATTGTTCCCTCGTAATAGGATAATGTATATTATATAGTCCCTCATTATGTGTGAAGGAACAGAGAGCATTTAGCTATGATCTTATCCAGAGATTGTTATGGCTTAACTTTATTAGCTGTGTATTATGCATAAGGGGGGAGTAAATCAATAAAGTAAAATTGATATTTAAAAGGGGGAGTTTTATTATTTTTCCCCCTCCAGGAAAAAGTGCATGGTCATGGCTCTATTTAAAATGCTGAAAAGACTAGAAATCACCTGGAGGTTCTATAGGTAGTTGAATGTTGTATATATAATGTTCTATCATGTTCCTATCAGAATAATAATGGACTGTTACTGCTATCTGTTAAAGATGCACTAAAAATGAAAAAACTCCACAAATTTATATCCACACTGAAAATTAAAACATGGTTCTGTATGGCACTTGACAAACAAGAAATGTGTCTCTCTATTAATACAGCCTTGAGAGGCCAACAGAGGGCAGGCAGGATGAGAGGTAGGTGACAGTTGTGCTTGGAAAGAGTGTTGGCCAACTGGGCAAAGGAAACAGTTGATTTAGAAGGCTGGGGCTAAAATATAAGAATAACAAAAAGAAGGTCCATTGAAGGATTTTTGTCCTACGTTAAGTGTTCCAGAAGACCTTTAGAAACAAAACTCTGTGCCCTAGAAATGTGAAATTTTCCCAGAGAAGGTGGAGGGCAGCATTTTCCCAAAGTGCTTTTGGCAAAATTGTTTATGAAGGTTAATAGGTGTTTCATGTAAATAGAAGGGTGGTGAAGCAGATTTGGGAAGTTTAGGTTTCATAAAATTAAACATTCTTTTCTGTAGGGCTTGCCAGCACCTTTAATATATGTGCATTTTCTAGGTGAGCAGGGGCGACGGCACAGTATGTAGTGCAGCATTTGATACACTCTGTTACCTGAGACCATAGAGCTGTTTGGTTCTGGTGATGGCAGTAGTGTTCTGCGAGATACACTCTGGGAAACACTGGGGCGTTCCTGAAGATGTGCCTGAGCAGGCATGAGGGGTGCACGTTGTGCTTCTCTGTGCGTGGGTAGGTCGCTTGAGGAGGTAATACGTTGTAATGCACCATAGAGGAAACTTCCCAGCACGAGGGATGATTGCGTGTCTTTGCCATTAAATCTTTTGCTTCTGAGTAAAAATTCATGAAAATAAATTCCATGGCTAATCTAAAAGTAATCTTTATTTTTCGTATCAGAAATATGCTGCATGGGGAAGTCCAGTGGAGAATCTGCATGATTTGGGTTTAATCTATTAGGATTTAAGATAAGCCCATTATAACTATGTCAAGAAACAGGCAATAGCTCTTCCCTGGTTTCAAGGAACTGGCAGGTGAATAATGAATGAAGATTCTGTTTGTATTTTAGCACAACCTGATGGAACTCTGCATGTCCTCTCTCGCCCTCACACAGCCCCACTAGGCTTCCTGCCCTCTGCTCACTTCAGGATTGCCAACACACTGCAGAGCTGGCCGGAGCCTGTGGCCGGGTTCCGTCCTCGGTTCCTTGGAGCTCTTTGCATCACCCAGCTCAGTGGTCTGCCCCCTTCCCTGGAGACACTTCTTTATCCTCCGTAATGTTGCACGCACCTGCTTTTAGTCCACTTCTCTGGCACTTTTCAGTTTGCCTTGCAGGTTCCTCTGCTGACTTGTAAATGTTTGTCACCTGTGGTCTCAAACATTTGGATCCCCTTCCCCTTTCCTCTTCTCTACTCTCGTCCTAGGTGATTCTCTTCGGACCAGTGACTCGCTACATATCCTCTGTGTGGCAGTGACTCCCAAACCTGTTTTCTCCAGCTAAAAATCAACCATTGTGCTCAAGCCTCAGATATCAGCTCACACTTCACTATCTCACAGACACCACAAGCTCTGTCCCAAACCAATTCCTGATAATGTTCTCTACTCTCAACTTACTCTTTTCTGTAACATCACTACCATCCATTCAGAGTTTTCCTTTCAATCTCTTATGCTTCCACTTCTTCTGACCCTGCCGCCACCGCCATCATCCAGGCCGCCATACTCTCTGGTGGATGACCCAATTTCCTCTTCCCTGATCTCCCCGCTCTGCACCCTCTCCTTAGTTATCTTTTGAAATATCAATCTGATCATGATACTCATTTTAAATACAGCCTGTAATGGCTTTCCATGATGCACTTGAGAACAAAATCCAAACTCCCTGTCATGGCCATAAAGGGACCTTCCTGGTTCGGTCCTTTCCCCTCCTACCTCATGTTGTACAGCGTTCCCTGTGCTCACTCACTGTGCTCTCAGCTCCTCGCCCATGCCAGCCTCTTTCTTGGATTGGCCTTCACACATGCTGGAGCTTTTAGTTGGAACAGCTTTCTGCCTGTCCTGGTCACTGTTCAGTCGTCTCTGTGGCGAGCCTTTGCTGACTATCCAGAGTAGGCCGGTGCCTTCCCCACCCTGGACTCGTGCCCCTGCTGTTCTTTCAGAGCACCAGTCACACTCCTTGTACTTGTGCTGTCTCCACACCTGACTGTAAACTCCTGGAGTTTACACGGATGTACGATCAGTGCATATAGCATGTAATAAAGGATCCTGTGTTTTTGCTGAATCAAAAAATGTAACTAACTGAATTCTGAGCTAAAAACATCTCCAAATGTAAAGGGTTTATTTTTCTAAATAACTTCATTGTATTCTGAATATATTGACTGTGTATGTGTCCATAGCTGTGAGTCCAGAGTAGTCACTGTTTCATTCAATAGATACTGATTCAGCACAGTACTAGGGTAGAAATGAATGATGATACATGAGGTAAGTGATAAATATGCCTGTGTCTAAGAGCTCATAATTAAGTAGAAAGCCAAGCAACTAAACAAATAATTGTACCATGGTTCAGTAGGTGCTACAATTCAGTCTTGTACTAGATTCATCAGAGGCACTAAATACAGGTGTTTTTTAAGGGGTGCCTCCAAAAGGCTGTGACAGGGCTGGGTCCTGAAATACAGCCAGCTCTACTAGGCAAGTCCGGTGGGAGTGGGAATGCTAGGACATTGCTGCTGAGGTATCCTATTAAATGGCAGAAGGATGTTAAAACAGCGGAGTGCCCCTGGACACCCAGATCTCTTAGGTTCCTCAGTTTCTGATAGCACACTTTAAGAGGCTGGATAGCTAGATGGCTAAAAAACAGACAGACAAAATCCACTTTCTCCTAATGTGCTCAGTTCCTAAGTAGGGAGAGTTCAGGTGTGGCTGTTATGAAGAAAACCCACGGGAGACATCAGGGTCCAAGGCCAAAGATGGGGTAGGACAGATCCAGAGATGGGCACCCTGTGTGGGACATCAGAGAGCCATTAATAGGTTTTAAGCAGTGGCCACATGATTAGTGTTTTGGAAGTCATGCTGGTAACAGGACAGAGAAGCAGTTTGAGGGGTATGGGACTGGAGACAGATGGCGAATTTAAAGCTAAAGAGCTGCAGGATGAGAGATGAGGGAATGAAATAGACAACTGGCAGAGGGACAGAAGGGAACAGATTCAAAAGACTAAAAACACTATTTGGTGGCAAGAGGGAAAATGACTTTCAGCAGAAATGACTTTCTGCTGTTTTGTAGAACAAGGTAGAAGGAAGTGCTTTGCTGCAGGAATTTAGAAGAACAGGTGAGGAGCTCATTTTAAGAGGAAGGATGATTTCTTTTGAAATTATTGAGCTTGAAGTAATGGTAGGATACATATTAATGATAAGTATTAGATAAGTAAGATAGATAATTGTTCATGGTAAGGGTTAGAGATCCAGTTTTATGGTGTATGTAACAATTAACATCCATTAGTTAAGACCCAGGGAAGACATGCTTAACGGGGAAGGACAACCAAGGATAGAACCCTGGGGAACACACGCATTTAAGATGTTGGTGAAAGAGGAGTCTACAAATATGACTAAGAAAGAATGGGCAAGAGGGGAGGGATGACCACAGAACTGACTTCCAGAGAAAGGGAAGTAAGTTGCGGTGTCATATGCCACAGGGAGCACCATGTTACTAGTGGGGAAGTGGTAATCCTCCCACTGTAAGTAAGCTAATCAGTTTCCATGACAACAGACTGTACTTCCAACCCCTAGCTAATGGTTTTCAAAGTATGTGATTTTAGTCACAGGAGGAAAAAGGGTGAATGGATATGCAGTTGGGTCAATTCAGTTTGATCCCTACCTCTGGAAAATCAGTTCACTACACCAGTGTACTGGGAGGGCAGCATATTTTCATGTGAACTAATACACTGTATCTTTAGTGTATACCATACAATGAAAGTGTAAAGCACACTATTTGTGATGCAACTTTATTACTGATGATAGGGTGACCATCGTGATGGCTAAAGTTTTTTTTAAGGGTATCACAGCATATGTAATATCTAGTAATATAGAAATGACAGTTACAGGAAGATGTGTCATCTGGAGAAGGCAGATCTCCCCAGCAGAGTTTCAGTTCAGTACCTGGTCCTTAGCTTTGGTCAGGCTGTGGGGAATGCATGTCATGTTAATCTGACTCATAAGGTACCAGTTTACAAAAAACCAAAAACATGGAATGCCTGTTAAGAAAATCACAGTGAAACAATAATTAAGCAGACAAGCTATTCATGCTTGTTGCTCTCTGGGAAAACTACTCTGGGTGTTATAAATAAAACTGAGCTGTAGGTGAGGGCCAGCGATGAGTAGGTGGCACACAGGGAACAGAGACAAGTCATTCTGTCTGCACTGAAGGACTTGACCATCTGGGGAGAACAAGTGCAGTTCCCTAAGCCTAAAGACAAAGAAATGGCATCATTTCTTACTCTAAGGGAACTGGTATGAGGGATTTGGAATGCATTGTGTTAGTAAGTATTGTTTAGTGGAAATGGTTTTTTGACATGCATTAGAATGCTATAATAATTTTTCTTTGAACCTGCAGGTTCTCCTGAAAAGAAAATTGAACGTTCATCCATGAATGAAGAAAACAGCTCTACAAACCCTATCAAGAATAGAAAAACAAGTCCAGTATCTAAAGACCACCGGGCTGGGAAGAAAAACTCAGAGAATTCATCACTACAGGGTCAAGTGCAGAAGGGAAATGATGAATCTGAAAGTGATTTTGAATCAGATCCCCCTTCTCCTAAGAGCAGTGAAGAGGAAGAGCAAGAGGATGAAGAAATTCTTCAGGGAGAACAGGGAGATTTCAATGATGATGATACTGAACCAGAAAATCTGGGTCATAGGCCTCTCCTCATGGACTCTGAGGATGAGGAAGAAGAGGAGAAACATAGCTCTGATTCTGAATATGAACAGGCCAAAACCAAGTACAATGACGGGAGCCCTGCCTACAGAGCCAAATCTGGCAGTGGGCCCATCCAAGATCCTAATGTAACGCTTATCAGCCCAACCCAGCTACCCTGTGATGCTGCAGTGCAGACCCCCAAAGACGAGTTTGACGTGTTTGGCGCTGTCCCCTTCTTTGCAGTGCGTGCTCAACAGCCCCAACAAAGAGAAAATGGAAAGAATCTTTCCCAACAGACCTGTTTTCCCAGCGTGGGACTAGAGCAAGAGGAATTTGATGTGTTCACAAAGGCACCCTTCAGCAAAAAGGTGAACGTACCAGACGGTTGTGCAGCGGGGCCTGAAACACAGACGCTCCCAGGTTGTCCCAAAAGTATAGATATATTTGGCTCCACTCCATTTCAGCCCTTTCCCACATCCACAAGGAAAAGTGACATCCACGAGGACCTTTTTGGGCTTGTGCCCTTTGAGGAAATAACTGGGAGTCAGCAGCAAAAAGTCAAACAGCGTAGCTTACAGAAACTGTCTTCACGCCAAAGGCGCACCAAACAGGATTTGTCCAAAAGTAACGGGAAGCGGCACCACGGCACACCGACCAGCACGAAGAAGACCATGAAGCCCATCTACCGCACTCCAGAGAGGGCCCGCAGGCACAAAAAGGTGGGCCGCCGAGACTCTCAAAGCAGCAATGAATTTTTAACCATCTCAGACTCCAAGGAGAACATCAGTGTTACGCTGACTGATGGGAAAGACAGAGGGAATGTCCTGCCTCCCGAGGAGAGTCTGTTGGACCCCTTCGGGGCCAAGCCCTTCCATCCCCCAGACCTGCCGTGGCACCCTCCACATCAGGGCCTCAGTGACCTATGTGCAGACCATAATCCCGTGCTGCCCGGGCGGCAAAGACCCAATTCATTCCATGGGTCATTCCACAGTGCAGATGCGTTGAAAATGGATGATTTTGGTGCCGTCCCCTTTACAGAAATTGTGGTGCAAAGCATTACTTCACCTCAGTCCCAACAATCCCAGTCAGTCGAATTAGACCCATTTGGTGCTGCTCCATTTCCTTCTAAACAGTAGATACTTCTGATGGACTCGGTGTTAACCCCTGTTTCAAAAAAGTATGAATAGTTTTATGAATTTGAAAGAAAATTGATTTGTATAGCCCTTTATATCATTCATTCTTACAGGTCAATCAGAATAGGTGATTTTTAAATAAACCAAATAGAAAAAGGAAGTATCTCCACAGAGTAGTGACTCGGTGTCTCTTCCACACAGGAAAGGAGGGAGCTGAACTGGAAGCTCTGACCCAGGGTTTCAGCTACTGACTTGATGACAGCACAGAAATCCAGGGAAAGCATGCGGCTTGCTTCCCATCTTTTAGGGGCTGAAGAGGGACTGGGAAGCAGAGTTGTTATTTTTATACTAGAATGTCACTTTTAGGTGCATGCCCTAGGCTCATTCCAGAATCCAGCATTAAAGCTGAGGTTATCTGTACAAATACAGGTTGCACTTGTGGGTTTTTTAAAAATCTCTTCTAATTTCCACACAGTAAAACAACTTTATTCTCATAAAGAATCAGAAAGTTATAATCTGGAGAATGCAGAGATTTTAGTCCTCATACTTTTCTCTACAAAGCAGAGCCAGAAGTAATTATTGTGCCTAAAACTTTTATTTTTAAAAACAAGTGCCATTAATATGGAATATCTACATAGAAGCCTAGAACAAAAAAGAGAGGAAAAAAAACAATACTTGAAGAATATTTAATATTCAGCTTTTGAATAGCTTCTTCCCCAAAACTTGTACTATCATGTCCCTAACAAAGTAGATTACTGAAAAACTGGGAGTGAGGACAAGGGTTATATAGAATTTTTATTTCAGGAAAAAAAATATGTAGCTGAAACCCTGAGTTTTTAAGATGTTTACAGTGTAAAATCATGTTGCATTAATAATGTACTTTATTAAATTACCACCTTCACCAAATATATTCCCGAAGTCACGAGCGACAGTTTCTCACTTAGGTTTGGGGAGCGGAGTAGTTTCAGTGAAGTGCACAGAGCACTGAAAGCCACAAGCCTTATACGCAGGGCTCCCAGCTCCTGCCGCTAGTACCTCGCCCCGACAGGGAGACCTTACGGTGGCTGTAAGTGTGAGATGATGAGGGACTCGTGTCTTAACTCTGCTGGTTGACTGTGTCTTTAGTGGAAAAAACCCAGCTACCAAATAGCCTTTTTTTTTTTTTTTACATCACAAATCCTAATTAGAAACTTGAGATTTTTTAATAGGAATTGTCTAATAAGATAGAAATTATATATATGAATTAATGTGAATACAGTATCTGTGCTTTTGTCTTCAAGTATTTTAAGTTATAATTAACTTAAAATAATAACTGTCCTTCCCTATAATTAACTATCCTTCCCTATCAAATTAACATTTAGAAGTTTCTAGAACTGTTAAAGGTTATTTGCAAAAAGGGTGGAAACTTATCAACTGGCACTCTCCTTGATTGCTATTATTTTAAATTAATTCTCTTTGAACCCAATTAAAATGTGTTTTATAAGTAATCGTATTACTGATAGAATCTCTTAATTATAGTGTCCCAATGGGGATGAGCTATGTGCTTGTTTTCACAGTTCTGAACTTGGAAAGAAGCAAGGTATGTGTGACTATACCATATATTCATTTTTTTATTGCTTCTCTTTTCTATTTTAAAACAAATTTGTGGACAAACAGGGAAGCAATGCGTGAATCAGAGCTAGCAGAGGCAGACCAAGCATGACCTCACTGCTTCCGAGTTACACTTGCAGAGCCCGACTGCACCCATGACTTGTCCTGTGCCAAAGGCAAATAGTGTGTTTGCACGTGTTTTCTTTTCTTTTCTTTTTTTCGGATTCTCAGGTTGATTAATACTGCTAATGCAAATGCTTAAGTAGATGTTTTTAAAATCTTTACAAAGTAGATTCAAGGGATACTTTCTTTTAACAGTGAAGATTTGATGATTACATATAGTAAACTCATGAACTACCAGTAGGTTTGTATCAAACAGAAGAATTTTTTTTAATGATAATCTGTTGGTTGATGTGCACAGTATGCTTCTTTGACTATTTTAGTCCTTGGCCTTGGTCTCTGCTAGACCTCATGAGTTTTGTATTTAGAAAGGCTGGTGGATGAATTAGTGTGGACTCCATAGGATGTAAGCATGAAATATCTAGACTCTAATACTAGGCCTTGCTTACATTTGCTTTTCATCAATACACTGAATGTTTCTGAATGACTTAGACACTGACAGACACTTTGGCTTGTAATGTTGGCTAAATCCTAAGGAAACAGCTTTGACATTGTTTAAAATATTTACATTCTTAAGTTTCTTATGTCACAGTCCAGTGACTTCCCTCTTTTCAGATTACAGCTCAGAGGAAATACTTAGGATTCAGTGGGGAGATTGCCGTGTGCTGGAGTAGAGGCATTTTCCCAAGTGGTGTGGGATCAGTACTGCTCTCTGCTCTCAGTCATCTCCGCCCACTTCTGTTCGGATGTAGGGGACTCTGTACACCCAATGCCCCGGCATTCCCTTAAGAGAATGATGAGAATAACGCTCCAAAGGCATGTGAAAAAGTTTAACAGCACCCAGTAAGAGTTTGGCTCTAAAACAGGATGGTCCAATTCTTATTTGAGGAAGGGAAGATGAATAGAAATTATTTTCCTATTATTAATCAGGTGTCCTCTGTGCTTCTTCAGCATGTTAAATAGTTGTAACTCTAAACCTGTAATACTTGAACATCATTAAGGGAAGTTAAATATGAAGCTAGCAAAAATCTGAGGCCAAAGTTATTTCTTTTTTTTGCCCTAACAGCTTTAATCATGCTTGTTGTTTTGAGTAATCTATAGAAGTGGACCATTTGCTTAATTATTTTAATAGTGTCACTTCAGCAAAATGTTAATTTTAAAGATTAGCTTTTACGGCATTGAAGAATGTATCTGTTGAGACACAGAAGTTGCTTGGTATATATATATTAAGTGGAGGAGGAAAGGTTGTAGGCTGCCTGAAATTTTAACTGACTAGAATATTTATCTGAAAGTATCAGTCAGGGAAATGGTATAAATGTTCCACCGACCCGCCCCTCCCGTGTGTGTGTGTGTGTGTGCGTGCGTGCGCACAGTGATGACATTATTCAGGACTATAGATAAATGCACCTTTTCACTCTACCCTGCTTATTGTTTAACAGTGTGATAGATTGTTGTCCTCATCTTGCTGGAGGAGTTTGAGCCTACTCTTCTGCTTTGATGTTCCTCAGGCAGAGTGGTTTTCTCACTGTTTAGCTACTCTGCTTGGTTTATTTTAGGTTTGGTACTGCATATAAGCATTGCTAGAAGGTACATGTGTATTAATATCACTAGTCCTGAGGAGTGTGGGTACATTTATTTTAATATATGTAGAATGTTCATTACGCCTTTTTTTCTTTTTAAGCAAAATTATTCATCATTTTAGGTTCACCATTGAGCTTACAAATCTACTGTGAGAATGAGATGGCATATTTACTGTGAGAGTAACAGAAATGAGTTTTTGAAAACCTTTATGCACACTGGTGTTTATATATTAAGATAAATGTATGAACACACCCATGCACACACCTGTCAGATCTCTCTTCGGGGAGTTAATGTGAATTTTTAAATAGAATTGCACCCACAATCGTTACGGAAAGAACTTCCACTTCTAGAGAGGGTTTACAGAAGCCACTAAAAGAATATGGTAGACAGATGAAAATGCAAAGGGCCATCATTAAGGGTTATTTTTATTTAAAAACTTGTGCTACTTTCGAAAAACAATTGTTTTTATTATTATACTCTTTGTGATTTGAAAGTCATCTAATAGTAAGCAGTATGGTAATAGTAAACTGCTTTTTAATTGCTGGCAAACAGCTTTAAGTGCACTTTCTTTGATTACACTTCCATTTTCTGTTAAACTTGAATTTTCTGAAGCCTTTTATGTACCACTAAGCAAATAACTTTAACTTTTAATAAGCCTGATTTACATCTTTGTTATATTTCTAATTGTTATAAAATATACTTTCTAAGTAACTTCAAATATAGGTGGGAAACTGTTCTGAGGTAGACCAGTTGCTTTTTTTCTTCCTATATCTAATTAAGCACTAACTGATTTTACTACTTTGCCTTGACATTGCTTATTTCTATTGAATGAATGCTGTCCCCCATTTACTTTGTGTTATTTGAAATTTAAAGTTATTTTCTTACTGTATTTATCATACCTGTTTTAATAATCTGCTTTCTTTAAATGCAATAAATCCCAAATGAATTGCATATTCTTTATAATCAGTGACTTTGGAGTTTTTCATTTTTTGTCTTATTAAAAATTTTGGTTGTAAACTTCTATTCAATTCTTTCACTCATATCAGAGACATTTAGCACCTACTCTGTAGCGGCTAGTGGAAGAGAAAATGAATAGGATTAGATCTCTGTTCTAAAAGGAGCTCACAGTTTAGATCCAAGTGAGGAAACCCATTTTGACCTAGCATTTTTGCAATAAAAATACTTAATAGCACAAAATTTGTTCAGGACTGCAGTTACCGATAACTTACGATAAAGGTAAAGCAAAAACATAAGACTGAAGTAAGTTTTGAGTATTTGCCATAGTTTTTGCATTATGTATAATTTTTTAAACTCTAAAAAATTAAAATCTGGTTAAATAAAATATTGTAAACCTTGATTATGTCAGAAAAGATGCTTCTGCAAGATAGAGAGAAAACCTGTTTATTGGATTGCTGGACTAGGTTAGGGGTCCAAGTCACAATACCTATAATGTTATGTATTATTCCACAAACTCGTGTCCTTAGATTGGTTGCTTATGGAAAGATTCATCTTGTTTGTTACCAACTTTTTTTTTTTGTTGAAGTAGTAACATTTATCTAAAGTTATGTGGGAAAATAAGGGCTTAGGGTCTTTTTAATAAATGGTACAAAGGAGTAAAATATCACAAATCAGAAGTTATATTAAAAAAAAACTGGAGTGTGCCACTGGTCAAGTTCCGTCCCAGTTACCTTCTTTAGAGACAGACACAGGCTGCAGTTGCAGCGGTTTGTATTGACTGGCTAGTCCCTAAAGGAAGTCCGCCTGCAGCCTCCTGTGTCAGATACAGCTAATAGTCTCATATCGGAGGCCCGAGTTCTTGAGTTTTATTTGTTGCACATTTAGATAGATAGATAGTTCACTTCTGCTTCAGATGCTCAGCACTGTGGAAGTTACTGTGTTGTACAGTGTTTTTGATCCCAGATTTTTTATCCCAGAGCAGGACTACATCCTTGGTGGCTATCAGTCGTGCCCTCTAAAGATGAAAGTTTTACATTTCACAGGAGACTCCTACTGCTATTCCTTTTCCCTTCGGACCTTCTCTCAAAGGAAGTTCTCTCAAAGGAAGTTCTACTCAGAAAGTAGGATGCAGAATTTCAATCGCTTCTGTGCCTCTTCTCAATATAAGCACAGTTGTGCTAATGCATGTAGAAGACATTTCTGCCCCTCCTCTCACAGCTGAACTGACTCTTCACACACTGTGGCAGGAGGGGAAGTACCTGGAATGATGACTTTGGGTGGACGTGGACCTACTCAGCTCAGCAGCTGGCAGAAATCCGGAAGTGGAGGCTTTTTGCCCCTTGACATTTAATACAGGGCAAAGGACATCTCTCGGTAGGTACCTGCCAAATGGAGAGTTGTACAGCCTTATGCCAGTCAGTCTTCAAATGGGTGACTTTGTCCAGGTGGGATGGCGTAAGGTGTGACATGTAGTCCCTGAATCTTCATTCCTGATTCTAAAATACGATTTTGAAGCTGTTATGTATCATAAAGAATGACAAGCAGCACTTTATATATTTAGTAAACCAGTTTATTTACATAATAACATTTTGCCATGCAGCTTGTGGATTGCACACAGTTGAATGACAAAGAAGACAAGCACTATCTTGCTATTTAAAAATGCCTTTATATAGAAAGATAATTGTCTCTTAAATGAGTTAACTACAACCTTATAAATTAGTACAATTTAAAACAGCAATGGATAATTTTAAAATGTAAAGTCCTTCAGTAAAGAGCTTTTATAGTTTACACATTGGTAAAATTAAAACCAATCTTTTTAGTAGTGTAGCTGAATAGTGTACTTTTAATCTAATTTTAATTAGTAAAACAAAAATAAATATACTTTATTACTGGCTCAGATTTTGTATGCAATTTTTAAATAGTTATTCTTTAATGTTAACAATGTCTTAAATTTTGCCAGTAGTGATGTGCACACAGTAGGTGGTCAATAAATGCTGATATACAGAAGTGTTTATAGTTGACAGCAATCCACATTCATTCATTCCCTGCATTATAACAAATACATCATAGTAAAGATAAGAATGAGAAAGGATAACTTTCTTACAGTATTGGACACTTTCATGAAAAGATGAAATGTTTACATGGTATAATTCTCCTGACCTTTTCAATTCGAAAAACAGTCTTAAACACATTATGCTTTTTATCTATTCAGACGACAAGTACTAAATAATTCATACACTGACCAAAAAGAGGAATATTTTTAAAAATTAAAATAAAACTTAATGTTCAATATGTTTTTGAGAAGATTTTATAACAAATATGGTGCCAGACCTAACATAACTAGACTTATTCCTTCATTTTTAAATTAATTGTAAAGAGTCATTGTTTGGCCAAAATGACAAAGTATCTTTTTAAAAGCAATATCATGTAGCCAATAAGGGATGTTACAGGGAAAATATATCATTACACCAAAATCTTCTATTTAGCACATGGATCGAATCTGGCCTTATGAGATAAAACAGCCATCTTCAAAGCAGTGTTCCATCATAACAACAGTGTCCTTGGCCTACTGGGGAAAATTTTTCTTGCTGAGATATGAGCATGGGGGGATTTATATTCCAAAAACACTACACTGAAAAAAATACAAAATTTTATAGATGCATAAACTGAGGCACATTAAAGTTAACATTCCTATTATCATATGTACAAATGGCATTTTGGGAATAAGCTTCATGGTTAATCAACATTTCCAATATTTAGTAATTCCAAGGTCCTCAAGATACACCAATATTTAAAGCAGCTCATGTCAACCCACTAAGAAACTTGGGTAGTATTTTCTATTCCAATAGACAAGTGACTGCTTTAAGGAATTTAATTTAGGCATATGAAAAAGACCAGAGAACAAGAGTGTCATGTTGTATGATAGGGCATTGAGATCTGTTTTTTAAGTATATACAATAAAATGCCAATTTAATGTTTCAGAGCACAGGTGAATAATCAATCTGCCATTGAATGGGGCATCTGCATGACTTTGTTCTAAGGCTTAAGGTTCACTGCAGGGTCGAGACTGGCCATCTGGATTCTGTGGCCCTGGAAGTAGCACCCACATAGCTGGGAACCCCACCATCAGGACAGTTAGGATTGCAAATTCAGAGGGGAAAGCTCTGCTGCAGCAGGGATGTGGAGCCGTAAATCTGCAATCCGCTGACAAGAGTTCAATTATCACATGGACTAAAGAATATTATTTGAAATTAAAAAGCTTAAATGGCTAATTACTTGTTATCAGACTATAGAATTTCTCACCTGATCATGGAGTCAGGTTTTAATGAATTCTCATCCGATGGGAAATGATAATGCAAGTTCTTTCCTCATCTCAACACCTCTTTAAAATTAAAGAGGTTTACAATTTTTGTTGTAGCAAACTAAAAAATCCACGTTCCTAGGGAGAAGAGAACCCACAGCTAAAGAAAGTATCTTATGTGCCAGTTTCTTACAAACCATGTAGTTGAAGGCTAGTGATGATCTGAAATCACTATCCTAGCTTGTGTTAAGCATAGGCTGTGTAACCCTCACCTTGATTAGGCACTTGAACTTGATCATCTACTAAAATACTTTCAGTTAAAGCAATCACACAGGATGACTCCATTTTATAATGGAGGTGAGCCCTTCCTAAGGAAATTAAGCAAGCTGGTATTAAGTGAAATGATTACTATTTCTACACTGGTTTCACATTCATTGGTATTCAGATGTTTCTTTTGAATGCCAACTAATTTTCACTTTCTGAGAAGTGGCAAATTAGTATTTTTAAGGGAATGTACAGCAGTTACTATTACAGATCCAGAAGTGTACTTTTCCATTTTTATAAAGTATTACTCATGAGCTATTAAACAGGAAAAAGGAAAAGCTAAGGGAATTTTAGAAATATTGGGGTATACAATTCCCCATTACATATTGCTTAACAACTGAACACACCAGGTGGCCATACCTGAACTCACAAGGGAGAAACATAGTCCGGACAAGGCTTGCTGTGTCTGTACTGCATGACATACACTGTTGACTGGTGCCACCAGTACAACATCACCACTGCCAGGATGTGCCATATTTGGTGGCTTGAACCGAGGTAGTTTAGTTGTCCTGGAAAGGAAGGTAGAGAGAGAGAATGTTGACTGTAATATTTTGACATTAGAATTAAAATAAATTTTTATTTTTGGCCTTCGAAATACAGTTCAGCAACAAAGATTTTGGTAGTCTCAGAGCATGTGGAAACTGACAGTAGATTAATTAAGAGCCAAATTTTTTTAGGAAAGGATAAAATCATATTTGAGTCTAATTTTAAGGTTTTATTCATAAGGTATACTGGTGAATTTTAGAAATACTATTCCAAATGTGTTTTCAAAATCTAACTTGGTTAATTTCAGGAATTTGACCTTTAACCTCCCATGTCTCAATTTATATCTGGTGAATAAAAGACATTCCATGTGAGAAGCAGAGGAAATCCTCGCTACAAACCATGGAGTTGATATGAAGCATACATGTTTCTGTGTTTGGCTGTAAGTCTGCTACGAGCACATTTTATTTCAAGCAGGTGTGTAAGGAGAACACTCAGATCTCAACTTGGAGTTATCAGACTGATGAAATAAATAATCTGCAAAATGTAATTAGTGACAGGTTAACTAGGGTTGGTTAGTTCATATACAACTTAGGAGAATTATTTCTCTTTGTGATTAAAGGTTAAATTTCAAGGAGATCAAATAAACATGTGGGATGCTTCAAAAATAAAATAGCTACAGAAATTTAAGTGGAAATAACTTTCTTACTATAGGTGTTTCTATGGTCATGTAATGTTAATACCTCTAATCTTTATTTTTCTTTTTTTTCTTACCAAGAAAAATAACTAGTATACTACATAGATTTTAAAGTATAAGTCAAGAGAATTCTTTCGGTAAGGGTCTTAGCCCTTTTTTGTGTCACGGACCTCTTTGACAGTCTAATCAAGCCCAGGCTCATTTAAAAAAAGAAAGGAGAATGCAGAGGATTAGAAAGAGAGCTGACTATACTGTAACACAAGTCCCACAGACCTATGGAAGTCTGTCCGTGGACCCCAGGGAGATGCCTGGACTTACTGATGCCACTGGGATGTTTACGTCGTGCTAAAATTTTAACCTGAGCTGAAAAGTAAGTTCTTAGGTTTAAGTTTCTGGATTTTATGATGTTCACCCACCATTTCACCACCAACGCACATGCTTCTCTTTATAGTCGGGTCATAAATGAGGACCGGCCAGACAAGGTTTTGAAGCCGTTCGTTTACGAACGTCTGGGACGATCACTTCTGTAGGCTTCTCAGGGTCTCCCTATCTGCACCACTCAGTGGTACCTGGGGCACATTTTATGTCAAGCCGATCTTCCAGAAATGTTAAGTTACATAACACTTGACCTTTTATAAGTGTTCTATATTAGACAACTGGGAACTCTTGATCTGAGTATTTTAAGGCCTAAAAATGCTAGAGAACTTTCATGGTTTAATTTTCTACACATCTGTGAAGAAGAGGAAACAATTTTTTTAAAGAATTATTATAAATAAGGCGGTACAAAATGTTTTATCAGAACTGCCTGCTCAGGGAAATTCCAGCCCTGTCTTGGAGTTCGGGTGGCCTTCACATCAGGGATATGTCCTAATTACGTTCACGAATCCTCACGTTTACAACAACCCAGGGTCGCTGTATAACACTCTTATGGAAACTCAGTGGTAAAACTCGAGTGCACAGAGGAACACCAGAGGCTCTACTGTTACTCATTCTCCAGATCAGGGTTTCTCATCCTTTCTTTTTCCCCTGCACACGTGAGGAGGGGCACAGTCCTGACTTCAGTTCACTGCGGAAGTGATTCCCAGCCCAGGGGAGAGGGCTGCAGTCTGCAGTTTGAATTAAGCTGCTCCCCTGCCTGCGGCCCCACGCTGACAAATCACGGCTTTGAAGGGCTCCGTTATTCCCGACTCTGCCAGAGCTCACCTGGACTTGCACCGTCCTGCCCCTTACCAAACCACAGATTTCATTTATGGGACTGGGGTGCAGGGACATCATTACAATAGTTGCTAACATTTACTGAGTGCTTATTACTTGTGAGGAAATGTGCTAAAGCTAATCCTCAAAATAACCCCATGAAAGAAAGTATACTCTCCATGTATCAGATGAGGAAACATTTAGTTTATGCAGCTACTGAGTGTCCATGTGGGATTTGAACCCAAGCAGCCCTTACCTGTTTTATAGACCCTCAACATGGACAGATAGTAGTGAAGTGATCCTAACCCTGGCTTCTATTCTTTATCCTCTTCTTCTTTGTAATTTTACATGTCTCTGCATCTATAAATTAATTTTTAAGACTAAGTTGGTATATAAAGAAATAAATGGTAATTGATAATTAGTGCTCCACTAAAAACAGTGGCTGGGAGTCGGAAGACTGGTCACTAGTTTGCAATTGTGAAATGGTAACCACACCTACTGGACTCAATTCACACCATAAGGATGAAAGGAAAAATTGGTGAAACCTCTGAAAGTTAAAAGTTTAGGTAACATCTGAGAATAGGAGAGCCGTTCCATAATCAATAATGTTGGGAAAAAAACATCTAAGTTTATACATCAACCATGTGTTTAGAATAAAGCTATGAAATCACTGTAAAAGCAGTACCTACCTGGAAAGTAGCGTTCTGGAACTTTGGAAACGTAGAACAGGAAAGCAAGAAGAGCGATCACGTACATCACAACCACACGGGGTGCAAAGTCCTGAAAAGCGAAACGTGCTGTTCACAGATGTTCCTACTGTGACTGAAATCCCAATTTATTATGAATCGGATTTACAGATGGAACTCATAGGTTATGAGTAGATTATGTAGATTATGATTAAGTCTGTTAAATCTGAATTGCTTTTGCAGAGTCTCCAAAATAGAAATCCCATTCCTAATCCTGCACAAGAGTGGAACACAGAGCATGCCCCAAAGATTAGCACAGTGAAGGACACAAGAGCCTTAACAAGGCAGAAGGCCCTACGATCTACAGCCCCATCTACAATATAGGTATATGGGTGGGGGGCACATAGGATGGAGTTACCAGATGAATAAGCAAGGAGACTGAAGACCAGGGACTGGTGGCTAGAAAGACCCGAGGTGCGGCCAATAACGAAACCTGTGCCACCCTCCCAGGAAAGCGGTGCTACTGTGAACCAGGCCATCTCACGGCTCTCCTGGAAAGCTTTTCCTTGCCCTAAGAAAATTAGCCACCTATAATTTATATGTGTTGTTCCTAATTCTGGATGTGAACTACTTTACCAATAAGCCACTTCAGAAATAAAGACAAGTTATTTTTCTTCCCTCTTCAAATACTCGAGAATTATCATGGCCCTCCCTACATTCCAGATTCTCAGAATAATCAACCTAGATTTCTCAAACATTCTAGAACACAAGTCCAACCTACCTCTCAGAATTAGCCCTTCTGGAACTTTTGTTTGGTTAAGTGCATTTATTTCCACCTTTTAAAACCCTCTGAAATTTCTCTGGAAGTGTCAGTTTGCTTCTCCCCTGGAATGGACTGTGAGCTTGCTGGAGTTCCATCTCTGAGAACCACTACCTTCCTAAGCCATATTTCTACCTTAAGATTTCTGCACATGGGAAAGTTCCCAGTTTTTTCTGAGCTCTCTAATGCATACTGCCTTAATGAGTCTAGTTTTTTTGTTATTATAAACTTAAAAGGAATGTGTCACTTATTCCTGAAATTTTGGTCACTTCTATGTCAACAATCAGTCATTAATTTCTGGTTAGAATTAAACTTGAGTGGCAGTTCCCTATTCCATTTTCTTTCTTTATTTTCAGGAAGTCACATTCTCAGAAAATAATGTTTTCATGAATAGCAGGATCACTGAAGTTCCTCATCACTATCATCTCATCTATTTTTTTAAATTTTTAAATCTTTACCTGAGGACATGCTTACTGATTTTAGAGGAAAGGAAGGAGGAAGGAAAGAGAGACAGGGAGAGAAGCATCAATTTGAGAGAGAAACATTGACTGGCTGCCTCCCCTACATGCTCCAATTGGGGACTGAACCCACAACATAGGTATGTACCCTGACTGGGAATCAAACTCATGACCTTTTGGTCTACAGGATGATGCTCCAAACAACCAAGCCACACCAGCCAGGGCTCTCCCTATTTCCTAGTCTTAGGAAGAAAGCATCACTCTTGTCCTCAAGTTAGCAAAGTGAACAGATTATCTCTCTCAATTCACTACATCATAGAACTTTCTCTTTTTAGTTTTATACCCAAATGTTTTCCATCATGCTGTTGCCAACTTTATGCAAATACATGTAAGCCTCCCACATCTAAAAAAAAATCTGATTCTTTTAAATACATGTTATTTAAATTTCCATATTCCAGACAAAGTTCCCACTGCAAAAAGTGTATGTGATTTCTGCTAGATTATGGGGCATGTCTACTTATGTTAAAAATTCTCAACTTTACTCTCTAGTGCATACTTAAAGCATTTCTTTCTGGATCTCTAAAAAATGTATGATTTCTAATCCTATTTTCAAGAATATTCAGCAGTTATCACTGAGATTCTTCCTAATGTATTCCAACTATGTCCCCATCATCTCTAACTCTAATAGCTCCTATTTCTCAATATATTTTCTTTGCTGGGTCAAATATGCTTCCATGCTACAGCTACCAATACAATAATGATTTTTAAATCTTAATGACTCACCTCAAACTCTAACTCAAACTCTAAACTCTAAATTTTATAAACTGTCTCCACTTATATATCCCACAGGTACTTCAAACTCAACAGGTCCAAGAAAAAAATCGTTCCCAGGTCTTCCTCCTGTACCCCCCCCACACACACCCCCCACCGGCTGCTCCCACTTCTGTACTGGAGTTATCACTGGCGGTATCCTCACCTCAGCTGACAAAGCTAGAAAAGTGTGAGTTACCCTCCACAGGTAAGGACCTGGGCACTTACACACTTGGAGTAACAGAAAGAGAATTAAGAATGTATTATTTCACAGAAAGCCATCTTAGAAAAAAAATGGTAGGGAGACTTTACTTCAGTTCCTGCAAGGTATGCTTATTTGTAGAGGTGTAAGAATTATGGCATCAATATATAATTATAGACATGCTCTCAAATGACAAAGACCCATCCACTTGGCTTGATACTACTTTACCCTAAAGGAATAAAATTGAAAGGACACAAAAAAATGGGAAAAATATGGACTGCACTGAACCTACCTGTACAATAGGAGCACCCAGCCCTCCATTGAGCCAAACCCAGTGAAGAGTAGGAATCACTCCATATCCCGAAACAGAACAAAAGATGATGGACCGAAGCCTCTGCCACTGCTGGGTGAGGTAACTGGGATGGATCTGCGCAAAGAACACGGCCAGGATCATGGCCAGCACGGTGACCAAGTACACCTGGCGCCAGTACTGCAATGGAAGGCAATCGAGTTTTAGTTGTTGTTAATCAGGGAAGGGAAAAGTGATTTTGGCTTCCACATTACACATGCCAAACTATTTACTTGGCACTTTCATTTCTGAACATGATTACCTCCCTTTCTTTAAAAAAATGCACGTTCTACACAACTGTTTTAGGTTTCTCAGGATGACGTACCAAATTTCAAAGTGAGCTGGTTAAGAGATCACATTTATCATGTGAAACATAATCTGAGGGACCTATGATATGCTGGGGACAATGTATGTCCCGCAGAAACAAAGATGACGGTGACACGGACTTGCTCAGTGGGTGTGCCCACAGGCTGCGGGAGGGGCAGACATGGAAACAAGGGATAACAATCTGAGTTCTGTAACTGCAGTATGGACAGAACGGTGCAGAATCACAGAAGAGGGAGCAATCAGTGTTACCTAGAGTCGCTAAAAAATGTTTCACAGAGGTGATGACAGCTAAGCTGCGACTTGAAGAATACCTAAGATTTTGTGGGAGGAGGAAGCTCTCCAGGGAAAAACAACAAACCCAGCACACGCAGCCACATGCAGCAGGGAAGGTTTGAGAAGGGACGCTGAAGGGCAGGTGTCCCGGCAGGCTAGGTATTTGGAACTTTACCAGGTTGGCACCGGGGGAATAGCGTTCTTTACAAATGGGGTGACATGGCTGTTTTCAAATTGACTTATTAGAAAAAAAACTCTGACATCAATGTAGAAAAGAATGAGACTGATAGGAAGCCAGCTACAAGATACAAGAATAACTGACTCAACAAGTGAGTAAGAGCTTGAGTTCTTGTTGAACAAGGATGTGAGCACCAGATTTGGGAGGTACTTTTGAAATAAAGTCTTATTGGCTGACTGGATGTGTCAGAGGGCAGCAGAGAATGGCCTGTTTCTAGTGTGAGAGGCCACACACATAGCGTTTATTAATGCAGAAAATGAACAAAATGATCCAGACATGTGATGTGTGTATGTGAGGAAAAAAATGGGGGGCATGAAAGAATGTTTATTTAAAAATATATTAGGTTTGAAGGGCTACTAGAGTATTTAGGCCTCTAAATGAGCAGTTGAAACCTGGTTTTGAAGCATAAAAGTTAGCATCTCATGGACGGAGTTCTGAACCTGGACTCCAGGGACTTCTGTGGGGCTTATTAGCTTCCCAAAATCACATGTCAAACTGTTTGGTTACTTTGCGCCCAAATGTACATATTCCTTGATGGAGGGTCCATAGTGTGCAATCTCATTCTCAAAGCAGCCTGTGTTTCTTAAAAGGTAAGCAGCCACTATAGCAACTGAATATTTGGAAAAGATTAGACATCAGAGGGAAGAACATTTTCCCTTTAAATGATCATGGACTGTATGTATCACCTTTAGCAGTTCTCCTTACCCTTTAATCTATCCTGACTTCTAGTTTTTCTGAAGAGATTTACAAAAAGTATCTGACTGATCTCTTTGATTATCTGGTATGTTTATAAAGACATAAGCAGAAAACAGGCTTCAGAGAAATGCAGAATAAGACAAGCAAAAACAATTCAAATACTATATGACTGTACTCTCTAAGCCCCTAGTTAGCATATTCCTTCTAAATTTTTAAAAAACAAACAGTTTCATGCCAAATTAACAAGTTTGAAGGCTGAGCAGGACATAAATTTCACTACTAAAGTAAATCAATTTATAACAAGTTAATTGCATATATATTTAATTATATACTTATGTTCAAACTAATTAGGCCTAAAGAGCAAATGGCTCACTTATAAGTGGCTATAATTAATACAAGCTCTTACATTCAAACCAAATGTATGCTTTTTCCCTGTGCCAGTTTTATGCTGCTGCTATGCTGACAGTTTTCTACGATTGTGTAGCAACAAAGTCTACACAAAACTCCTCTGTATTCTTCTGTAAGTTAATTATGCACTTATTCAGAATTTCAAAGGAATGATGGCAAGAAAACCTGGACCTCTATGAAAGGTAGAATGAAAAATGTTTTAAATTACTTACATTATTACAATAAAATGCGTAAAATACTCCAGAGACATAGCAGCCCAGTATTCCAATAGAAATTCCTGCGTAATCTAATGCCATCCATCTTCGACAGGTTTTTTCTGACCGATGGCAGGAAAAAAGATGATAGCCCACAGAGCAAAGCATACAGACCTATGGAAAACAGAACAAAAATAACTGAAAGTGAAACAAAAAATATTAAAGTGAAACACAAACAAATTAAACCAACTCATGTGCAATATTCCGGAAGTGGTTAGGTCAGGCCCAGGCTTTCCGGTCAAACACACCTGGGCTTGGAGCTCAGCTCCGGGCCTTAGAGTCGGGCAAGCCACATCCTTTCTCCAGGCCTCAGTTTCCTCATGGGTAAAATGGGGATAACAATAACATAAAGAAAACATTTAAAATAATAGCCATTTTATAATATAAAAATTTAAAATAAATAGCACAATAGTAGAAAAATTATGCAACACGAATGTTTTAAAAATAGCCACTGAGGTTTATTTTGATCCATGAATGAGTTTTCTTTGCAAAAAAGGATAAACTATATAAGTAACACATGTCCTTAAAAAAAGTCAAAGAACACAGAATTGTATGAGGTTAAAAAGTAAACCCCTCCTGTTCAAATCTATTCCCCAAAGGTAGCCACTCATAACAGTTACGTCCTTTCAGATATTTTCAATGAATATATCAAAGACATATATGTCTACACGCACAAACAATACAAATACAGCGTTTTGAGATTAATCAAATGGAATCACATTACATTCTGTTCTGAAGTTTGCTTTTTTCATTTAAGATTTTTCATGTCTGTATGAGATTTCACTGTGTAGTTTACTTTGTTGTGTCCAAGAAAAAATAATTCTGACTTTTGTTTATATAATTGTCAAACTGAGAGCAAACTAATCTGATTCAATGGGCTGCTATGAAAATGGCTAAGATTTCTAAGGCTGAACTCCCTCCAATCATTAAATCGCTGCTGTGTGTCATGCACTGGGGATACAAGGATGAAACCTTTACTCTCAGACAGATTTTCCTGAAACAAGTGAACACGTAACGTAAGGAGTCCTACAGGAAAAGTCAGTGCAGAGCACAACGAGGAAGCGGGGGAGGACACTGGCTCTGTGGGTGTGTGAATCTGGGAGGTGGGAGTTGTGGGCGGACACACCTGACCTGAATGGTAAAAGGCTGATCTGGCATTCGTCAAGGACATAAACAAGGATGTGCACGTGGTTGCTGGGAGGCTCACAGGAAAGGAACATGTTGAGAAACAGAACCAGTAAGCAGTGTCATGTGGCATTCTTCATGACACAATTATGAAAAGTTATAAACATCAGGAAGTTTTAACTTCAATATTATGGGCTAGGCATGATACTACTGAAGACTGTAAGTGCACCCTTACAGGAAGGCTGACAGACGAGGCTACAGAGGGAGCCCTGGGGAGCAAACAACCAGAGCCCATGCCAGGCCAGCGACATTGGGGTGGAGACAACAGGACAGATAATCAGTATGAAGTAGGTCAAGTTGATAAACATTTGTAAGCAACTGCTGAGGCAGATAAATGGTCACCTAGCTGTTCCATAGTTGGGTCATTAAAACCTAGTTTGTCGCCATAGCCTCCATATCAGTATTCAAAATAGTATACCTTGCCACAATCTCATTCCTTCATCCAGTCTAAAATCCTTATTCGTCTATGGCTTTGGCTAAGCTACAAGTCAGTTCACTGACCCAACTGAACATAATTCTAGAAGCCGGTTATTTGTTTTCTCAGATTATCCTTGAGATTAAACACAGTCAATCCAGAAAATTATCACAGTGTATACTCTTACTGAAAGGGAAAGATCTCCTTGTCACAATGTTTACATGTTTACTGACACATCACAGCATGCAGAGATGAGCACAGCCTAGACACGGGTACACAGGCAGGCAGGCAGGCGCAAACTGTGCACACACAATGTCAGGAGGACTTTTAACCCAAATCCCAAATGTGGTTACCTCTGGGAAGTGGAATTTCAAGTGACTTTTACTTTCTTCCATATACATTTTTGTTTTGCTTGCTTTTTTTATGAGTATACCTTATAGTGGTAATAAAAAACAAGAAAGCTAATTTCTTTGTGAACAGGAAATTAAAAGAGGAAAAACTACAGTATTGAAGAGAAAGTACAATACATAGTGTTACTAGAGAGCACTGAATTTGTAGTTTTAGGTTAATCTACACTTAGTACTGTATTTTGCCTGAATAATATGCACCCACAGTTTTACGTACATTATACAGGGAATTATTATACCCATATATAATGCGCATCCTTACTTTCCCCTCAAAAATTTGGGTGAAAAAGTGCATATTATACATAGCAAAATACAGTATGTCCTCTTTAAAGGGATGTGTTATTGTTAGTTTCTTAAAAAAACTGACTGAAAAGTGATCTGGCACATTGAGTATGTTTGTTTTCTTCTGTAAAACGTCTCACTCCATCAGAGTAGACAGACAGTGTGACTTCCTATGTCTGAACTCCTTGGCACAATAACCAAGTATCTCTGGCTCCTGCCTACCTCTCTGACCTCATCCTCCTCAATTCTCTCTCCCAGGACCCAACCACA
Organism: Anoura caudifer; assembly: GCA_004027475.1. Classification (NCBI taxonomy): domain Eukaryota; kingdom Metazoa; phylum Chordata; class Mammalia; order Chiroptera; family Phyllostomidae; genus Anoura; species Anoura caudifer. The sequence goes on along the minus strand of PVKU01000469.1, from coordinate 201,127 downwards.
AAGTCCAATGACTGTAAGTACAGAAAGTGCTAAGCTATCTCCTGCTTCTGGGCCTTTATACAAACTATTTTTTTTACTTAAATGCCCTGCCTCACTCTCCCTTCTGCTCTCCTCCCTGAGCAACCTGATCTTTATGCCACATTGGTTTTGTTCAGCATGGTGTTCCTGATGCCCAGCTCAGTACCTAAATTTAGATAGGCATTTAAAAATATTTGTTGAACTGAATATAAATGAACTGAATCTAGGTAAAGACACTCTCAGATTCTACTCTAAGACAGAAAGACTTCTGGGAAAGTTCAGAGCCCCTGAGATCACATTCTGTTATTCAGAAAGCACTCTATTAATTTGGCTGGGGGGAAAGCACTGGGTGTATAAAATGAGTAAAAGTGAAAAAAGAAAAAAAATGTTATGTGTTTTAAAAATTAAATGTAAATCGATATTAACACACATTCTACCTGCTGATTTGAAGAATTTGGGAGACCTGGGTGAACAAGCGATATGTATAATTTCAAAACAATAGTAGAAATGATATTTTTGAGGGGGAAGATGTACTTGCTTGTTTTTAGCAAGCTTTATAGTAACAAAAAGATCATCATACTTCCAGTCAGGAGACCAGGATTTTACTGTCCTGTTGAATCATGTTGGACAGATCACTGTAATACTTCGGATGCTTCTTTGCTGACAGTTTTGTAATCATTTCATCTTTACAGTTTTGTAATGCATTGTTTATTTAGACAAAATATGAAAATCAGTATGTATTCTCCGAACTATCATCAGCTGAGGCCGGGCAGTAAAGGGATAAAGGGCAGGTCCTAGGGGTAGAAAACATTTGAGATTCTCAAAGCAGGTTAATATCCACATAACTAACAGGAGAGTAAAAACCAGTTTTGCTCATTAATGATTATTGAGAGCACCTCAGTCTGTGTTAAGATATATCTAAAATTTTAACTACAAAGTAACTGATTCATTTTAAAACTAGTGATGGATTCTAACAGATATTTAGGCTTCAATCAGGACAAGAATTAAACCTGAGAAAGAGAATACTTTAAAAAATACTTAAAAGAAAGGTTAGCTTTCTAATAATAAAGTAAAATTAGAGTATTCTCTGAAAAAACTTTAAAATATTATTCTAGAAACTAGAATTCTAATAAAAAAAAAAAAGGTGTTGGCAGGGGGAGGGAGATTTTTATGATATATTTCTTAATCATTTAATTCCAAAGTTTTAATTTGAGTCAAAAGGTGAAGGTCTGAAATTAAATGATATGTAATAAAAGCAACATCTGTGCAGCCAGCTTACAGATTCACCTTGCAAATCGAGTAGCAACAGGTTAATTGCAGGGAGTGCTGGCCTGTATTTGGAGGAAGTGGGATGACACCATTTTCTTTTCATTTTCATGATTTTCTGTACTTTGTGAATTTTTTTAAAATTTAAAAATGTCAACAGGATTTTGGTCCACATGTTTTGATTTTTAGAATTATCTGTTTGAAAAACTATTAATACAACTTCTAAAGGCTGTATTTAATACTATCATAGACTTCCGAAGAAAAATGCTGAAGAACTAACGAATACAAGAGGTAGGAGGAGAAAGTAAAGTAGTGTTTGAATTCAGGCAAATGTAAAAGGACCAAAGGAAATTAATGTTAAAGTAACAGAAAAGGTCAATACCAGCAAAACAAGACATTACAGCTAAGATGGCATGGAAACAACAAACACAAAAATCACACATATAAATAGGAAAAAGATGAGAAATCCTCAACAAGTTTTAAGCAGACACTAGTATTCTACTTCAGTGAAAACAGAGTGTAATCAGAGGTTCCTATGCTTGTATTAATCTTAAAGGAGAGATGTCTAAAAAAGGAAAGAGAAAAGGAAACAAAGAAATGTTCTCAATCTTTAAAACTTACTAGATTTCAAATATGCTCCAATAATAACATCCAAATACACTTTCATAAAACATATTTTGTGTTTATACTATAAAAGCGAGTAAGCTAACCTATATGCTATTTTGGGGCTTTTAAAGCAAGTGGTGGGTTCAAAGTAAGGTCACCTGCCCGAGCTTCTCTGACTCAAGTTCTCTTACCAGTAACAGTGTTTGTGAAATGACTTACCTGGAAGCAGAAAAGACAAATAGAACAGATTACAAAATCTTCTCTGGAGGCACTTGCCGAAGGTAACACAGATGTCATGTCATATATTCCCAGTGTGAAGAAGAGAAAGAAACCCAGCAGATGACTCCAGATGTTTACTGTCTCATTAGATAAAATAAACAAACTGGAAAACAAATAGAAAAAACCATGTGGTTCAGAATCAAAGTGGCTCACTCACTATCAACATTTAAAAGGGTAGGGACAATTTTTCTGGGTTGCCTAAACTTGTTACTTTAAGCCCTTAACCGCAAGAGCCTGTCTAGATCTGATACATCATTCAGTCTGATTAATCTCTCTTTAAGCTTTTTCACAACTAATCTTAGGATCTTAGAGGTTTTTTTGGTGCTCACCTGTATTACCATATTGACCATTTTCTTCCTCACATTATAGTTATTCACGGACAAATTCCATCTCACCCGCCAATCTATTCACTCCCTGATGGCTGGCACCATCCGTCTTTATGATACCACTGTTCCAAGCACAGTGCCTTGCTCAAATTCGATGCTAAATGTCTACAGAAATAAGTGTGTGGATTAAAACTGGTATTAGCTAGCATACTTTGATGTTCAATAATAAATCTCTGAAAACCTTCTAAGTTTTAGGCACAAACTTAAAATACCTTTTTAGTATTCACTAAATGAAATACAAAATTAACTGGACTTGAAAGAAGGAGAATGAATACAAACTGATTCACTGGAAATGCCTTTAGGACAGGCATGCTGAACAACTCAGCTATGATTATGTTGAAACCACACCATTTTCCAGGTGGCATGTTCATTTTAGGAACAATAGGTTACTTTTAATATTGGTATTATTTGCAGTCTTTCAAAATGCTGACTGACTGGTTTAAGTTTAAGTAGTTCTGGCAGCACAAGTGGCCTATCGGCCCGACCACAGGTGGAAAGGCCTGCATCCTCTGTAACAAGTGAGCTCTGGGGTCATGAGCAAGTCACTGAACCTCCACGGCTTTAGGTTCTTCGTCTATAAAACAAGGAAGCTGGATTAGATGTTGCTGCAAGTCCCTCCCAGCTCCTTCCTTAATTCTGTGAAATGTTTCTTCTGCTGTGGATAGAACTCATCTGATTATTTATTGAAAGGTGATACCATGACAAAAAAATTAAAATATTCTTGCTTGCACTTTTCTTGCAAAATATAATCTTTCTAAACTAAGGTCTTTGACTTTCACTGATTCAGAATCCTTATCAGTAAGCGTTAACACATACCCTTGACCTACCGTGAACGGGCAGCGGTCACCATGGCTCTCATTTTCCCACATCAAAAACAGCAGGGCCCCACACAATCAAATGATCACCAAGAATAAAGTGAATCTTGTGTCATGAATTTCAGGCTTTATTCTTTACAAGCATCAAGTATAAAGACTACTTATATTGTGTGTGTTGCAGGGGGGCATAGGATGCAGGAATGTAAGAGAACACATCTAACTACAGGTCTGGGTTGACAATTAATACTATACTCTGCCTGTTGCTTTAGAACTTCTCATTTTGTGAAACTCAGTATAACTTGATTAACTGAAGTGAGAGACACAATCTTCCAAGTAACAGTTCCTTGGAAGAACAGTTCTCCACATGTTCCTTCCAAGTAACAGTTGAGACACAATACTTCTCATTTCTAAAACCTGTCCTGGTCATGCCTGAGAGCTAAAAGAGAGGGTGACAGCTAAAACTGGGAAGACCAAGCTGGAGGGAAGAGCACTTAGAAGAATATCCCCAGTAGAGAACATACTCTTATTCTATGAGTAGCTAGGCCCAGATTCTGTTCAGCTTCAAAATCAATAATCATCTCCATCATCATCTGTTCATCTTTGAATTCAATGATCACAATGATAAGGCATGAGTCATTGTGTGTTTAGGCCTGTGTAGGGTTTTGCATATATAATCTCATTTAATCCACATTATTCTACTTTCTGAAGTAGCTATTGTGATCATCCTCACTTTTACAAATAGGGAAAATAAGGCTCAGAGAGGTTAACTTTTGTTCAAGGTCCCACAGCTGTTTAAGTGGCAGATCTGGATACCCAACTGTTTTGACTCAGCAGCTCAAGATCCAAAGCACTAGATTTCATTTCTCTATCCATGATGTTTGGAATCTAATATCAGAATGCAGAGGACCACTGATAGGTGGGTATAAAATATTTAAGGCAATTTACCACCTGTTCCGTTCTTGTGGAGATTTACACACACAGCAGGACCCAGCTCTGATTTCTTGTGTAGTAACTTATGCACAGGAGGCATTAGGGAGGAAAAGATCACTTCGAATTCAAACTGTGAAGTCTGGTGGGCCACCCATTAAAGTCAAGAAGGGATGGACAGTGATGTTACCTTGTGACTCTGAGTCTTGGAAATACTACCTTCAAGATGGAGCAAAGGAAGTGGGTAAAGACCATGCTGAAAAGAGCAAGAATCAGACATGTGGTTGCTGCCCCAGCTACTCAACAGCCCACATTCCAGCACTGGGGTGTGTCTCTATAAAGACCTGCGGCTAGCCAACATCTGTATTAACTCTCTTGAAGTGGGACCCAGTATTTAAGTACATACAGTGAATTTTAACAGAAATTGTTAAAAATTAATTTAGCTCTCCTAAGAATTAATTTTTCCGTTTATTTTTTAAAACCTGGGCTTTCAAGGTACTTTTTTGGTATCAAAGATTTAGATAATGGAGAAATTCGGAGTTGCTTCTACAGTGCTCTAGGAGGGCAGTGTCCTTTATAGGCTCTCTTTGCTAATGTACTTTTCCTACACAGAGTTTTTTCACAATGGTTATTATGTAATAGTGTAATTATCTTTTTAATGTGTGCCACTCAGGCTGGACCTTAGTAGCATCATGAAACAAGAGCTCTGTCTGCTGTTCTCTGCACCACCTGGTTAAAGTCCCTGACACACAGCTCCACAGTACCTACCGAATGAATCAGGGGGTTCTAGATATACACATACATATATATATACACATATGGCAATATGAACTTCTTTCCTGTTATACAGGCATTACCTGACCCCAAAGGCCCGAATTTCTATAGGGTTGCTCTAAAAATAAAGCTTAGGTATACAGAGGGGCAGGTGTGGCCCAAGCACTGTCAGTGAGGTTTCCAACGTATATCCCAGCAGACACCAAAAGGAATAAAAGATGTAAAAGCCCTTTGTAAACAGCAAAGCGCCAAAGAAGACTTGGTAATCAAGATAATAGTAATCATTATTATTCCGGCGGCGGAGGAGGGAAGATAACGAGAGAGGAGAGGTGACAGAAAAGGATGAAAAGGTGAGGAAAGCAGTGGAGAGACCAGACAAAAACGGGGTAGGTGAGGAAGGGGGCCGCCGGCGCGTCTCTCGGGCGCGCCCCACGGAGGCGGCCAGACTGTACCTTTTGATGCACAGCCTGGAGGGCAGGTAAGCCCGGTAGCCGTCGGTGATGTATGGATTGTCCTTGAGGGACACGGGGATCTGCTCGTAAGTGTACAGGCGAATGCCGCGGGGCACAAGGACCGGCCAGTACTGGTAGCTGCCCAGCTCAATGTAATGAGCGCTCTTCAGAAGCTTCTGATGCATCCTCCCCGGCCGTCGCCGCTCCCCCACCGGGGAGCTCCCCCAGGCCCCGCCTCCCCGGGGAGGGGGCTTCGCTGCCGCAGCCCCCGCCCCGGAGCCGGCGGACGCAGCGCGAGCTCCTACGACGCCGCTGCTGCCCAGGCCCGGCTCCGAGCACAAATCGACTACCGCCGTCAGCGCCGCGGCTGACCGGCCGCGTCGCGGCCCTCTCTGACGTCAGCACGCCGCGGCGGGCCCCGCCCCTCCGCCGTCGCCGGGGCCGCCCCACCGGGGGCGGCGGTGCACTAGTGTTTCAGAGCGGGTGGGTTGGGTCCGGGGTTAGCGGGCTGCGTGAACGCAGCGGAATAGTAGCGGTCTGCGTCTCCGCTTGTCGGTGAGATGAACACGGAACTTCGCAAGGGAATACAGATGTTTTTGTGTTTTCTTTCTGTTTTTAACTAGAAGCAATAGTTAATTTTGAAAAACCAGGGGAAAGTTAACTGGAAGAAAAATAAGAACTTGAGCTAACTGTTCACTGGTTGCTTACTTTTGCTTCGAATCACACACACTCAATGTCAGAAGGGAACTTAGACATTTCTAAGCTAACGCTAGCCCTTAGTTGGAAATAGAGGAAACTTGATGCACATGGAACATTTACCAAAGCGCGCATCCACTGAGCCATAAAGAAAGCTCCAACACATTTAAAACACTGAAACCATTCAGAGTGTGTTCTCTGACTCACTATATACAGGAATTCTCATTTCCTAGTGGAGGAAATTCATGCTTGAGAGTGCCTGCCACTCTCATAGATCCCTTCGGGGACCACATGACATTATTTTATGACCACTGCTGACTCAAAGAGGGATTAGTGGCTCATGAGATGTCCTGACATGAATGTCCATACAAGACCAATGGTAATTAGCTTAACCAATCAATTTCTTTCAGTGGAGTTTGACTTAGAGGTGTGGAAAGAGAACCTGTAGCCTGGTATTTGAATCAGAAGCAGAAATGCCCAGGGATTATGAGAGACAGAGAAAGTAACTGAGTTATGATAATGGTGGGACACTGGAGTAAAGAACTGAGAACGGCAGCTACTTTGATTGTCAAGAATATGCCCGTGAAACCTGTTGCAAAATGATTTCTGGGCTGACTTAAATAATTTATAACCCATTTCAATCCTCTCTAATTCATTTCTGCTTAATTTTTAAAGTAAGCACTCTTTAACACTTAGCCCCATTTATGAAATGAACGGATAAATATGAAAAGATAGTTATAGCAACAATCCATGTCTGAAATCCTAGGCAGAGAATGAGGTCTGTGAGTAAAAAATTGAAGGAGCTCTTCCACTCAGGTCTATAAGACAATGGAAGCAGATGCAACACTGCTTTGGGAACCTCTACCAATGATAGTACGAAGGGGAGAGGGCACAGTTCCCCACGGATAACCATGGAATTTTGGCACTTGGAGGGCTCTTGCTGTTGAGTCTTGATGCTTGACGGATGCCTTCAGTAGCATGGCTGGTAGAGGAATGACCCCTGCTAGGGCCTCCAGCACCTGGTGATAGGTGGGAAATAAACTGCTGCATCTGGCAGGAGACCTCAATGCCCTTTTCTATAGTTTAGTTTATTTTAAATTTTATTATTTATTTTTATTCTCACCTGAGGAAATTTTTATTCCATTGCTTTTAGAGAGCTAGGAAGGAAGAGAGAGAAACATTGAAGTAAGAAAGAAGCATTGACACTGGTTGCCTCCTGTACACGTCCAGACCAGGGATCACATCTGCAACCTAGGCATGTGGCCTGACCTGGAATTAAACCTGCAACCTTTTGATTATGGGATGAGGTTCCTTACTGAGCCGCGCCAGCCAAGACCTCAATGTCCTTTTAGCTACAGGTTGGGGAGCTGGATCACCCAGTAAGAGATAGGGGAAAATAGCAGCACCCCATCATGAGCACGTGTGAGACACATCTTGGGTTTTAGAGACGCTTGTGGTGGTGGGAGGCGGGCAGGGAGAGAGTTCTCCAAGGAGCTGGAAATCCTGCATTCTCACATGGGCCCAAGATCCAGGACATTGAATTTTCACTGTTGCTATATCCTACAGGCGTATGCAGTCTGGGAAAACTTGGATTGTGCCTTGTTTTATAGGATAATTCCAGTGAGCTGGAATGGCGAGACATGGGGACTGCATGGAGCATTTGGGTGAGTGAGATATTTTTGTCCTTCTTTTCCCCTATTCTTCCTTCCCACCCTCCCTCTCTTATTTTTTGTATATTCCTTTTGCATTTTTTTTTCAACTCCAAAAGTGTTGGAGTGAGACTCTCAGGTATTGGGATGGCCACACCATGGAAATTTATGTTTATTGAACTCCGACTATAGGCCACACATTTTCCTAGACCCTAAGAAAAGAAACATGAATAAGACATCTTTTAGATAGCCATCTTGGTCAATCTCAGCAGCACTGACATTTTGTCCACTCCCTTCACTAAATTCCCTTTTCTGGACCTTTTAAAGGATATAAGTTACCCTCTTACATTTCTGATGGTTCTGTTATCCAGGTGTTCACTTCTTGCCATGGTAGTTTTAGTCTGCCCACTTTTTAAAAATTCCATACATCTTTCTTTTAAATGTACAGATTCTCCTGATTCTGTCCTTGCTTACAATTTACACGTGAAAGAAGTCATAGAGTGTCATAGTCTGGGTTCTGCTGTTTGCAGAATCCTGATAAAGTTCAATGTGTCACTCTGTCCTCTGTGTTTTCTGTGAATTGGCAACAGGGTTCAGAGGCTTGATCAGACCCCCAATCCAGAGGCTCGATGCCTTTGGTGAGACTATCAGTCTTTCACCCGGAGGCACACGATGTCTGATTTTTGTTCTTGCTCGATGTTACGTGCTATGGACGTTCGGTGCCTAGATCCATTAATTCACAGTGGCTGCAAAACAGTGATAGTAAAATTCTGTCATTTTTTCCATATGTTAACTGGAATAATTTTCATAAGGAGATACTCCCTATCTAATCTTTGATTACTCATCGGTACAGTTTCTATAGGAAAAGAAAGATATGTGCTTGATTCTTTCATTTTATTTATCTAGGTTTCAAGATAGCAAGTTGGTGTTCTGTTATCTTCATGAGATAACAAACCCAATTAAAAAATTACTTAGAACTCATGAATTTAAAGATATTTGATCATTTTCAAAACATCATATTTCTTGTCTTCATTGATGCCCAAACTGTTTCATTTTTGGACAGTGGGAGCCTCTTCAAAGTGGCTCCTGAATTTGTAGGATGTGGCCTTTGTGGTCTTTGACAGCTTCTTTCCATCTGGTGTGTCAGGGTGTTCCTGGCTCACCACGTGCACTTGCTGCTCCCAATAATTACCCACTTGCTGTTTGTAATTATTTCTCCCCAAAAGCCCTTGTAGTAGGTGAATTGCAGCATTCAAAAGTATAGATCATGTGACTTTATTTGGAAATAGAGTCTTTGCATAGGTAATTAAAAGATCTCCAGATCATCCTGGATTTAGTGTGGGCTCTAAATCCAATGACTGATGGTGTCCTTTTAAGAGAAAGGAGAGGAAGATTTGAGACCTGCAGACACAGAAGAAGGCCATGTGAAAACAGAGGCAGAGATTGGAGTTATGCTACCACAAGCCACAGGACCCATGGAGCCCCTATAAACTGAAAGAGGCAAGGAAGGATTCTCCCCCAAAAATTCAGTGAGAGTGGCCTGCCCTGCAGACTTCTGACTTTCAGAACTCAGAGAACAAGCCACCAAGTTGGTGGCAACCCTAGGCAACCAGTACAGATTTTGGTTTTGTGAAGGGGATGCTGTGGTAATGAAAGCTAAAAATGTGGGAAGTGGCTCTGGAATTGGGTGATGGATAGAGGCTAGAAAAATGTTGAGGCAAAATGATGGAAAAAGAAGCCTAGATTTCCTTGAAGAGATGGTTGGTAGGAATCTGGATGTTAACAGCGATTCTGATGAGAGCCCAGGAGGAAGTGAAGAGTGTAGTAGAGAAAGCTATCATTTTAGAGAATGAATCTATATGCATGTATGTATATTCATGTACATGCAAAGTCATGAACAGAATCTTAGTAGAATGTTAAAGGTTCTTCTGGTGAGATCTCAGAAGGAAATGAGGGACATAGTATTAGTAGCTGGAGGAAAGGCAATCCTTGTTATAAAGTGGTAGAAAACTTGGTTGAATCGTGTTCTATTGTTGGTTGAAAGCAGAACTTACAAGTGATGAACTTGGGTGTTTAGGTCAGGAGATTTCTAAGGAAAGTGTCAAAGGAGCAGCCTGATTTCTCCTTGCTGCTTATAATAAAATGTGAAGGAAAGAGGTAAATAGGAGGAAGAAATTGTTAAGAAAAAAAAAAAGCACTTGATGATTTGGGAGGTTCTCCCACTATCCAGATCACAAAGGATGCTAAAATTAGGAAATTTATTGCTGGAAAACCATGATCTAGAGAGAGGATCAAGGATGTGGCTTAAGAGATTAGGCATGAGACGTATGGGTTTACTCAAAACGTCTCTGCAGAAGCCCGGGATAACAATGGGGCTATCCAGGAAAGATCTGTGGAGGACCCTCTTGTGTGATGGAGTAGACCTCCATAACATACACAGGAGGCCCACAAGGTATTGAGATGTTGTATTAGTAGAAACATGACAGCTTGGGCTAACGGGGACAAAGAGAGGACAAAATGAAGGAAGGCTTTTGGCAATTGTATAGGCATGAAACTGACTGATACTTGGTTACTTGGTTGCAAACGTGTTACCATTTAAGAAAAAGACCAGAGGGGAGAGGGGAGGGAAGATCAGGGGAAAAGGGGAAGGGTTTACAGGAACAAATATAAAGGACACATGGACAAAAACTAGGGGGATGGAAATGGGAAGGAGGTGGGGAGGGCTTGGGCAGTGGGCTGGGATGGGAGTAAAAGACAGGAAACTGTACAGGAACAACAATTAAAATAAATTAAAAAGAAAAAGGATGAATGTCTCCAAGGGCAGAGCTGCGGTAGCAGAGGTGGGCAGGGTCTCATCACAGGGCCAGAGCGTAGAGCATTGGGCCACACGTTATTTTTAGGCCTTGAAACCCAAAGGAATTTGTCCTACTGGATTTGGAACTTGCTTGGACTGGGGATTCCCTGATTTCCTCCAATATCTCTTTTGCAATGGGAATGTCTGTCCTGTGCCTGTCCTACCACTGTGTTTGGGAAACAGATGACTTGTTTTCTAGTTTCACAGGTCTACAGATCTTCTCTAGAGAAGAATTTTGTCACAGGGTGGATTCTCTCCAGAGTCTCACTTTGACCTGATTTAGGTGAGATTTGGGACTATGAGCTGGTGACATTTAGATGAGATTTTAGAGTTGCTGCTATAATGGATTGAGACTTTTGGTAATGTTGTCATGGGGTGAATGCGTTTTGCATGATAGTTAGGCATGAATTTCAGGGGGCCAGTGTTTGAAGAAGGTTTAGATAGTTGAATGGTGGCCCCCTAATATATATTCTCCTGGAACCTGTGAATATGATTTATTTGGAAAAAATGGTCTTTGCAGATTTAGTTAAGTTAAAGATTTCAAGATGAGTTCAACCTGGATTGGGTTGGACGCTAAATCTAATGATGTGTCCTTATTAAAGACAGAAGAGAATAAGACAAACACACAGTCAAGGCCACGTGAAGACAGAGGCAGACATTGGAGCTATGCTGCTGGAAGCCAAGGAGTGCTGGAAGACACCAGGAGCTTGGAGGAGACAGGCATTATTCTCCCTAGAGCTCTCAGAGGAAGCATGGCCCTGGTGACGTTCTGATTTCGGACGTCCGTCCCCCAGAACTCTGAGAAAATAAATCTTTGTTGTCTTAAGCCTCCAAGTTGGTGGTAATTTGCTCAGCCGTTTTGGTTTTCTTTAATACAAAATGGTATTTCAAATCTATAATCTAGATGCTAGGTATACTCATTGAAATATTTATATTTAAAGATTGGATGCTGTGTGAGTTCATAGTGATATTTTCAATTAAAATTCAGTGCTATGGGGTTGTCATTGAGAATCCTGCTTATCAAGGATGCATGGATGATCTAATTATAACATCACATAATTACTTTTTAAATTAAATTTATTGGGATGACATTGGTTAATAAGATTATATAGGTTTCAAGTGTACATTTCTGTGATACATGGTATGTATTTTTTATCCCACATTATACGCACAATATCAGATTACAGTTCTGATATCACCACCACCGATTACGATTGCTAAAAACAGTTAATTTTTTTTACCTATCCTATAGCCATTGTCCTCTCTCCAATTTTTTTATAATTTTACTATATATACACTATTAGATCACACAGCTCTTCATTGTGTACTGTACACTCTTTTAACCCTCATTTATTTCTATAAGTGACTATATATTTAATACTCATTACTAGTCCTTATGTTAATATTTTTGACTTGTTTTAGTTGTCTGCTGCTTGTTCTCTAGGAAATTTCTTGTAAAAGGCTTGTGGGAACAATATGCTTTGAGCTCTTATATGTTGATAAAAGTTTGTCTGGGTCCTTTTTAGCGAGAGGTTAGCTTTGTGGATATAATATCCTTGACTTGCATGTTCTTTCTGGGAGTATCTGAAATATGCTAATGTATTTTCAGCAACATAAGGCACTGTTGTATTAGAGTCTATTATTAATTTAATTTTCTTTTCCTTATAAATTATATGCAAGGAAGATTTTTTAAAATTTAAAGTTCATTAATTTTATTAGAATGTTTTGCAGTTCATTGTTCTAGATTCATATTCTCAGGTACACAGTTGCTTTTTCAGTGGATAAGTAGCGGCTTCTGGGGAGAGATTTGAGATGTAAAGAATGTGTCTGCTCCGGGCTGGTGAGCAGCATCCTAGTTCTACTCATTTGCAGTCATGAACTAGCTTCTTCCCTCATCTTCCCTCTCACATTCCACCAGTCACCATATGCTGCTGGATTCTGTCTCTGTTAAGTCTCTCAAATTCACCCTTTCTTCATTCCTATTGCCACAGCTATCATTTAAATTCTTATCATATTTCACTAGCTGCTTCTGGTCCCCAACTTCAACTCACAATTCAATCTCCATCCCTTAGACCCTTTAAAAAACAGTATGTACATTAAAACCTAGATATTATTTATTGCTATGAACAGAGAGACACACACCTATAATGCATGGATATACACGACAGGATACCCTTTAAAATAATATACCTCCAAGACTGAGACCCTGCCTTGGGGTTGAGGTGAGCCTTGTCCCTGGCAACTCCCTTATCCGCTACACACACAGCATACTGACCTACTACTCATAGTTTGCTGAACACACCACATGATTTCCAATCCTCTTGCCTTTGTAAATGCTGCTCCTTCTTTTTGGGATGCCCTCTGTCCTTTTCTCTCCCCTCATTACCAGCATAACTCTATCAATACTAACCCTCAGGTCCCTGCTACAGCACCCCCTTCTCTGGGCAACTCTCTGTATCCCCTTATCCCAGCTATAGGGTCAGTGCTTTCCCTCTGTGTCCCTTTAGCATTCATGCAGACTGTACAGTTGAACTGACTACACCACAGTGGAATTGCCTTCTTTCTTGTAGTTGGTCTTTAATGTCTTTTAAGGAGTCTTTGTTCTGTTTTTAATTCCCGGTACTTTAGGTGTTCAGCGTTTGTTTGTTTGTTTGTTTGTTTGTTTGTTTGTTTGTTTTAATGAAATGTTTTATTTTGGGGTAGACTCACATGCTAAGTTGTAAGCAATAATAGAGCTCCCTTGTACCTTTTACCCTGTCTCCCCCAATGATAACGTCTTGCAAAACTACAGGACAGTATCGCAGGCATGATGCTGACGCTGATACGGTCAAGATGCAGACTGTTCATTATGAAAAGGATCTCTCCTGTTGTTCTTTTATAGCCATACCCACTTCACTCTTACTTCTACTCTCTCCTTAATCCCTGGAAAACCCTAACCTATTCCTTATTTCTAGAACTTTGTCATAGCAAGAATGTTATATAAGTTGAATCACATACTGTGTAACCTTGCAGAATTGGCTTTTTTCACTGAGTGTAATTCCCTTCATTCAAGATGCTGTATATAGAGATAGTTAACTTCTTTTTGTTACTGAATAGTATTCCAAGGTATGGATGCACCGCCATTTGTTTAACCAGTTCTCTGGTGAAGGACGTCTGGGTTGTTTCCAGCGCTGGGCTGCTATACAATGCAGGTGCTACGAACACTAGTATTCCGGGTTTTGTGCGAAGATAAATGTTAATTTCTCTGAGATAAAAGCTCCAAAATGCAATTGTTGGGTCATGGTCATCTGGTAATTGCATGCTTTATTTTATACAGAACTTCAAACTGTTTTACAATAAATTTTTAATGAACAAAGGGATGAACAAGCAGTGTTACATCAGAATCTTTAGGGTGAATATTAGGATCAAACAATTGCACAGCCAAGCATATTAGCCACAAGAATGATATTCTAAACAGGCTGAAACATACTACAGAGCAGAAATCAATAAAGCTTAAATGTGATGAGCTTCCTCATTACTCTAGGAGTCAGGGTCTTTTAGCCTAAACTGTATTTACAGCAGTAGTGAGGACTGATTCCTCACAAATGAGGCACAGGCATTGCATTATAAGTCTAATCTCCAAATAGCTGCATTTTGAAAATTACATTTAAAAGCCCCCCACAAATGATAAACATAGTTTGTTAATCACTTAATGTACATTAAATATATAACTATAAGTCCTTTCAATTTTTTTAAATTTTTATGGTACTCAATTATGGTGTTTTGTTTTAAGGCACTCCATCAGAGTATTGCCTTGGTAGCATCATCTCTGTTCAATACCCAGCTTATCTTTTCATTTGAAATTCACAACCTGCACTTTTGAAGATTCTTCAGTTATCATGAAAGGAGCATGTGCTGTAGACCCAGATGGACACGAGGCTGAATCTGAACAGCATTACTTACTCACGAGTTACAGCATCTTGGCCTTCATAGCCTCATCTCTTAGGTGAAAATTGTTCTGAATGATCTAAGTGATTTGACAGAGCTATTGAGAGGATCAAATTAAAAACACATACAAAGTGCTGGCCATAGAAAAGACATCAATACAGTTCAATTCCTTTATCCTGTAGCATTTTAAATTTCTTGAGGAATAAATTTCCAGGGCTTGCTTATACGTTTTGTTCATATTTGTGAGAGGTTGATGTAGATAAATTTTTGTCCAAGAGACTTGAAAGAGAAAGTAAAACAAAACAAAACAAAACAAAACAAACAAACAAAAAAAAAAAAACAACAACGAACCAACAAACCCGATCCAAGGAAATATTTAAGGGAAGTTGGTGCAGTCTGCCAATGGGCCTTCTTAAGATTTTATATAATATAATAATAGCCAGAAAAAGTCCAGCGATTTTTAATGTAATGAGAACAGTTTGCATGACATCAGTGGAACCTGACAGCCAAGAAGAGTGGACTGGAATATGCATGCATGAATAAGGACAACTTCACTGTATAGTCAGTGGGGGCAGTAGACATACTGAGTGAGCATGTGCACTGTGTGGCCATGGCAATCAAAATGACTGAGTGTGTAGAGCAATGAATCTGCATCAGATTTTGTGTTAAGCTTGAACATTCCTCTGTGAAACTATTCAAATGACTTAAAAGTCTGCAGCTGTGGGCAACTTGTGATTTGGCAGTTTCATCATGACAACATGCCTGCTCATGAATCACGTCTTTTGCAGAGGGTTTTGTCAAAAAATCAAATCACTCAGGTGACTTAGCCCCGCTATAGCCCAGATTTGGTGCCCTGTGACTTCTGGCTTTTCCCAAAACTAAAATGAGATTCAGGAAAGTAGGACAGGCAGGTGAGGGTGATTGGGAGAACTGGGTGAAGTTCCAAGGTGCCTACTTTGAAGGGGACTGAGGCATCATTGTCCTATGTACAGTGTTTCTTGTATCTTGTATCTTCCTCAATAAATGTCTCTATTTTTCATATTACATGACTGGACACCTTATGGACAGAACTCATATAATTTATACATTGAAAATGTCATCTTAGGATACACCCTGTTTTTAATTTCTTGATTTATTTCTGAGTAATGTATGTACATATACTACAGTTCAACTAAGCGCAGGAACTGTGTTTCTGAATTTGTGTTTCCTAAGAATACTACCATATTTTTAACACTTAAATGCTGTCAGGAACAGGATCACCACAGACAAGCCCCAGAATTCTAAACAAACATTGACTTGCAGTGGGCCAAGAGCAGGGGTCAGTAACTACCTCGAGAGAGAACCTCTTAAAAAACAAGATAGGACTTCTGGCCAAGATGGAGGCATAGGTGGACATACTGTGCACCTCCTCGCACAACCAAAATTAAGGACAACAAAGATTTAGAAACAAGATAACAACCAGAACTGATAGAAAATTGAACTGTACGGAAGTCCAACAAACATTCATCCGGACCACTAAGAGGGGCAGAGTTGCAGCAGGAAAAAGTGGAGGTTGGAGGACCCAGGCACTGCAGGCAGCAGCAGCTGGAAGATCCCAGGTGTGCAGGCGGCAGCTAGCAGACCCCAGGCACACAGGCGGTGGCTAGTGGACCCCGGGCACGGGGTGGCAAAGGTGCAGACCCAGTGAGGCCGCGCAAGGCAGCTGGCTGATCAGATGGTCCCACATTCATGCGCAGATAATCCAGGTAAAGGGGAAGGAAGCAGTGGAAGGACTGGAATCTGAGAGAAAGCAGAGCAAGCGCCATTGTTCCCTCTTGGACCCCGCCCCCACATACAGCATCACTACCCAGTGACTGGGCTGCCCTGCCCTGGGGAACACCTAAGGCTCCACCCCTCACTGCGTAACAGCTGCAACCAGACCAAAAAAAAAAAAAAAAAATGGCTCAAATGGGAGAACAAAACAAAGCCTCAGATCCAATTCATCTAAGCAACCAAGAGATAGTCAACCTATCAGATGCACAGTTCAAAGTTCTGGTGATCAGGATGCTCACAGAACTGGTTGATTTTTGTCACAAATTAGATGAACAAATGAAGGCCACAATAAGTGAAATGAAGGGAAACTCACAGGGAACCAATAGACATGGGAGAAAAGCTGGAACTCAAATCAATGGAGTGGACCAGAAGGAAGAAAGAAACAACCAAACAGAAAACAAGGAAGAAACAAGAATTCAAAAAAGAGAGGAGAGGCTTAGGAACCTCCAGGACATCTTTAAACATCCCAACATCTGAATTATAAGGGTATCAGAAGTGGAAGAGGAAGAGCAACAAGTGGAAAACTTATTTGAACAAATAATAAAGTAGAACTTCCCCAATCTGGCAAAGGAAATAGACTTCCAGGAAGTCCAGGAAGCTCTGAGAGTCCCAAAGAAGTTGGATCCAAGGAGGAACACACCAAGGCACATCATAATTACATTAGCCAAGATTAAAATGAAGAAGAGAATTCTAGAAGCAGCAAGGGATAAGGGCACAGTCACCTACAAAGGAGTTCCCATCAGACTGTCAGCTGATTTCTCAAAAGAGACCAGGCAAGAAGGGGCTGGAAAGAAATATTCCAAGTCATGAAAGGCAAAGACCTACATCCAAGATTGCTCTATCCAGCGAAGCTGTCATTTAGAATGCAAGGGAAGATAAAGTGTTTCTCAGATAAGGTCAAGTTCAAGGAGTTCATCATCACCAAGCCCTTATTATATGAAATGTCAAAGGGACTTATCTAAGAAAAAAAAGATAAAAAATATGACAGTAAAAAGACAGCAAACTGACAGATATTAACAACCACACCTAAAACAAAAGCAAACTAAGCAAACAATAGAACAGGAGCAGAATCACAGAAATGGAGATCACATGGAGGGTTATCAACAGGGGAGAGGGAAGAGGAGAGAGGGGGAAAAGGTACAGAGAATAAGTAGCATAGATGGTGGGTAGAAAATAGACAGGGGGAGGGCAAGAATAGTGTGGGAAATGTAGAAGCTAAAGAACTTATGACACATGGACATGAACTAAAGGGGGGAATGTGGGTGGGAGGGGGTGTGCAGGGTGGAGGGGAATGATGGGGGAAAAATAAGACAACTATAATAGCATAATCAATAAAATATATTTTAAAAAAACAAGATAGATTGCCATCTCCCTGGAAGGGGTCCTATGAAAAACAACAATAATTTAAATAATATGACTAACTGCTTGTAGCTTCCTTCCTTGGGCTTTTTTGCTTTTAATTTCAAGAAATACAGTGTAAGAGCATATGCCACCACCATCACCATCACGCAAGGAACAATAATCATTTCTTGAGAGTTTATTGTATGCTAGGCAACTTGCGGAGTGTGTGGTCCGTGTTCTAATGAGTTGTTTTGAGCATTCTGGTGGATTCTACCATGTAGGGACACAGTTCTCCTGCAGATGTCGCTCTTTCCTCACAGAATGTTACCCCTTGAGACCATGGCTGATATACTGAGACAGGGCTTAGGAATGAGTGATTTGAAATTTGATATACTAAGGTTTAAAAAAATCAATTTATCATCTACATCTGAATTGAAATTTCTAATATGAATCAGCCTGACCAGTAGTAGTTAGATTAATTAAAAAAAAAAAAAAAAAAAAGAAAACCTAGTGATTAAGTTCACTATTTTTGAATGGCTTTGCAGCTTTACCTTTATCCTTAGGATAAAACAGCAACTTTCAACGGGTGTGCTGCAATAATTTTTAAAACAAGCAACACCTGACTATTTAGTCAGGGGCACTGACCTCTTTTCCCTAGATTGTCAACTAAAAACAATGACAACAGCCAACACAATAGCTATCTGGTGTGAAGGAATCCAAAATATATCTATTTTTTGTTATATTGGCAAAAATAGTTTTTGGTGTGCCACAGAATATTAGTGATTAGTTTATATGTGCTATAAGATGAAAAATGTTGAAAATCACTGACATGAAAGAATGTAATTTGTCCTATTTCCTCAGGAAAACCGAAACAAAGAATATTTTTTGAAATGAAGGCTTCTTCTCTCCCCTTTGTTTCATTCTGAACTGCGTTATGCCTCATTCCTTTTCCCTCCCTCAGAGTGGGGAGGGTGACTGTCTCTGCGTTTGGGGAAATCACTGTCTGGTCAAATCGGACAGGTCCCGGGTGCAGGCACAGTTCATTGTTCTCATCCTGCGTGGGCTTCATCTTTCCTTCCCAGCGTGTGGCCATTGCTACACCAAGAGTACAGCCTTTCAGCAGCTTGCGGATACAGGATGCAGGAGAAAAACAGAATTAACAACATCCCCAGAAATAGCCATTTCTTTATTACTATCCCATGCTGTTTACAAAAACACTTTGCTAGGCTTGCCTCAATTTCTGGATGCTTCTGGGCAAACGTGTCAAACATTTTTAACTCTGCAGCTCTGTCTGTGGCTGTGGTGAGCCATGTCACGCCCAGTGACCGCATCCAGTTTTCTGGTACCTTTTGGAACCTTTAGGGTTTCAGAGCTCAGAGCCTTGGAATTTTTACCTCCTTCATTAGACCCCTTGGCACAGCTATAAAGAGTCTGCTCTATTGGTCATCTGTACCTGAATTGTGGCGGTGCTTATTTTTTTTTTAAAAAAAGCAAAATCTTAGGCCTACCTTTCTTCACAACTACAGAACCTGACTCTCAAGAGGACTGGTAAGAAACCACATTGATTTCCCCCTCACTAATTCTGAGAACCACTGAAAAACAGTGCTGTCAGCTGGCAGTCCCTTGAACACAGATCAGAAGCCTGACTTTGTCCTAGTCTCTAGCTGCTATCCCTTTTTTCACTTGGGGTATCTTCTGTGCTCTCTCATATTTCTTGTTCTCAGTTAAAGTATGTCCCCAGACACTTTATTTACTAAAGATGATCTGAGAACCCTCCAGAGTTCAGGGCATTTCATTAAAGTCCCCATTGCTAGTTTCAGGGGACCCTAAATTCTGGCATATTTCTCCTGGATTAAGCTTGGCACAGTCAGGGTTTCCTGCTTACCATTGTCCCTTTTACCCCCGCCTGTTTGGAGCTATTCCTGGCAGTGCCCTTTGTCTTCTGTTCTTTACCCAGCAAGGAATGATTTTTTAAGATCTGATCCATCATTCTTCCCAGGGATGGTCCCTCAGATACTCCAGGAAGAGGTGGTCGACCAGTCACAGAGCACAGAGCACTTACGGCTTTGCTCTCCAATTCACTTGTTTCCTATCAGCTTCTTGGAAGTACTTTTTATCTTCTTTGTATCCCGGGCATGAAGCCAAGTGCCTAGGACATAGTAAATGCTCAATAAATATGTTAACTTACTAAAGGATTTACAGAAGTTACACCTCCCACTTCTATTTTTGTAAATCAACATAAACCAAATATTGATAAATAAGCTCCTTTATGGCAGACCACTCATTGAGGATAAGGTCCATGGTTTCTTCTGTTAACATGAAGGAATGAATTTATGAATGAAAATGTGTATCTTGTACTTCTATTTCCATATACTGATTTGAGACATTATTATGTGGAACACTAAGGATAGGGCCGTATCTTATTCATGTCCTACTCTTGGGACACTATCTAGCATATAATAGCACTTGCTAAATGCTTGCTGAAGTAATTCAAGAAGCTATTCATGAATCACTCCATGTGACCTCATGTGGTATAGCAAGAAAAGACAGCTTCAGTTTTAAATATATCCCTGGGATGTTCTCCCAAACAGAGACTTAGAAGACTTGTCCTGGGGGCTGCACCACTTAGGGACAAATGCAAGAGTAGAACCCAGGGCTGCTCAGGTCTAGAGGAGTCATTCAGCAGCAGAACAGATGGGCAGGTTGCTCTCCTGGGTCACTTGGCTGGGGAGGCTCCCAGTGAGGTTCATAGGTAGTTCTCCCTTCCTACAGACGACTACTCTATATGCACATGTCCTCTTACACTGAGCAGGTTTGCTTGCCCAACCTCTAGCTAGAGTCTGGAAGAAGGATCTAGGAGGTTTTATAAAGTTTAAAGCCCATTATATATTTTGAGTATGTGCATTCCTCTATCACTGGTGAAAAAAAAAATCCACATTTGAACAGGCTGTAATGCAACATAGAGTGGGTAGGGGGCAGTGCTGGAATACGGTACAGATGAAAGAGGCAGGATCTTAGAAGGCAGGACTCAGGCAAATTTGTGGAACCTTGTTGCTTTGATAGGTAGGAACCACTACCACCACTAGCACCAGCACCAGCATTAATGACCGCCTATTTCATGACTGGTGAGTGGCAGCGCTGATTGTTTTGAACCCTAGCCTACAGATTTTTAGTTCAATATGTTTTCCGTTACACCATAATGTGATTTCTTTCAATAGGGTTTTTGTTTGTTTGTTAAAAATACTTACATATTTTTGGTGATTATAAAATAGTAAACTATCCTTATAAAAATTCAAATTTAGAAACATGAATGTATAAGAAGGTAAAAGTTTCTCTTAGTCTAACCTCCTCCAATATACAAATAGTATTAACAGTTCAGTATATATTCTTAGACTTTTTCCTACATGTAAACATGTCTGTCTTTTTAATAGAAATACAAACATATTTTGGATACTTTTGTCAATTTAAAGCTTTGTGCAGGGTGGACCTACACTTGCTTAAGATACTACCTGGATTAATGTGTTATTTAATTTTATGCACATTTTTTTGGCTTATATGTGTGGATTACTTTTAAATATTAGTCCTGCAGCTCCTAACAACTGTTTTTATCTTATTCTTTTCCAGATTAGCATTATTGTGATTTTAGCCCTTTTAATTTGTAACACATGGTGCGATTCAAACCACTGAGTCTTAGCATCTGTCAATGATAAGATCATTCTTTTTAGGGATATAAATATGGTTGCCAATAATATGGCAGAATTTGGCTTTTCGTTGTTATACTATTAATGACTGCAAAAAAGAACTTGGTGATACTTTTTCTCCTACTTAAGCTTCAATCAGTTTCCTGAAGTTTCTTTTAAATTTCCACACAAAATTAAAACTAATGAGATCTTGGGTTTTTCAAAGCAAAATAATTTTCTCTACCACCAAAGTTTGTATTCTAAATCACTTCTGTGGGACTAGCTGACAGTACTCTCCTACCTTGGAATGTTGCACGCTGTGATCCTGATGGTGGGTCAGAGCAGGGTGGGCTAAGTAGCGGATGGGACGACAAAGGGGCCCCTGATGCACTCAGTAGGGCTCACGTTAGCACGGAGGCCGTGGTTTGTCTTCTTAGATACTGTCCCCAAGGCTGCTGATGTGAAGGTCTTACACTTTCAACTTTTTCTCTTACTCTTTTTAGAAGGATCTATTTTTCTCTTCAATTTTGAGTGTAATTTTGGTATAATTTATCTCTCTACATATAGATATATGCTATATGAATATAGTAGTATTGTTATGTATACAGGTGGCCCTTGAACAACATGGGTTTGAACTGTGGGGTCTTTTTGTATACAGACTTTTTTCAGTGAATACTCTAAATGTATTTTCTTTCATGATTTTCTTAATATTTTTTCCTCTAGCTTACTTTATTGTAAAAATACAGTATATAATACATATAACATATAGAATATTTTTTATTGAGTGTTTATGTTATTGGTAAGGCTTCTGGTCAACAGCAGGCTATTATTGGTAGTTAGGTTTTTAGAGAGTTGAAGGTGTTATGTGGGTTTTCAACTGTATGGAGGTTCAGTGCCCCTAACCTCCATGGTTTTCAGTGGTTAACTGTATTTTATATATATGTGTATGTATATATATACACACACTGAATATTAATACAGCAGTACTTGTTAATAATTTATAAGTAAGGAAATACACATTCATAATATTGGATGTATGTGCTCAAGTTTTTTTATTTAATATTTTTTATTGTTGTTCAAGTACAATTTTCTGCCTTTCCCCCACTCCCCCCTCAAATTTTTTTCTTGATGGTGGTGTACAATAAAAAAATTTGAGACTACAGTACAATATTGTAAATTTCTTTTGGGGGACTCTGTGCTTCTTGGACTTCTATGTCTATTTCCTTCACCAGGAAGTTTTCTGTCATTATTTTTTCACATAGGTTTCCAATTCTTTGCTCTGTCTCTTCTCCTTCAGGCATCCCCAGGATGCAAATGTTGGTATGTTTGAAGTTGTTCCAGAGGCTTCTTTTACTTTCATAATTTTTTTGGATTCTTTTTTTCTTCTTACTGTTCTGATTGGGTGTTTTCTGCTCCTTATCTTCCAAATCTCTGATATAATCCTCCACTTCATCTATTCCACTGTTGATTCTCTGTAATATATTCTTCATTTCTGACTGGTTCTTTTTTATGTTTCCTATCTCTTAATTGAAGTTCTCACTAAGTTCATCTACTCTTCCCCTAAGTTCACTAAGGGTACTTATAACCAGTGTTTTGAATTCTGCATTTAATAGATTGTTTGTCTCCATTTTGTTTAGTTCTTTTTCTGTAGTTTTGTTATTTTTTTTAATTGGGAACATGTTTCTTTGCCTCTTCACTTTGGCAGCCATCCTGTGTTTGTTTCTGTGTATTAGTGGAGCTGCTGTGTCTCCCAGGCCTGGTAGAGTGGCCTAATGTAGTAGATGTTCTGTAGGGTCCAGTGGCACAGCCTCCCCACTCATCTGAGCTGGGCACTCCAGGTGTGTCCCCCTTGTGGGCTGTGTACACCATCCTGTTGTAGCTGAGCCTTGATTACTGTTGGCAGGTCAATA
The DNA here is from genome assembly GCA_004027475.1 of Anoura caudifer. Classification (NCBI taxonomy): domain Eukaryota; kingdom Metazoa; phylum Chordata; class Mammalia; order Chiroptera; family Phyllostomidae; genus Anoura; species Anoura caudifer. The sequence goes on along the minus strand of PVKU01000469.1, from coordinate 177,735 downwards.
GGAAGGATTTACCCCCTGGCCCATCAGCTTTGAGGACTGGCTAAGACCACCATGGAGAATCAGCTTGCAGGGGTCGACCCCAAGGAGCAGGATTTACTTCAGCAGGTCTCTGATGTCTGCTGAGTATGCCCTTTCAGTGTGTTGCTTGTGGAGGTGGTTGGCTGGTGCATCAACATGGTCTGAAGTTGTTCACCAGGTGTGCTGGCCAAGGTCAGCCGCTACCTGTGTACTACCTGGGCCACCTAGCATGAACTACAAAGTGATCTGTAGATGGCTGCTACTTGCGCTGGGCTTGGAGGTGCCCAGGAGAGGGCAAACTGTGAACCCAGACCAGATGTTGCTAGTGCTGGGCCTAGGGCCAGTTAGCAAGAGGTACGAGGTACAAGGTACATGGAAACCAGATGCTGCTTGTTTGAGAGATTTTTAGGGAAGTGTGAAGCATGAACCAAGGCAGGCCATTTATATGGAAACACCACTGGAAACAACTTGGATGGGCCGACAAGTTAGGTGGGGTGAGGTCTCAGGGAGTCAGCAGGGGGGGGGCCAAGATGGAGACTTAGATGTGGTGCCTGCCTGCCAGCTCTGTGCAGGAGGACTCTGAAAAGGAACAATGACCTCTGCCAGCAATTCTTTTTGGAAGAAAGCTGTCCCTCCGGCTTTTGCCCTGAGGCCCAACAATTCAGTTCTTCCCCATAAATCCATGGTGCTTCCCCAGTGCTGGAGCTCAGAGAGAGTGAGTCTGAGTAAGTCTGAGCATGGGCCCTTTAAGAGGAATGCCTAGGACTCCAGAAGCCCTTCATTTCACTCAGCCACAATCCTCCCTGCTTTTTACAACTGTATGTTATGGGGACTTCTCTTACTGGCACTGGAACTCTGAGATGGTGGCCTAGTTTGGGCCTGGGACCCCTTGCTCCTCAGGAGGGACCTCCACAGCCAAGATTTCCCTTCTGATTTTTATCCACCACATGCTAGTTTGGGACTAGCCCATCTTACGTCTCTGTCCCTCCTACCAGTCTCCTTGTGGCCACTTCTTTATACCCTTAGTTTTGGGACATCTGTTCAGCTAGATTTCAGACAGTTTTGAATTATGGTTGGTGTATAGTTTGATTGTAATTTTGATGTGCTTGTGGGAGGAGGCACATACTGTATTTATCTACGATGCTGTCTTGATTGGAGCCTAAGAATTTCTCCAGCTGCCATGGAATGGAGCCCCAAGATGCTCCCCATCTCTATAACATTGCAGAAGCAGCAAATGCCAAGCAAATGTATAACAATATTATGAATTTCTTGAGTACAGGGGTTATTCATTTTCTTTTTGATATTCCTAATTACACAATGTCTGGCCTATAATAGGTTGTTAATAAGTATTGTTGTACATCTAGCTGGCTTGCTGGATAGATAGATAAATTAATAAATCATGTGCTTACGTTCCTTCTTATGAGTAGAAGATTATTTTAAGTTACCATTTAGTAACTGCATCAAACAAGTAGACTATGGTAACTGATCTAGATGCCATGTTTATATGTATTAAAAACTGATTCAGTCCTGGCTAGTGTGGCTCAGTGGATTGAGTACCAGACTGCAGACCAAAGGGTCGCTGGTTCGATTCCCATTCAGGGCACATGCCTGGGTTGTGGGCCAGGTCCCCAGTAGGGGGCATTTGAAAAGCAACCACATATTGATATTTCTCTCCCTCTCTTCCTCTCTCTCTAAAAATAAATAAATAAAATCTTAAAAAAATTCAGTTTGCCACATTTTTCAACAATTTACTAGATTGATGTATTACCACAAAATAAATGGTGAATATCATTGAGAAATTTTATGTAATCCTGACTCTCAGGATTCATTTGTCCTATATATTATCAGAATGCTGTCTAGGGTTTAACAAATGACATGATCTCTACAAACCTTAATGTTTAGAATTCTTTTTTTAAGTAAATTTTATTGATTATGCTATTACAGTTGTTCCATTTTCTTCCTCTCCTTTATCCCTTCTCTGCCCTGCATTCCCCCCCAACCCTCCAATATCCTCTCCCTTTAGTTCATGTCCATGGTTGTACATATAAGTTCTTTGGCTTCTCTATTTCCTATACTATTCTTAAGCTCCCCCTCTTTATTTTATGCCTACCAACTATGCTTCTTATTCCACATACATTTTCCCCCATTCTCCTCCTCCCCCATCCCCACTGATAACCCTCCATGTGATCTCCATTTCTGTGGTTCTGTTCCAGTTCTAGCTGTTTGCTTAGTTTTTGTTTTTGAGGTTCCATTGTTGATAGTTGTGAGTTTGTTGTCATTTTACTGTTCATAGTTTTTTATCTTCTTCTATTTCTTAGATAAGTCCCTTTAACATTTCATATAATAAGGGCTTGAAGATGATGAACTCCTTTAACTTGACCTTATCTGAGAAGCACTTGATCTTCCCTTCCATTCTAAATGATAGCTTTGCTGGATAGAGTAATCTTGGGTGTAGGTCCTTGCCTTCCATGACTTCAAATACTTCTTTCCAGCCCCTTCTTGCTTGTATGTTTTCTTTTGAGAAATCAGCTCATAGTCTTCTGGGAACTTCTTTGTACGTAGCTGTCTCCTTTTCTCTTGCTGCTTTTAAGATTCACTCCTTCTCTTTAATCTTGAGTAATGTAATTATGATGTGCCTTGGTGTGTTCCTCCTTGGGTCCAATTTCTTTGGGACTCTCTGTGCTTTGTGGACTTCCTGGAAGTCTGTTTCCTCTGCCAGATTGGGGAAGTTTTTCTCCATTATTTTTTCAAATAAGTTTATAATTTCATACTCTTCCTCTTCTCCTTCTGGCACCCCTATGATTCAGATGTTGGAGTGCTTAAAGTTGTCCTAGAGGTTCCTAACCCTCTCCTCATTTTTTTGCATTTTTTTCCTTCATTTTGTTCCAGTTGGATGCTTATCTCTTGCTTTTGTTCAGAATCATTGATTTTAGTCCCAGTTTCCTTCCCTTCACTATTGGTTCCCTATCTATTTTTCCTATATTTCACTTTGTATAGCCTTCATTACTTCCTTCATTTTGTTACTGAGCTCAATCAATTCTGTGAGTGTCCTGATTACCAGTGTTTTGAAGTCTGCATCAGATAGGTTGGCTATCTATGTATCGCTTAGCTCTGTTTCTGGAGTTTTGATCTGTTCTTTCATTTGGGCCATATTGCTTTGTCTCAGTGCACCTGTTACTTTGTAAGGGGCAGAGCTTTAGGTATTCGCCAGGGTGGGGCAACCCTCTTTGCTGCATTGTGGTGCTGTATGTGGGGGAGGGGTCAGAGAGGGAACAATGCTGCTGACTTGCTCTACTCTAGCCCCACTTTCCAACGAACTCTCCTGTGATAGGGAGTTTCTCCTACCTTCATAACCCCCACAGGATTTTACAGCTACAGATTTTGAGTCTTTAGTTTCCTGGTCAGCCAGTTCCTTCCTTGCCAGCATGATCCAATGCCTGGCCAGAGGTCCTCTCTGCCCAGCTGCCCATCTCCACCCCTCCTGGGTGAATGTTTTTAACTCCTTGGTTGTCAGAGTTCCATGCAATTTCATTTTCTGGCAGTTCTGGTTGTTTATTGTTTTTAAATTGGTTGTTATCCATCTTTTGGTTGCGTGAAGCATTTCTACCTATGCCTCCATCTTGGCTGGAACTCATCATGTTTAGATTTCTTCATGTTTCTTTTTTGTTTGGTGAAAAGGTCATGTGATTAGAATAATACAATGACATAATTAGGAATAAGGGGAGAAGAAAAGTCCCAAAAAGTTTTGTAGGGCCCCTTTTGAACTGAAATGTTAACCCTACTAACACTGGCCTTCTTTTTCCCAACTCATTAAGGTAACACTGATGAGACTGAGGGTCACTGCCATGCAACAGTGCCCCATCTCAGACTTCATGTCACCTCTCATTTGGCTGTTTTTTCCTATGTCACTCCCATTGTTGATATTCATTTTTACTACTACATAAAACAAGACTTTCCTAGCATTCAAAAATTAAATATTTACTGACCAACCATATTCATTCAGGGGTGTCTGAACTTTTGGCATCTCTGGGCCACACTGGAAGAAGAAGAGTTGTCTTGAGCTACACATTAAATACATTGCAATAAAAAATAATATCATAATGTTTTAAGTAAATTTACGATTTTAAGTTGGGCTTCATTCATAGCCATCCTGGGCTGCATGCAGCCCACGGGTTGTGGGTTGTACACCCCTGTGTGTAGTTTGTGCTGTGTGTATGCAAATGCACATGTCCTTGGTGGTAGAGCCGGCAGTCACGCACTGGCCAGGGCAGGGCGCTGGGGTTGGGGGGTGGTAGCTTCTCCCGCACTCCTCACTCAAGGGTGGCTTGGTCATTTGATTCTGCTCATCACCACGCAGTCTGCTCGCTAGTGGGGGAATGGTGATTTGGTGTTCTTCAGTTTCATTTTCTTCATGATTCTCCTCCCCTGTGCAAATAGATACATAGATGAAAGGAAGGACAGGTTGAATTCTATGATAAGCACAATGCTGTTTTCCATCAGAATTTCCCACATCAAATTCAGCTTGGTGCATTGCTGAGGTTCTCTTATTTTTGCATGATTGTTTTAATGATGTGGATAAAAATAGAAAATATGAATTGCTAAAATGTGGGTATATTTTGGAGTCTGCCTATGAGTTATATGAGTGTGTAGGTTTTGTTGATAGGACCATTTTCTCTTCCTCTCTTTTGCCTTGTTCGCAGTCACATGTTAAACAGGAATGCTCTCTTAGTGTCTTAGGAATGCTCTGATCAGTTTCATGAGAGAAGAAAAACACGTCAGGGCAGAACAGTTTCTACTAACAAGTGAGACCAAAGTTATTCATACTCTTTTCTTTTTATTTTAACTCATTAGTTAAGTTTTCAAAAAGGTTTTAAGTACCAATCGTATGTGTCAGTGATTTTCCTTTATTGAGGAGGGTTTAGCACATGTTACGATACAGCTCTCTTTTCTGGCGAAATACAAAGTGAAATCATCCTCAGACCAATTAGAGAAATGGTTTGTTATTCAAGATGAAGAGCATACATTTTTGATCCATTATAGGTATAGTTACACTTTATTTTTATTACCTAGGATTGGTACAAACTGTTAAGCCACAAACTCAGACAGGCAAATGGTATAATTTTGCTTTTCTAAAGCTTGCTTAACTTCTACTACAATCTGTGACTGAGGTGAGGAATATTCCCTGAACCCAAACCCAAATTCATGTCTACCTGGAATCTGTGAGTGTGGCCTTATTTGAAAATAGGGTCTTTGCAGGTATAATCAACTTAAGATAAGGGCATACTGGATGGGTGCAGGGGGCGGGGTTAATAAGAACAGGGAGATGCTTACACAGGCGCACAGGGAGAGAGGTGAACGCAGAGACAGTGATTGGAGAGATGCATTTAAAAATTGAGGAAGGACAAGGATTCCTGACAACCACCAGAAGCTGGATGAAGCAAGGGAAGATTCTTTCCTAGAGGCCTTGGCCCTGCTGACATCTTAATTTCAGACTTTTGGCCTCCAGAAGTGTGAAAAAAATGAATTTCTGTAAGCTGCCCAGTTTGTGGTATTTGTTATGGCAGCCCTAGGAAATAAATATATAGCCCCTTTTTAAAGTGGAGTAGCAGAAAACTAACCTCATATACAATGATTTGGTGAATGTCTCCTTTTTCTTTGGAGTGGCCCGAAGTAGCAGCAAGTTGTGATGTTCAGGTGAGGACCATCAGACCCTTAACATTCTGAGCTGCCCCTGGTCAGCCTGGTCCGCTGTCAGTGCTCCTCTCTGGTTGCTGCAGAGATGACCTTTGCTCCCACCAATGTGGCCCCTTCTGAGCTGACATTTTCTCCACTATTTCCAGGCTGCTCTTTTATTTTTTATTTCATTTTTCAACCACAGTTTACATTCGGTACCATTCCACACCAAATGTATAGCAAAGTGGCTGGAAAGCACACACTCTACTGAGTGATCCCCCTGATGCACCAGTCACCCACCTGGATCCAGACCCAGTTATCTCGACATTATTGACTATACTTCCCACGCTGCAAACTGCGTCTCTGTGGCTATTCTGCAACTACCAGTTTGTGCTGCTTAATCTTTTCACCCTTTTCACTCAATCCATAACACCCTTCCCTCCTGACAGTTGTCAGTCTGTTCTGTGTATCTGTGAGTCTGTTTCTATTTTGTTTATTTTGTTCATTAGATTCCATATATAAATGAAATCACATTCTAGGCGACTCTTGAGTGACCAGGAGTTAATGATACTGTCATCCCCCTGCATGCCAGGCTGTGGTTTATGTGTATATATTCTGCAACAATTTCTACTGTGGAATATTGGTACCTACCAGGACTTCAGTAGGATGATAGATTGCAAGCCTCCTCTATTCTTGGGCCCCACAAACCCATCAAGGGGTGTTGCCACCTCTCTAAGACTGGCCCAGGGAATGGCTCAGAGTTCATTACTGATACATGTTGTCATCATTTCTTCTCTGACTCTTCCCATCACTCAGGCTGGGGAATATTTTTCAAGCCTTGTTCTAGCGATGGGAATGGACAAATGTTTGCTCACTCACCACTCACCCTGCTTTGTCTGAGATCTATTGTCTATGTCTTGATTGTTTTTTTTGTTCTCCTAACAGCCTTAAATTAGTGATTCTCAGCTGGAGGTAATTTTGATCCATAGGGGTCATTTAGCATGTCTGGAGATATTTTTGGTTTTCACAACTGGGGAGCACGTCTGGAGATGCTACAGGCATCTAGGGAGTAGAAGCCAAGGATGCCACTAAATGCACAGGGCAGCCCTCAGTTCTTCCCAATTCCTCTTTCACATCAATCAATTATTTACATTAAAATATAAACTAGAGCATTAACAGTTATTAGGACTTTGTAATTGGCTGTCTAAGGAAACCACCCAATTTTGGAGGGGGAAAACCAACTTTGGAGCCTTATTGACTCTCTAGAATGCTCAGGTATTTTAGGCAAGTGCACATTTTAGTCAGTTCATGCCAGGCTGTGAAGAACATTAGGCTGAGAGTGTGCAAACTTGGATTCCGGTATTGCTTCTCTTACCAGCTGCTTGAGCAGGCAATTTCACTTCTCCGGGCCTTAGTTTTCTTATGTGTTAGAGGTTTAAACTAGATTATCCCTGAAATTCCTTTCACTGAGTTTTTTCCCCCTATGATTTAGAGCCAGATTGTGAACAGAAATAATATTTCACATACAGAATCTTAATGGTATGAATATCAAATCATTTTTTTCATGCCATTCTTTGGAAATAATGGAGATTGCTAGTTGTCCAACACAATTTGTTCCCTTCTTCTTCCATGTACCCATAAATTAGAGTAAAAGCATAAGCAGCTATAATAAAGAGACCTACCAATATAGTGACTTTAATAAAATGACCCTAGACCACGTTCCCATAGTCCCTTGCATTTGGGGGTGATGAAGTTCTCACTATAGAACGTGAGGAGAGGTGCGGTGCCCAGACGCTGCTGCTAGTGTTGAAGGCAGTGGGCGTGCCTCTTTCATGCCTTCCCCTTCTTCCAGCTGGAATCCCTGGTGACCCAGCTTCAGTCACGCAGGTGGCAGTGATGCCCCAGGGGTGGAGGAACAGCTGGGTGGAAGGGGTCTGGAGCCTCACATGACGGGATGGTGCAGAACTGCCCCACTGCATTAGATTGCTATCTTCAGAGCTGTTTGATGAGAGACACAAAACTTTTTCTTTTAAAGTCACTGTATTGTTAGGTGTTTTAATTATAGCACCATATGCTTTACCATGATAAGTAGAGGAATTCTCCACATGGTGACTAAAACAGCACATTTCCCCAAACAAGTGCATTTTGTTATACTTAATGTGAGGTGCTAGTGTTGACTCTTAACACCTCATCGCTAAAATAAGAATGAAATATTTTAAAGCAACATGGGTACGGGCAAGATTAGTTCCATCTGCTTCATAGTCTCTTCCTTTTCTCACCTGACTATACCATTTTCTCTCGTAAGTTCTGTATTAAGTAACAATTCTCATAATCCACTTTTGAGTTGGCCCTTTTTGTTTTAGGCATGGCCTCTGCTGTCAGGTAATTATCAGTTTCTTTATTTGCAATTGCTTAAATGTTAGACTTTTTGTATTATATTTCCTACTATATTATTCCTATTACAGATCTTTCTCTTTCTGGTCTAATTGCATTCCGGAATGAAGAGCACATGGCTACCTTCCCACGTGTCTAAGCACTACGGCCTTTTACAGCCATTGGAAAGACACCTGGAAAAGACTTCTTCCCTTTGTGCCGCAGGAAGGAAGAAGCAGTGGTAGAGGGAAATGGTGGTTTAGATCTTCTTGGGTTTTATTGAAAAGGCAACTTCATCTTGCCAGTGCTTTGTTAAAAGAATTACTACTTTCTAGCAAATGTTCTCTCTCTGGCCATTTTTATTACCACTCATCTGTAAGTTACAAGAGTAGTAATTATTAATTATTAACTATCACACCTGATATTAACCTAGTTCAGCTCTGAACTGTTTTCATGTTTAATGAAAATTTCATTTGACCATGCAAATAAAAACTGTTTCATGGGGAGAAATGTTAATTTAATTATAAGATCATGAATAAGAGAGAGACTATAAATTAAATATTCAATTTTGTATATGTTCCAATGTGGACAACTAGGTTAATCTTTCTCCTATTGATTTTTTTCTGTCTTAAAAGGTAAGATTGATTAACAGAACTGTGATTTGAATGGAAATGGTTTTGATCATCTTGTCAAATTTTTCTTCTATCTTTCCTTAAGAAAGCCTGTGTACTTGGCAGAGGACAGCTTACGGTATGGTTGCTCTTTGAAATTAAAGTTCACCCTCGGTGACTTAGGAGATTTGGGTTAGAATGTTAAACATTCAATGACTTTAAAAACAAAGTAAACTGGAATATAACTCCCTGTAATAATTTAAAATTGGTCCTTTAGTAAAAAACAAACAAACAAACCCCCCAAAAAAACTTGTTTGTGAGTTTTCATTTTGATATTAGTTCAAGCAGGCCTACATAATAGATTTTTATTTTTCCAGTGACAAAATGAGAGGTTAAATCCATCCTTGCTTGCTGTGACTTCTTTTGGGTTTGAGTCAGAGGACTCACCTTTCTTCTGATGAGTCAGAAGACTAGGCAGCTGCAGTTTCACAGGAAGAAAATCCCTAGTAGGGAACTTTGGGAGTTGTTGCATTTGCTCTGTGTGCTCTCCGTGTTTTGATACAGTGAGCAAGGAATGTTGAAGAGACATGAGGCAGAACAGCTTGTTCCTCCACAGCTATTGTGACTTTGCAATGCTGGCAGCAGTGACAGAGAGAGGGAGAGCTGGGGGGAGAGAGAGAGAGAGAAGTTTAGCGTGTTAACTATGCAAACACATGCTAGAAGAAGGCTAGGGAACAACTAGGCTATTCTGGGTACCAAGAACCCTATTGCTTAGGAACTTTAATTCTAGTTCATGAATGCATAGTACTTGGAGTTCTACATCGCTAGATGTCTTTTTGTCTCTGGGGGCGTTAATTGGAACAAATGGTGTTGTTAATGAAATAAAACTCAAATTGCATTCAGTAATTAAATTTCAGTACAAGGAAGATGACTTAGAAGAAGAGATACCACAAAGGATTCGGAATGTGATTATGAAAACCAAATTAGTTAAAATAAGTACCCATGCTAGTTTAGGTGTTAATAAATACAAGTTATTCTGAAGAAATGTAAAAACTTAATAATGCTGGTTGGTTATATAGTAGGACCACTGGTGGGCATTTTAGAAGAAGAATGTGGACTCTAAACTTGAGTTTTATGACTTAGTGTTGCTGGTTTTCACAGATGTGTTAGTGTGCCAGCATTGAGCTAAAGTTTTAAGAGACATGGTAAATTTCCATTGGCCTCTCTTATTGTCCTTCTGCCATCATCCATGAGAACAGCATGCCATAGGTAGGCATGGCTCCTTTTGCCTGGATCCCAGAATCCGAGATACAAGAAGCCAACCTGAACATGGGCCAAGCTGGCCTAACTGAGCCCAATCAACTGCCGACCAGCAGACCTGTGAGAGAAAAATAAATGTTCATTTTAAACCTTTGAAATGTGGTGGTTGTTTGTTATGCAGCAAAACCTGACTAACACATCTTTATTAGAGGTCTCTAATTTCAGGCTGTTGGTATTTGAGAACCAGAGTATATCTGACACAGATCTTGCATTCTGCCTTGGAATCCCTCAGCATGCTGATTTCCCAGACCATGCCGTCAGTGGTCTGACCTTGATTCACTGCCACTATCCGAGGTTGCTGCAGTGTAGTCATGCTTCCTGGCTACCACTGAGACTTCATGACTCCTCGCATCACTTTCAGGCTCCAGAGAAATCTCACAGTACTGCCTGTGGTGTCTGGCATCGTCAGTGGCCACCGAAAGAGCCGGATGTCACAGCCCTGAAGTGTGGTGTGCTAATCCCCATGGAGCACACTCTGACCAACGGGAAATTGAAGGTGGGAGGGAGAAAGTAAATAGCCCTGCCCACTTCCTCCTGTTTCCCATGGGCAATTCCAAACCACACAGCCCCACAGCTCATCTGACGAAGTCCGGTGTGGACTTCAGTCCAAACAGATCCTCCTGCTGAGGCATCTGCTGTGTCTTTTTATGAATCATTAAGAAGCAGTAGCCAACAGGGTAACAGGTTGTCTTGCATGGCTTTCTATCCTTCCTTGCTTCATTTCTCCTTCTTTGGTTTTACTGCCCTGGTTTTACATATTAAAGCACCAGCCTTATCCTGATTCAGGCTCTGCTTACTCAAGAACCCGAGCTAAGACCTAGACCTAGAACATCATGGCAGAATTGATATGATAAAAATGGGGGTTATGATCATGTGAACCATTACCTACTGATGACCACTTAACTGTGTATCAAGCCATATGCTGAATGCTTTGAATTTATTTTATTTAATATTCACTATAACTCGTAAACTGGATAGTATTATTACTTCATTTTATAAAGGAGGAAATGAAAGCTGAAAGAAGTTTGATTATTTGGCCCAGATCTTGTAGCAAGTAAGTAGAGCCAGAATATAAATCTAGATATTTCAGATGCCATATTTCCTGAATTAAGCCACTAAGTAACAGAGATAAACTGCAGAGAAGGCAATGGGTGCCAAGCGGCCATGCCTGCCGTGCTCTGGTCTACTCCAGAGGGCCTCGTGCGGTGCGCTGTGTCAGGTGCACATGCGGGGTGTGACTTGATGATTTTATAAATAATTTATTGTTTCTGCTGCTAATATTCTGGTAAATCTAGAGTTATTCTACATAGCATCTATGAATTGCCAGTTTTTAAAAATTAGATTAAAGGAGCCGTATTTAACAATAAAACATAATCTAAATCAGAAAACCTCTTAGAATTTTGTAGGGCTAGAGAGACTATAAGAATTATCTTTGTATATTGTTTGAAAATATATGTATTTGAACCTGATGTATTTGGGATAAAAGGATATTTATTATAGTAGGAATACTTAAACAAAAAACCCTCCTATTGCTTCATGGAGGCAGCTCACTGTAATAGAAAAATAGCAAACTAGAAGTAAATGGACCCGACTTCTATCCCTGAGTTTTTCACCAACAAGCATATGATTTGGGGGAATTTAGTCTGGGCTTTGGCTTCAGATGCATCACCTGTAAAATGCAAAATCATTGAAAGCTATTTCCAGCACTAACTAACATCTGTGATTTTCCTGAGGTTCCTGGGGAACATATATCCACTTGGAATGTGAGGAGAGAGCTGCAGCCACCCTTTCGATGGTATATTACGCTCGTCCCTCCTGTATAGCTCAGCTTGGAAGATTACTTGTTAAGTTTCAGTTCCACTTTGTGTGTGCTGAAACTGACTAACAGAGTCATCCCTGACTCTGTTAGACAGTTTTCTGCTTTTTACTCCTGAATAACTTTACATAGCTATACTGAAATTCTTACTCCATCATTATGGGGTTATTTGTGTATGTATCTCTCTCTCACTGAACTGTGGGCATTTTCAAAACTACATGTAGACAATCTTTTTATTTCTTTGTTCTTTGCTTTTAATGTCTTAGGTGTTCATAGACTCTAATTAGGTACCAGAACTTTGTGGGCAGTTTTCGTGATTATCAAATTCTACTTTTCTTCTCTAAAGATATACTAGCTCGTGTACACAAGGAGACATGTACAAGACTGTTCATTGTAGCAGTGCTTGCAATAATGGAAAACTAGGATTATTCATATTTGTCAGTAAGTAGAGGTATAGCTAAAGTCTTATCTTCTTTCTTTTCTTTTTCCTCTTCTACTCTTTCATCCTCTACTAGTACTGCACGAGTACTTCCTCCTCTACCACTGGCACTACCTCCACCACAACTGCTGCCACCTCCGCCAGCACAAAACGCATTTTTGCCGTCACCATCACCAACGTCAACAACTACATACAAAGGGCTTTCATATTGGAGAAAGAAGGAGGGAGACAGTATAGTAGATGGTGGGAAAGAGACTTTGAAAATGATATTCTTTTTCATGGTTATCAATTTCATTTGTTCTCTTTGTATAATCTTTACCAAGTTTAAATTCTTGAAAATATTATCTCATGCTTTCTTCTATACACTTTATGGTCCTTGCATTTATGTGGGGGTCTGTGGTACATCTCACATTAGTTTTTGTGCATGGTTTTAGGTAGGAGTTGAGGTTAGTTTTTTTTTCCTGCATGGATATCCAATCATTCTGGTACTATTTGCAAAAAGATTTTCTTGGTGCCTTGGTTGATAATCAATTGACCACATAGGCGTGGGTATGTTTCTGAACTGTCTGTTCTGTTTGTCCCTGTTACCCATAAGCCACTAGCACAGTCTTGGTAGCATTCAGATAGTGTAAGTCCTCCAACTTTATTCTTTTAAAATATTATTTGTATAATCTAGGTCATTTGCATTTCCATTTCCATATACATTTTGGAATTAATTTCTTCTTCATAAAAGACTGCTGATCTTTGATAGTGTTTATATCGATCAATTTGGAGAGAATGGAATAACACTGATGTTGAAAATTCAAATCTATGAACATGTTATATGGCTCTACCAAATCTTTAACTGTTATCTAAAGTGTTTTGTAGTTTTAAGTATGGAAGTCTCACATTGCTTTTATTAAAGTTGTTCTTAGGTATTTTACATTGGTTGATGCTATTGTATATGAACTGTTTTCTAAGTTTTCACTTTTTGTTTGTTGCAAATGTGTAGAAATACATTGTCCCTGAAGTTTTCCATTGCCCCTTCCTTGAACCTTCTCATAATTGTAGGTTGAAATGGTGGGAAAAGACACTCTCACCAGGACTGTGTGAGGGCCAGACACTCCTGTGCCTGGGTGATGTTATTTTTCCCTTGCCTTGGCTACTTTCCTCACATGTCAATGATGATTAGCACTTTGCTGAACACACAAGGAGGACCCGTTGTAGCACTATTAGATTTTCTCTTTTGCTGTTTTTTATTCTCTGGTATTCTGCAACAAACTCTTGCTGCTTCAATATTACTGGACTGTCAACACTGTCTCCCCAATTCAGGGTGTCTCTGCAGCTGTGCCTAGGATCCCTCTCCCTAGAAACTCTCTGAGCCTTAAGGTAGTCCAGTTGAGGGCTTGCCTTGCCCCAAACCCCGACTCCATCTCTGGGAATCCTTATTTTTCATTGTCTGATGTCCAGTGACTTTCAAACCATTGCTTTATGTGGATTTTTTTTGTGTGTATGTTCTTTGTTTCAGGCAGGAAGATAAATTCACTCCAGTGTGGCCAGAAGTAGATGTATATTAATTTATTTTTTGAATGTCTCTGAGCAGTGTGACTGTGCTGCACGTAGGTGTGGCATTTTTGCGTGTGTGCATCCTCTTTACAGGTAAGCACCATGGCTGATTCTAGGTTTGATGCTTTTCATCAATTTTTGAAAATTCTTGTCATCATGCTCTCAAATATTTCCTACTCATTTTATATCCCTCACAGATTCAAGGAAATGTTCAATATTTTCCCACAGATCATGGATTCTCTATGCCAATTTTGCCACTATTTTTTTCCTTTTAAATTCACTTTGCATAATGACAAAGTCTTTAAGTTTGCTGCTTTCTTTTCTATGGTATTAATAGTCTACTGTTAAGCTCATAAATGTATTTTTTTTTAATTTCTGGCATGTCAATTTGATACCTTTTTATAATTTCCCTTTCTCTGCTGAAATTCTCCATCAATCCATGCATGTTGCCCAACTTTTCCACTAAATTCTGACATAGTTATCAATATTTTCTGAAAACTTTAATATCTGGGTTTTCCAGAGTATCATTCTATCAATGATTTTCTCATTCAAATACTGCTCACATTTTCTTGCTTCTTTGTATGGCTTGTATTTTTTTTTTTTTATTGTATGTTGACCACCGTGAGTAAAAAATTAAATACAGATTGAAATATTTAATAGTTACCAGAGAAAAGGGCACACCCTTTCTCTGTCAGTCCTATTTGGGGAAGATTAAGTGAATCTAGTGTATATTGATGTGTGTGGGTATTGTTTCAAGTTCAGTTAGACTTAGTTTACCACTGACTTCAATTATTTTGAGGATAGAATCAGGACTTTCCTATCATTAGGGCTTGTAATCTGAGGACTGGCAAGATTTTAGAGATCTCTTCAGGTTTCCAGTCTACTTTGGTTGCTAGAGAGTTCCCTTTGTTTTCCTCATCCTATTTGATTCACTGCAGGAGGTCTTTCTTCATCCTGAGGCTCAATCTCTTTGCACCTAGTTCTTGGATTTAATGCAAGGCCATGATGCCTTGAGGAAGTCATTTCCACTCTCCGGCCTTATTTCTGGCTTCAGGTGCTACTGTCTTGACCTAGGTGAAAGCCCAGACTTTCTCAGATGATTTCTTCCTTTCTTCTCTTCCTCGACCCCAGCCTTCATTGGGAGGCAGTTTTATTCTTAGGGCTGTCCTCATATGCTGCAGAGATGTCTCTCTCAGATGTTCTAACTTCTGCCCAAACTTCAGTGTAGTGTTTTTTGTATTTTTGATGAAGACCTATGGTAAAGCGTTGACAGATAAATGCAGCCTCACTCTGTGGATGGGGTTTCTCAGGATTCCAACAGGTCAAGCCAGTCCATTCACAGACAGTAATAGTTCTTTAAGATTCATATAGTTTATTCCTTTTCCCCTCTATGGTACTTTCTGTCTCCTGCTTACTTCACCAGGGATGAAAGCATTCACTGGTCTCCTCTTTCTCAGAATGGGAACATAACTTTTGGATTTTCATTTAACTTGATGTGTGTTCTTAGCAATCTTGGTGGGTTAAAAAAATGATTTTTATGAACTATTTGTCTTTCCCCCTAGTCAGGTGTGAGCAATCATCTCCATAATTTATAAATTCCAAATTTCTTGAATAATTAAAAAAATTAAAGTCAGAAGCGGGTTTTTTTTAGGCAGAGTTCTACTTTTCACTGTCTGTGTAGCCTTGGATAAACGGCTTCTCTGAACCCGCCTTGCCCTCCTCACTACACACAAGGCCTTTGAGCGCCATGTGGGCAGCGGTCAAGCCTGTATTTGATTATCATGGCACAGTCAATGCCTAGCACAGTATCTAGAGCACTGGGCACTGAGTGGATAGTTGTTGAATCAGTGAAAGAAATTTGAAGGAGAAAAGTGGATCCCATTTTATAAATTTTGTTAAGTTCTAATTTTTATAAAATTACTTGAGTTTTTAAAATAAGTTTAAAGATTGGAATATGTCTTCTAAACAGGAGTCTATAGAACAGTATAGATTTGCAAATATACTCAAGTCTGATGTGACAAATCAGTTTAGAAGATGGATAGACCCATCTTCCAATGGGTGTTTACATGTTTATTAGGAAACCTGAATAGGAAGCTCACATTCTCATAGGAAAACCTCAGCTGAGAAGGAAAGCTAAGGCTACGTGTCCATGTTCTGCATTGGAAAGATGGTGGTGATGCCTGGCTTGATGCCAGATGCCTGCCTTCACAGTGTGAATTGTCACATTGAGGGGCAGAGCACCAGGCAGGACCCTTGGGTCTGTCGGAGCCCCATTGATGCAGGGTGAAGCCAGGAGGGGGGGTCCCAAAAATAGGGATTTGGAATGGGCCCAGAACTCAGGGTGTCCAGGGAATATTAGAGGGACATATAAGATGTCCTCACCCCTTCCCCCACAGGTATGAGTTGGGGGAAGGGACACATGGAGCAGGGACATGCAGAGCTGCTAATCCATGGCATGGTCATTTAACATATCTATAGCCTTTGGCTGGTGGCTTAGATGTGTTAAATAGCTGTGGCCATACTCTGAGCCAGGGGGATGGAAAGGACTCCCCCCAAGACATGACTGGGGGAGGAACCCCAAGTCACAGCACCTGCGTGGGAGCTTGGAGAAGATTGGCTCTAGAAAATGGGACACAGCTGCCCAGACTCATATGGCATCCTCAAAAACCTTGGAATATACGGGAATGCTGGCAGGTGTAACTGATTGTAGGAGGAGTTGGAAATGGGGGGGGTACAGAGGGGATTTAAACAGACGCGGCAGCCATTGAGGGAGAGAATCCATGCGCTTTCACCAGAGTTAGGACCCTCACTGCCCTGTGAGGAAAAATCACCATGTGGCTTTAGCAGAGAATTGCCACTTGGCTTTGCCTGAGTGGAGAGCCTCTTGCAGCTTTGCCAGAGGGTGGAGATTCCACGCGGTTTTCACCAGAGTGCAGACCCTGCAGCTTTGGTGAAGAGGGAGAGCCACATGGCTTTGCCAGAGTGGGGACCCCTTCCCCACAGCTTTGGTAGAAGAAGGACCACTCGGCTTTGGGGTGCTCCCTTTGGCTGCGTGGCCTGGGAACGAGAGAGACTTTGTCTGGAAGAAGGGTGAAAGAACTCTTGCCAGTAGGCCATGAGAAGGTGCCACATGGCTTTGGATTAATTAGAGATCCTGCCTGGATGACGACACAGCTGACGGTGTCAAGAGCCTGGATCCTGGACGTGTGCTTCTCTTCCTTGCAATTAGGGTACCCTGAATTAGGGCAGGAGGAGAAGGAAGCACTGTGGGCATCTGTGGGTGTCCTAAAGGACTTTGATATTTTAATGAAGATGTTAAGTCGCTACTTTAACTCTGTATAGCATTAAATAAACATTTCCTTTCCTTTTCACAAATCTCTGGCTTTAAGAGGCATCTTTCCATAAGGCGGCGGACAATAACGGACCTTCTGTTGCTCTGTAACACCAGGACAGGGACTGAGAGAGTGTGTGCCCACCATCTGAAAGTGCAGTTAGTGCTAAGTGGGGGAGGAAAGATCCTCACACATCATGTGCGTGTCTATACACCATATGTGCTCTTTTCACTGGTCCTCGGAGGTAATGGTTATTGAAACTTTTTCAAGAGTTAGCGAAGCTACTTCACTGTATGGCTGCCTCACATTGACTTTGTTTAGCCAAGTGGTCTGTGAGGGCTTTGAAATGACACTAGTTCACTCATGCAAGAGGCATAAGCAAATATAAGTTCCTGATATGACTTTCCCAACAGCCCTTGTGATCAACAGTTTCCCTGCCTACTAGGGCCTTCAGTTGTGCCCCCTGTAGGGAAGACCCACATGGAGCTCCCAACAGTCCAATTCTTTCTGGTTTGAACTGACCAGTCTGGCCTTATCCTAGGAACCCCCAGGCCCTTCACCTACAGACCCTAATAAAGGCATGTGCCCCAGATCCTACAGCTCTTTTGTCTGCTTACAACCTGCCTTGACCTCCCTCAAGGCCCTGTTGTGCACTTCCTCTAGGACTTCTGTGTAGTAAACATCTGCATTCCCATATCTGTTGTGGGCCTTTGTTGAGCCACGGCTCACTATCCAGCGTCAGGTGCTCCACGTAACACATGTTCGTTTGACAGTTATAACATGCTTTGAATCAACCAAAATAACCAACATTTTTTGAATACTGTTAATGTGCCACTCACTGTTCCAGGTTCTTAACAAAAGATAATTAATTCTTTTGGTAATCTACTTTTAAAAATATTCCCTTCATAAAAACTTGCAGTCTTGTATACTATAACAATTAGTTTTAGAGTTCCAAATAAACAAAATAGCCTCATTAGGAGTCATATTGAAGTGAAAAATTAATTAAATAAATTCCTATGGTAACACTAGGAGACTGGTACAATTCTGGTCCTAACTTTTCAGATGAGGAAGATGAAATGCATAGTTAAGAAACTTGCTAGCATCGCACAGCTGGTGAAATGATGGAGCTGGGCTTGGAAGCCAGGTCGTTGGCATCTAGAGTTTGTGCTCCTGACATCTGTGCTATGTTGCCTCCCTAGAAAGCATCTTAGTGCTTCCATTGTTTTCTTTATTGTTACTGTAATTATTATTTAGCACTTCATTGGTGGATACTGGCTGTGAACTTGTGTTCGTTGGATTTCTGTAGTCTTTGCTCTGTTCCAAGCTTAAACTCCTGCCTTCTTTATTGTCAGCTAAGCTTAGCCAGGGCTTTTTATTACTATTGAAATGAAAGTGGAATCAGCAAAACATCTGTTGCATTGCTGCTGCTAGAATGACTTTGTTTTAGAACTAACACCCCTTTCTTCCCCCTGAAAAGTAGCCACAGCTGACTGAACCGAAGATTCCTGAAAGTGTCGGGACAGGTGCTGGCAGCTCCAGCAGAGTTGACAGTTGTGAAGGTGGCTGAGTCCACGAACGAGGTACACAGATTCAGTGATGACAGGGAAACGCTCAGATTTCACTGGTGTGTTTATTCTAAAACTCCTTATTGAACATAGATCTAGGTGCCGGAAGAATAGCGGTGACACTAAGAAACAGCTCTAGCCCTCGGGCACCTTACAGTATCGTGAAGGAAGATCAGCAGCTCGTGAATAATAATAGCAAACACTAGTGTGGAATACTATGTGCTGATACTTTTCCTAATGCTTTACTTTTATTATCTCACGTATTCTACCAGACAGTCCTTGGAGGTGGATCTCCAGTTTGCAGATGAAAAAACTGAGACACAGAAGGTTAAGAAATTTGCTCAAGATCCTGCAGGTAGGAAGTGACAGAACTGACATTTGAACAGAGGAAAACTGGTTTCAGAAACTGGCACCTAAATACTATCCTAGGCTAGTAACAGATATGTCAATGGACAGTGGTGATAACAGCGTCAGAGACAATGAGAACATGAGGGGGCTTGAAGCGGGTCTGGAAAGTCAGGAACCTTGTCTGATGAAGTGACAAGGAAGGATGAAAAGGACTAGCCAGGTGATGGTGTGTTTGTGAATGTTTGTGTGCATATGCATGCGTGTACATGCGTCCACGTGTGTGTGATAGAGTGGGGTGGGTGGCAGAGGAGCTGGAGAAGCACTCCAGGCAGGGGACAAGCTCATCGATAGGACTTGTTGAGGAACACATCTCTGTAAATGTCTTCAAAGTAAATGGTAAGTTTGGTGCTTTTGGTGAAAATTCACTTCATATAACTTTCAGATCCTATTTAGTTGCCTAATTAAAAGATGATTTTGTATTTTCATGTGGCTTCAAGCTAACTGTTAAGCACATGCCTGTGGAGTTTCCTGCTTTTTAGGTAATGGATGCTAAGCAGGAGAGGCTTGGGAATTCTGGAAAGCCAAGTTCATATCCCAGCTTCTTAGTCATGGTCATGTCTCTGTTTTGTTTTGTTTTGTTTTGTTTTGTTTTTGATTACTAGGAAGTACTTTAAAAGTGCATAAATATAAATGTTACCTCAAATCAGCCCAGACATCCACATATCTGAAGGTTTTCATTGCTTGCAGCTGCCTGGTAACAATCAGACCCCTCCAGCTGGACAGTCAGGTTAATTTTGAGCCCATCCCTGAGTCAATGGGCCCTTAAAGGGCAAGCTATAGTTTACTGTATGCAAAGGAAAAAGGAAGTTTGGAGGATTGTCAATTCAAGCACTACAAAAAAATTAAATGAGGAAGGAAAGGAAGAGGGAAAGCTGAAGTACTGATACTGCTTCTCTGCCAACTTGGTTTTGTTATAAACATTAAAAAAAGAGATTAACTACGAAGCAAATGAAAATTAGTTTTTTAGCAAGCTTTTAGCAGTTTCTCAAGTGACACGTGGTGTTTAGTGTTCCTAATGAATTGTGCTAGGAACATTTTTACACTTTTGGACATCTGGGGTGTGGTAAATGTGTTCCTAAGTATTAGATATATTTACAAGAAAATATGTCTGTATTAATTTATTTGGTACCAGGTTCTGTCTAGTTTTTATTTAATCAGGGTTTTGGATTACATATGGCTTTATTTCTTCTCCCCAATCATCCTCATTAATCAAGTGCTGACTGTGCTAGGTGTTTGAACTTGAGCGGATATACCAGATCTCTTTGAACCTTGGTTTTCTGATTTATAGCAATGGGGCCAACACCCTTATCACTCAGGATATTTGTAAGTATGACATAACAATATGTAGCAGAGTGACTTGTGTGCTGTCTGGTACAGGATGGCTGTCAGGATTATTGTCCTTGTTTTCCTCCTTCTTTTCCTTCCTTCTTTCTAATTATCAAATTCTATAATTCCATTTTCTTTGATTCTTGAACTATGCATCGAAATATTTGACTGTACTTTCAGTTAAAAAGTTGTTTTAGTTTTTGCCTGTCCAAAAGAAGTTTGTGGTTCTAGCTGTCTGCCCCTATAAACCTGGGAAAGATTTCCACAAATACAGCTTCACTAAATTGGTAGGTTCCCAGCTAAGTTAGCAGAATCCAGGCTGCTGAGTGGATGAACTTCCATTAGCACAGTATT
Organism: Anoura caudifer; assembly: GCA_004027475.1. Lineage (NCBI taxonomy): Eukaryota > Metazoa > Chordata > Mammalia > Chiroptera > Phyllostomidae > Anoura > Anoura caudifer. Next base: position 156,955 of record PVKU01000469.1, on the reverse strand, counting down.
TGACTTTGTAGCTGTAGCACTGGGGAGAAGAGACTGAGCCAGTATTTATGAGGTGGGACTGTGATTTGGACTTTAAAAGTAGTTCTCCTGGAGGATTTAGATTATTCTTTCCATTTCCTTGGAAAAATGAATAGTCATGTGTGACAGGCTAAATAATGCCCCTTCCTCCCCCAAGAGGTCCTGGTCTTAATGCCTGGAACCTGTGAATATGTTAACTTACATATTTTATAAAAGAGACTTTGTAGATGTTGTTAAGCATTTTGAGTTGAAAAGATTGTCCTGGATTATCCAGTGAGGGCAATGTGATCTTAAGGGGTTTTATAAGAAGGAGGAGAAGGGTCAAAGGAAGGAAATGGTAATGTGATGATGGGAGCCGAGAGAGAGGTTTGAAGATGCTACACTGCTGGCTTTGAAGACGGAGGATGGGTCCACAACCCAGGGCTGTGGGCAGCCGTTAGAAGCTGGAAAAGGTAGGAATTGGACTCTTTCCTAGTGATCCAGACAAAGCATCACACTGCTAACGCCTTGACTTAGGCTGCGAGGCCCATGTTAGACTTCGGAGCTGTAGAATGGGTACAGCAAGTTTCCACTGTTTGGAGCCACTACGTTTGTAGTAATTTGGTACAGCCGCCATATGAAAGTAATGTCATGGTTACCAAAGTAAAAACTCTTACATTTTGAGACATTCTTTCTCCAAATAAGTTTGGATGAACTACTCTAAGGATGGGAGGATACTTTTACCTATAATGACTTGGTAGCTGGAGAAAGGACTTGGTGAGTGGAGGAGACCTGGGCCTTTTAACCCCTGGATGTGTGAAAGCTTTGGCATTTCCCGTGATGGTGGGGTCCCAGGTGGGCTGCAACAAACAGCTTCATTCAAGGTACTGATTTACTGAGGTGGAAATTGGTTAGAATTTGTCTATTTCCTGTTGGGAATCTTCATTACTTTTATTTTCAGCTCTATTTCTTTTTCCTGCTCCACAAACATGAACAAGATTACCCCCAGGAAGGCCGGTGAGTGTTGAATGAGATGGTATTGATATATTTTGCTATGCTACTGAATTATTCCACATCTCCATTCTTAAGTCCCACTTTTCTGTAAAACTCATTATTTCTCTCCCTCAGTAAATGTGCAATAGGTGGCTGTTAGCAACGGGATGCCTTGTAGGTAGGGCACTAGGGACGGTCATGGATGAAAATGTGGCAATAGACAGACAATGGGAGTTTCTTAATGAAGCTTTTTCTCTTTAGGTTTCCATCTAAATTTTGCTGTAAATTGAGGGACCCAATTTAGGGCAGGTTCTGGGACGTTGACTTTGAGCCAGATATCTGTGTGCACTTGGGAAGCAAGACTGGGCAGGAGAGTGGAACTGTGATACAGTTGCAACAGAGGCCTAAGCTGTTCCAACATGAAGCTCTGAAGCTTGAAAAGCCCTTCAAACCTGTCCTGAATTGAGGTGAAGGGACTGAGCCTTTCTCCCTCCACATTGACATGTCACTGGGTGTGTGGCTACCCCAGGGGAGTTTGCTTGGTTTGAGGGTGAGGCAGCGGCCTTCTCCTGATGGCAGTTCCATAGAAGGGACCCAGCTATGACCCACCCGGGCAGCCAGCGTATCCAGGCAGTCAGGTTGATGAGCAGCTCAGTCCTGAAGCAGAGCTACCGTGCAGGCCAGTGAATGAGTAAGGGTGGAGAAAGGGAGAGCAGAAGTGGAACACGTGATTGGATTCCAGAAGCGCAGATCTACAGGTTCTAGGCCGTTGTTACTTAAGTTAAGCAAGTTAACTTAAGCAAAGTTACTTGCTTAATAACTTAGTTCCACTTTCTAGTAATGACCCTTTTCATTGCTTCTACATCCCCATGAGGGTGAAAAACAAAGAATTAGGATGGTTAAAAGTCAAAGATAAGCCTCTGTCAAATCTCAGATTTTGACTTTTTTGAAAAACATTTCCACATGCCTTGTCATATGTACCCTCTTTGAGCATTTTCATCTCCGCCTTTCTTTGTCTACCCTGATGGAAATAGTATGGCGCAAAATAATTGTGCAAGGTTGGGTAGCAGGAAGGAAAGTAAGCGCAATTAGAAGACTTAGATTCAGTGTGACATGTTTGTAGTACTTGTACTGGGTCCAGACCCAATGTGTATTTTTGTTGAGCATTTATTTTTTGTGATAGAAAATACATAGATTAAGTAAACTTTTTAAACAAAAGTAGGCAGCAGGGTTGGGCTGATGGCACATTTAAAAAAAGCAGGAGTTTCAGAAGTTCTTTGCCCCTGCAAGTTACCCTTAGTTTGTTGCTGCAAAGTTGATGAAACATTCATTCTCTTCTATAACTTAAATAGCATTTGAGAACTGAAGGTAGATTCTAGGTTATTTACATAATATTACCAGCCTTATTCATGTCTATCCTGCCCTTGCCACCCATCTGTTAGCCTTTCCTTTCTTTTCCCATCTCATGTCTATATTTCACAAATATCAGCCTCACCCACTATCTCTTTATTATTAATTCATTTAACTTCTGTTACAGGGAGATCAAGCATTTATTCCTTTTTGAACATTCACTTCCCTACAAGCTTAGAAGTATTTGACTGGAGGCCACAGCTACCCCCACGCAGCCTGTGTAAACATGAGCTTACGGGCTGCTGCGCAGGCACCTTTGGTGATTTACTCTCTGGTTATTGAGATTTATTTATTTTTTGATGGGCTGGTAAATTATGAGGCCAAGGACCTTGCCAGGTTTTCAGGTATCAACTCAGAAAGCCTTGCTGGAAGAACTGTGGCTGGCACTGCAGCACAGAGAATGACCAATGATGCATCATATATTTTTAATAGATATAATGTTTTAATAAACATTCTCCTCCTAAAGCAATGGATTTTAAAATAGGCTTTTGCCTTGAGCCATGTAGCTACCCAGCTGTGAGTTTTATAAGGCAACAATCTCCACATCGTTAGATGTTATGACTAATATTCCAGCAGCTGAAATAATAGCTATTTACATGCACATAAAAAGTCAAAATGACATTTGAGGTGCACTTGTACTCAGAAAAGTGTGCTTGTAAAAGTGATGCCACAAGTTTCTTACTTATTTTTTCCTATTGACTTATCTTGTAAAGATCCCGTGCGAACCAAAGGCAGCTTAGAAAACTGACAGGTGGGACGTCTCCAGCCTGGGGAACCGGGGAGGACTGGCTCCCAGCCCCAGTGCCACTGCCCATTGGAACTGAGGCATTATGGGTGATTTCTTCTGATGCCATTGGCTCATGGGTTCACAGTCTTCCAGTTAAGGTACCTTCAGTATTTTCACTTCAAGTTACTATTTTGCGCTTCTCCTGGTTTCTATATGAAATCTGCTTACATTAAACATATGGTGAGTATTTTGTGGGCCTTACTAAAAAATTGGAAGACTGACAAACCATTTTGTGCACCTCACATCCCTTTTCAGGGCTCCACCTGCTTTCCTCCTAGCCCAGCTCCCCCAAACTCCGCCATCTTTTGAAAAACAAATGCATTTCTCTGCTCGTCTTATTCAGAGCACAGCCTGGCACCCTGAGAGTTCATCTTCCAAGTACTCAGCAAGGAGTTTTGTTCCCAAACTGTCTGTGCCAATAGTAAGTATAAAAGTACTGTTTGCATCTCATTATATGACTGAGGACTCTTGTTTTCTATTCCTACCAAGTATTTTGCTCTCTGTCCAGCAGTTACATGGCCATGGAAGGGGAATTTCTTCTGGACTTTCTCCTGACATTCCTTCTTCTGGGCAGGGGAAAAACGGAAGGAGGGAGAGAGGGAGGGAAGGAGGGCGAAGGAGGATAGCATTAGCAAGAAGTTCAGCGTGGACAACTTTTGGAGGGAACTGCTGGTGTTTTGGTTTCCTCTCTCCAGAGCTCCATGAGAATGTTCAGTCAGGGAAGTTTACCTCTTCCGTCTAACTGGTTCAGCCCCAGAAATATGCAATTTAATCTCATCTTTTCATCTATAAATCTCTATCATCCAAATGACAACTGAGGAACTTCATTCTTTGTCCCTTGCTATTTTGACCCATTGTGTAGAAACCTTGGCCTTTTGGAAATAAAGAACAAAGAAATTTTTCTTCTCTACAGTTTCTTCTCATGTGTTGCTATGTTCTGTATGTTTGTGGCCCCACCAAATACTTATGTCCAAATCCTAATGCCCAATATGATAGCATTAGTAGATAGGCCTTTGAGAGGTAATTAAGTCATGAGGGCAGATCCCTCGTGAATGAGATTAACATTTTTTTTAATCTTTATGGGCGCTTTATTCAGATGGCCAGGGATCTGAGAAGATGGCGAGTTCATATCCTAACAGACCATCCAGTCTTCTTCCCAGACCAAGGTTTTTAAAGCAGGGAATTAACAAGATTTGGTGAGGGGTTTTGAAATTCAGGGAAAAGTTAATTGGATTAAGAAAACAACTTCAGCATTCTTGTTCTGGGTGGTGGTCTTTAGCTGTGTCCTAGGGGGTGGGAGGTTAACATTTTTATCAGAGAGACCCCTCAGAGCTTCCCACTTGAGGACACAGCAAGGAGACTGGAACCTGAAGAGGGCCCTCCCCTGACCATCTCGGACTGCCAGTCCCCAGAACTGTGAGAAACAAGTTTCTATTATTTATAAGCCATCTAGTCTGTGGTACTTTCTTGTAGCAGCTGGGACAGACTGGGACATGTCTCCTAAGTGATCTAGTCAATTAGAACAGTAAACTGAGCATATTTGGCTCAGCCTCTGCTGTTTCCTCTGAATAGAATATTCAAATAGTATAAGTATCTGATTGGATTATGATGATGTCAAGAATAATTTATTTTCTAAACTTAACCTATTTGTTTTAGTTATATAACTTAGTTTTAGTTATATAATCTAGAAGACTATACTTGATATAAAGGAACTAAATTTTATTTGAAAACCAAGTTTATACAATAAAAAATGAAGTGGATTCTCCTATATCATTTCTTTTCTTTTTTTTTTTTATTGTATTTAAAAGGTGCAGATATTTTCCCATCTCTGGAAAATGTGGACTAAGTTTTCAGTGGCTTTCAGTGGCTGAGTGATCAATGGCTATCTGAAGCTTCTTCAAAGCTTTTATTTGCCTTAAACTATAATGTGGGGTGCTTGCAGGGTGTTGTTGTCTTTTAGGGTCCTTATAAATTGAGTAAATCTGACCGGATCATCTCCTGTCCTGTTCTACATTCTAATTTTAATCTCAATTTGACAGCTCCTTATGTAGGACACCCCCCCGTCCACCACGATCTCTGTAAATGCCCTGAGGGACTGAGACTGAACCCCCTGTGTCTCCTGGCCCTTTTGTAGCCTTGCCAATAATAGGTGATCAGTACTCTCTGTAGAGTGAACTCTTTCTCTTTAAATCTGATAAGGGAGCATTGGCCTCTGAAGCTGTTGCATGCAATTAATTATTAGCACAGGAGAATATGTGGACTGATCTCCGAATCTCCGTACTCTTACACTGCAGGCATTTGATACTGGCCATCCAAGAAGTTTTGACTTCTTTTGCTTAATTAAACCAGTGACTATTACTGCACCCATCTCTTGCTCTTTAGTGGCTTGTAGCTGGTAGAGCATTTTACAAAGAATGGGGACAAAATCAGAGGCCTTTTAAAAATTCTCTGTATAGCTTTATTACTATTGATGAAACAGCATGGAAAAGTTGCTTGAAGAGAAAACAAGAAAGCAGACCACTGGGCACCAACAAAATAGAGTTGCCTTCTTGCCAGCATGTAACTCCTACGACAGCTGCTTCAAAATGAGGAGAGGTGTTTCTTATGATTCGGTTTCCTCCCCTATCTTATCTGTAGGGTCCCGAGGACGGGTAACAGCGTCATGCTGGCACGTGCTTCCTCCTCCACCGTTCTGATGCTGAGAAAGGATGCTGCACTACCCAGTACAATATTTGCACAGCACTGCCCCCAGCTTCAGCGGTGTCTTGAAAGACTTTGTGGGTTATGACATTCCCCTAAATGTGCTGAGCTTTCTTTAACCTTTCATAAAACATTGTGATCTTTATGGACTGTATCATATTGTGCAGTAATGTGCTTTATTGTCCACAGAATAAGCTTTTCTTAAAGATAATTGGAAAGCTGGAAATGGCTGCTATCGGCTGATTTTTAAAAAATACATTATTTCTGAAATGGGGCTGGTGTAATAATGACCCTATCTGTTCAAGATTTAAGATTTGTCTTGGCAGAGAAAATTGATCCATTTCACCTTTGTCTAATGGAAAATTTTATCTAGGATTATCTGTTTATGTAAATGAATGTTCCTCTGAAAAGGGAACTTGAGGGGCTATAAATCTTGGTGACACTTCAGTTTCATAGGGAGAAATTGGAAAGGATTCTAGTATTTATCTGTCTGAAATTGGTTATAAAAACAAAATTATTTTCGTGTACCTGCAGCATCTGATGTTTCCTGGAATTTCATTATGTTTTTGAATAATTCAGGGCAATGCTAAGAATGGTGTTTCTATATTGCCTCATTCAGAAGTTGTTTTTACTCTTTCTGTTTTCCAGGTGCTTTCTAATGCTGACGTTAAAGAGGAAGTGAAGCTTTCTCTGACCCACTCTGACAGGGGTGAGGTTTTTCCCCCAGGCATCATTTTAGTAGTCCAGCTCTTGTGGGCTCATTACCTGCCGTTACATGGAATGTGTTAGCAGAACAACCATCATTTCTCTTTCAAAAAACTATCCCTTAAATGAATTCTGATCTGTTGACCAAAACACTGAGTTTACTACTAGAATTACTCTGCATTGAACAAAATACTTCCGTTTTTCAAAATAATTTTTGGGCCAACCTTAATCTATCTATTGTATTTGGAAGTTGTAAGGTGAAAACTCTAAAGAGTCTTCAGTGTTATAACATTCTTTTTCCTCAAGTCAACAGAAAACTGGAGAGTAAGATCAACTGATTTCAATATCAGCTAAATAGAAACAAGAAAGAGAGGTTGATAATTTAACTGCATTAACTTTTTTGAAGAAATGTGTTATCTCTTTATTGAGATGACTAACTTTATTATTACCTAGTAGTTATCAAAATAACACTGTTTTTATGTTTCTCTTGTAGGTACTTGCTTGGAAATCTTTCTCCTTTAGAAAATACTTGATTTATTTTACCAGGATTAGAATAAAAATATATTAACAACATGTGCATTCAAAAGATGACATGAGTGTAATTATTTAGCTGTGTGACATAAGGACTAAAAACTAGTAAGACATTTTTATTTTTTCAGTATAAGTCATTCATAGCAAAGAGCAGAAAGGCAGCAAAGAGGATCACCACAGTCTGGAATATTCTTATAAAAATCGTATTTGGGCGTCCATGTTCAGATTCATCATTGAAGATGCTTTTCAGTATTAAATATTTATGAACAAAAGGTAGGGTACAGGAATCACTTTTTCCTGTTGTCAGTTTTGTCCAGGAAACTGAAGAAAGAGGTAGCAATGTGGGACAGGAGACAGGGCGCTGGACTGGGCAGCAGGAGACCTGGGCCTGGGTGTCAGGAGAATTGTGCGGCAGTGCCAAGGTCACTGCAGCTTTCTGCACCCACTTTCCTCGTCTTTAAGATGAAAATGGAACACCTACACCCAAACGCAGCTGCGTTGTGAGGAGTCAGAGTGGTTGTTGCTTTGCTGAGGGGAAGGGATGGAGCTGCGGGGCTTCTGGGATGCTGCTGAGGGTCCGTCCCTCTCTTGAGCTGGGCATAATTTATATGGTTGTGTTCGCTTTGGGGAGATTCCTCAGGCTGAATGTATCCAATGATCTGTGTACTTTTCTGGTTCTATATATGTATAGTTCAATCAAAAATTCCCCCCAGGTGACTGCTATTTCACAAGATCACGGTGGGGGGGGGGACTGTATTTGCAAACATTTTAAAATATGGTGATGTGCATTCCAATTTTAGATATGTCTCACAAAAAATTGTTGCTTCTGTGATGCAGAGCACATGTATATTGCTTTCTACGTGTTGTACCTCTGACCTTACTCCTCTCCCTCCTCCCTTACTGAGCATTTCAGTACAATTATAAAGGTCCAGTGAGTTTCTCCACATCCACACACCACCCGCCTCTGCCTTATTTAGAGCATTGGTTTTTTAAAAACTCCCCTACATACAATCATATGCAGAACTGATGCTGTTACCGCAAAAAATATGAGCCTCTTTCAATATTTCCTTTTGCCTGGAAGATGCTCTGAAACCCACCCCCCAAGCATTCATTGCAGCATCCACTCAGCAGCTCTTAAGGACACAGGGAAGAAGCTTGGATTGCTTGTGTGCTGACTCCGGACCCCTCTCTGTGTCCCACTCAGAGCAGTGGATGCTCTCTAACGTTGCTTACTGTCTGATGGCATGCCCCTGGCTTCCTGGGCTCCTCCCTCCTTCCTTTCTCCTACAGAATGGCTTCGAATTGCATGTGTGTGTGTTTTACTTAACTCATATAGTAACTTACAGGTTCTGTGGATCAGGAGCCTGGGAGTGGCTCAGCTGGGGCCTCTGCTCAGGGTCTTTTACAGGGCTGTAATTAATGTGTCAACTCGGGCTCTGGTCTCATCTGAGGCTTGGATCCTCTTCTGTAATCATTCAAGAAGTTGGGAGAACTCAGTTTCTTGTGGCTGTAGCCTGTGTCCCTCAGCTCCTATCTTCAGAGGCGTGTTGCAACATGACTGTTTCTTCAAGGCTGTCAGGAGAGCAGCTCTTACCTCTAGACCTGCTCTTAAAGGGCTCCTGATTAGGTCAGGCCCACTGTGGATGTGCCTGCACTGGGAAGACAATGTCATCTGTACAGATAAGGGTTTCCCTCAATACCAGGGCAGGGGTATGGTATTTGGTAAGTGGCAAATGCATATTTGATGGATAAATTGATTTGTATTTATCCCTAATCAAACTTCATTGTGCTAGAGGAGTGCTATCATTTTTTAGTACAAAGCGCTTTGCATTCTGGTTTTTCTCACCTGTGGTAGAAATTATCCTATTTTCACATGCATGTTAGATCAACATAGTTAATACATCATCAATGTCCTGCTTTAAGGATACTAGAGTTAATCATTTTATAGTACAGGGCTGTGGGGATGCAATATTACCTTAGGCCAATGACTTGAAGTCATCCTGCCTTTTAAGGTATCATCCCTTCATTACTTGTCACTGTTACTCAACTAGTTAGTGATCTTAGCTGCACTAGCTCTCCAATACATAGATCTCTATTTTGGTCACAAATGTATCATAAGATATTCGGTCAGATGCGTTGCTGAAATCCAGATATGCTATAAACTAGAGAAGGCTTGGTCTATCTGTAATTTTTCTATTTGTAATACTGTTTCTATTTGTAATAGAAAATACAAAGGTGAACTCCCATTACTTATTTAGATTTTGAAAAAAAAAATAGGTAACAAACTCTCCATTTCTTATGATAACAAAGAGCATTCTAAATCTCAAAAGCAGCCCTGGCTGCTGTAGCTCAGTGGATTGAGTGTGGGCCTGTGACCCAAATTTGGTTTGATTCCCAGTCAGGGCACATGCCTGGGTTGCAGGTCAAGCCCCCAACAAGAGGACATGACAGGCAACTACACATTTATGTTTCTCTCCCTCTCTCCTTCCCTTCTTCTCTCTCTAAAAATAAATAAAAATCTAAAATAAATTAAAAAAAAAAGAATATTAAATCTCAAAAGCAACCCATAAAAATCTTATAAAATTTCAACCTACTTTTTCATTGTCAATAAGTCTTGTTGGCAAATATAATTATAACCGTGTATGTGTCCATACTCTCTAGACATGGAGAAAGCAAAGACCCAGACAATTGTCTTGATAGATCAGAATTCCAAAGTAACAGCAGGAATGCTAGGGGCTAGTCTGGGTGGGAGAGACCCAGTCTGCATGAACTCTCAATTTTAGTCAGTCGTGCTGAGAACAGAAGTCCCTGCCAACTGGTTAGATCTAAAATAAATAAATATTATGTGCTTGGCAGACTAGAAAAGTCATGCATCGCAGTAATAAAGCTCAACACATTTGTCACCCAAAATGAAAAGGGCACAGTCTAAAATGTGACATTTGCTGAGGTTGACGGGAGCAGAGAAGTTTTATTTGTCATTGTTTTTCAAGGCAACTTTCTTGAGTGATATGAAACGTAGCTCTGCTGGATTTTGGCACATAAAGTTTATTCAATGTCCCCTTGGTCAAGTTTTCCATAGAATGTCCTTCTAAGTGTAAAGGGACAGAGACCATGAAGTATCTTTTCATTTTTCCCTTCTTTTTTTACTTCCCAAATCTTAGGGAAGATTCTCATCATTGAAGCCTATGTTATTCAAATTAAAGTGTTTATTCTGTCTGAGGCTCTGCTACCTGCTCTCCCTGAATCTTCCCACAGTCATGATGTAAAGTGACTCCCATTTGCCTACTCATCAATTGAGACATCTCTGGATTTCAAATCACTTGTAGTCTGGAATCCCTCTCTCAAACAAGATGAATGGTGAAATGTTTAATTTATATTAAAATATGATATAAAGTGTACATTTGCAACTATCATTCTTTTTAATAAATAAAATATTATAAATACTGAGTACCCTTCCTACATTGTATTCTTCTCCTAATCCCAAAGGTAGCTACTGTCCTGAATTTGAGTTTATTATTCCAATGCAGTTCATTACACTTTTATTGTAAGTATACCTATCCATATGGTATTATTTTTTATAGCCATTATTGTATATGTTCTGCAAAAAGTTTCATTTTTCATTATTTTTGTGAGATTTATTCAAGTAAATATGAATCACAAACCATTCTCCTGTTGATGAACATTTACATATTAAGTGTTAAACACAATGATAAGTACATTTTGTCCATAGCTCCTTCTGTACAGTGTAAAAGAATTGTGTTGTAGTGTTTGTTTGCTTATGGTGATTATCCAGATGTAAAATTTTTGGTTCATAATGTATATTTATACCAACCTCACTTAAAATAGTCACATCGCCCTCCGATGTGGCTGTGATTGCGTATGCTCCACTCTCTGTGTGTAACACCTCCTATTCTGTATCTGCGCCAGCATGTACACTTCCTGACACTGACCTTTTCTTCTGTCCCTTAGGTGCAGAATGGTTTCTCACTGTGGTTTCAATTTTTAAGGTGGAACACCCTTTCATATGTGTTTTTGGCCAATCTGGTTTCTTCTTTGTGAATTGCCTGCATGTATCTAAGGTTTCTGTACCGCTCATTGAAATAATTGATTCATTCTATAATCGATAGCTATTTGATTTATTTCCTATATAGGGTTACTATGAACAATGCTGCTTTGAAAATTCTTTGACATTTCTTTTGAGGTGCATATTTATTAATTTCTGTTGAGTAAGCCCCTAGGCATAGAATTTCCATGTTAATATTAGAGGTACAGCCAAGTGATCTTCCAGTGTGATTGTCCTCATTTTCATTCCCACCATAGAAAAGAGTTCCACTATTCACTTTTTTTATAATACATTGTATTTTTAGCCTTTATAATTTTAGCCAATCTGGTGTCTATATATGGTTTTAATCTACATTTTGTATTTTCATTAGTAAAGTTGAACATACTTTCAGAAATTTACTGATCATTTAAATATCTCTTCTTATGAAATTAATGAACATTTTCCCATCCATTTTTCTGTTGGGCTGTATGACATTTTTATTCATAAGAGTCATGTATACATAGTCCATGTGAGTCCTCATAGTCCACATAGTCCACATAGTCCTTGTGTTTTTTTTGATGAACAGGAGTTCCTCTTTTTTAATGTTGTCACATTTATCAAAAAATGTATTTGCATTGTATTTGTCTTTTTTAACCTAATGGCATCAAGAGACTCTCTCATAGTATCTTCTGGGAACTTTATTGTTTGTCATTAATATTTGCATATATATTCTACTTATTACTTTTTAGTAGATGTTGATGTATAAGGTTGAGGTCAAGTTTAATTTTTTCCATTTGAGTATCTAATTGCCCCAGCACCATTTACTGATGTTGTTACTCAATACCTCACATATTTGTCATAAATCAAGTATGTTTGTGGGCTCTCTAATCTATTCTAGTGATCTATTTGTCAATCTTTACAAAAATATGCTTTCTTAATTACTTTAGCTTATGAAAACTCTTGATATCTTATAGAGCAGGTCTTCCCTATGGATGTTTCCTTTAAAATTTATTTTTGTTAGATTTTTGTAATATTGGTGCTCTTACAATTATTTTAATTGTTAAAAAATGTAATCTTTAATGTGTTACTGGTATATAAAATAGAATTGATTGTTGAATATAGCTATTGAATTAAGTAAACTTGCCAAACTCAAATCTTTTTTATTTTTAATTATTTTATAGTTTTACTGTTAAAAATTGACATACATTACTGTATAAGTTTAAGAGGTACAGCATAATGATTTTCAATGATTTGTTTTGATAATTTATCTGTAGATTCTTTGGATGTTTACTATGAGCTCATCTTCTGCAAGTAACAGTTTTAGTTGCTACTTTCTATTCTATTTTATTCTGTTACATATATTATCTTTTCATGTCTTATTGCATTGGTTGGGATCTTCAGAATAATGTTAAATATAAGGAATGATAACAGGTATTTCATAATTTTTCTGATGTAAAAAGGGAAGGCTTTCAATATTTTATCTATAATGTTTGCTATAGGTATTTGGTAGCTGATTTCCCCATTTTCTCCCTTCCCTCCACATCTACTCCTCATTTTTCTAATTTTTTCCTTAGTAGACTGATTATGTACTGCATCACCTGGACCACTTTACAAAAATTTGATTGGCTTTAGCCAACAAGCGGCAGTGGCAGAAAATAATCATGCATTGATTTTTTTTTTTAAGGAGTACAGTTGTGTTGTAGAATGTTCCTCAAATGAGGTTTGTTTGATTGTTTTCTTGTGAGTGAGTATGAATTTTTGTCATAAATATTACACAACTGATATTGTGTTCCTCACAGTTTGTCACATCAGGGGCACATAGTGTAACTTTGTTTTTTAATGGCAATATTAATTTGATTCTGTGGTTAATGTGTTCATCAGTTTCTCCACTGTATAGTGATGATTTCTACTTTCTCAATTAATTTATCTGTGGAGAGATAATATAAGATTACATATGTATCCTATTTTCATTAAATTCTCACTCAGCATTTATCTGTGGTTCTTGTGTGTATCAGTTATTAGTATGATGTTTGTTAAATAATAAGTTTTGTAAGTATATCAGTCATTTTATACTTATCAGTTGACACTTTAATATAAAGAAAGGTTTTTATTCTATCAACTTACGTAATTAACAGTATGACCTTATGGGTTTTTAAAAATTATATTGGTTATAATCAATTACTCTCACTGTACACTTTTATGCTCAACGTGTCCCAGATTTGACTAATGGGAGCCCCTTTAAGCTGGCTTCTAAGGTTTTTTTTTCATGTTTTCATAATTTTTGAGGACTTCCTTACATACTGGAACAAAAAGGTATTCCTGAAATGTGACATTCCAAGGAGCTCTAGTTTTTAGGATATTTAGAAATCATGATGAAGTGCTAGGCATGCTTGTGGCTCTTGCATTGTCATTGTTTTAAGGTCCCCACCCTTTATTTGGAAAAAGAGCTAGGAAATTCCCCCACTCCCAGTTCCATTTATTTCTTCCTTTCTCTCACTCTCATATCGATACTTCTAATTTATCCCCCTTCCCTTACTTGTATCTCTAGTCTCCCACAGAGAGAACCCTCAATCCCCAACTAAATGAATGTATTTTCTCTATTTGCTAACTTGTTTAATCATATAATACACTTAAAATTGTTTAAAAATACTTCTTATTTTTTAACACTGCTGACAACAAGCTTACTAGGTAGAATTCAAGAGTTCTTTGTAGTTCCTTTTGTCTTTAGACTCAGTGTATACAGCCAAATTGCCTTCTTTTTTTCTTTTTTAAAAATGACGGAATAAACGCTAGTGTGCATGCATGTGTGTAACACACTTTCTGTGTCCATGCGTGGTTGACACAGTGTGCTTCCGTGTCTTGGCTGTTGTGAGTACTGCTGCAGTGACCATGGGATGCATTGATCCCATGCATCTCATTTGAGTTAGTGTTTTCGTTCCCTTTGGATAAATAGGCAGAAGTGAGATTACTAGATCATATGGTATTTCTATTTATTATTTTTGAGGCATCTCCATATTGTTTTCCATAATGGCTGTACCAATTTATATTTCCACCAACATTTTACCAGCATTCCCTTTTCTCCACATCCTCACCATACATATTATTTTTTGTTTTTAAATAATAGCTATCCTAGGCTCTGTTTGGGTAGCTCATTTGTTTAGAGCATTGTCCCAGTATGCCAAGGTCGTTGGCTTCATACCCCTTCAGGGCACAAATAAGAATCGATCAATGAATGCATAAATAAGTGGAACAACAAAATCTCTCTCTTTCTCCCCTCATCCCAACCCCCTCATGTTCCTCTCTTTCTCTAAATCAATCAGTAAAATATTATTATTATTACTGTTAATAATAATAATGACCATCAAACAAGAGTCAGGTTTTGACTCTTGTCAAAATATCATCGTGGTTTTGTTTTGCATATCCATGATGATTAGTGCTGTTGGCATTTGCTTGTCTTCTTTGGAAAAATGTCTATTCAGGTCTTTTGTTCATTTAAAAACAAAGTATTTATTTATTTACTTACTATGTATTTACAATTGAGGTGCATAATTGCTTCTGTACTTTAAATATGAACCTCTTATTAGATAGATGGTTTGCTAATATTTTCTACTGCGCTGTTGGTTGCCTTTCATTTTGTTGATTGTTTTCTTTGCTGTGCAGAAGCTTTTTAGTTTGATGTAGTCCCACTTTTTGATTTTTGCTTTTGTTGCCTGTGTTATATCCAAAAATCATTGCCAAGACCAATGTCAAGGAGCTTTGCCCCAATGCTCTCTTCTAAGAGTTTTATATTTCTAGGCCTATGTTTAAGTGTTTTATGTATGCTTTTCAGAATCCATTGAGATTATCATATAATTTTCATCCGTCATTCTATTGCATGTATTGAAACATCCGTGCACCCCAGGGATAAATCCTACTTGGTCATGGAGCATATTCTTTTTAGTGTGTTAGTGTTTGGTTGAGGATTTTTGCATCTATGTTCATCAAGGACATTGACTCATATATACATGCATATATTTTTTCTGGTCGTGTCCTGATCTGGCTTTAGTATTGGGGTAATAGTGGCCTTGTGAAATGAATTTTGAATTTTGACTTGCTCTCTTTTTTTCCTTCTTTTTTTTGAAGAATTTGATAAGGATTGGAGTTAATTCTTGTTTAAATGTTTGATAACCACCCAGAGAGGAAAACATATTTTTAGAGGCCCAAGAGTCCAATGAGAGGTTCTAGCAACCCCATATGGCAAAAATCTGAGTGAAAAAGGTGAAAGTATAAGCAAAGAAAAAAACTCATCAAAAATTTTTTAAAAAAGAAAATCAATCTGAAAATATACACACTGAAGAAGGTAAGAAGAGTTTCACCTTACTCACATTTTTAGATCTGGGTGTGATCCATAGGCTGCCTGCTGTGACCACTCCCCCCCACACTACCTCCCCCTTCCTGCTCCCTTCCCCCCTTGCTCCTGGCTGTCCCCAGACTGTTCATCCTCTCCATGTTCTGGGGGTGAGACAGAAGTGAGCCTCTTCAGCAGAATCCCCAAGGCTGGGGCAGTCAGTTGCTCACTTTGCTCTTAGATTCCCCTATGGAGAAAGGAATCATGAGCTGAAGGGGCTACTCTTGGCACTAAACGGCACTATTTTGGGGGAGGGGTAAGGTGAGTAAAGCAGAACTGTTCTTACCCTCATCAATGTGTCTACTCTCAGATTTTTTTCTTTTTTTGTGTGTTCATGAGTTTTTTTTCTTTGCTTAATCTCTTCACATTTTTCACTTAGATTTTTTGCTGTATGGGGTTGCTGGAATCTCTCATTGGATTTGTGAGCTTCTCAAAATACGTTCTCATTTCTGGGTGGTTATTAAAATCAGTGTCTGGTGGTTTGAGGACTAGAACCTATTTTGCCATCTTACTGACTCTATTAAATATTCATTGTTGAATGGATAAAGTTTATATTTAATTTTGGTAGCCTCTCTCCTTATTATTTTAAATATTTTTGCATATGTAAAACATTACTATGGTTCAAAATATCAAGACTATATAAAAATATTCTAAAAAATTTTCACTCCCTCTTTGTCCTTGCGCCACCTCCCCTCTATCCCTGCTAATACACGCTAGTAACTGGTTTTATTAATTTTTGGCTTCCCTTCTTTTTGTTTCTTTTTGAAGAGCAAGTATATATTTTGTCTGAGGGGGTACATTTTATGTATTTTATACACATTTATATACTGTATACTCTTTTTTCCCCACTGAACATCATAGCAAATTTCTTCCTATTCATTCACAGAGATCTTTTCTTATTCCTCTTTACATTTTGTGGATTTATCATGGTCTATTTTATAATTTCCAGTATATGTGTGCTCTCAATAGTCCCATATTTCACCATTACGGATAGGGCCACAATGATTACCTTTTATGTGTGCATTTTTGTAATGTGAGAAGTACATCTTCAGGGAAAATTCCTAGAGGTGTGATGGCCATATTAAAGGGTAAATGCACATGTAGTTTTCCTTGGATGTTGTTAGATTGCCCTTCCCAGGCCACGGTGCACCATTCTGCCTTTGCAGAAGTAATGTATCAGAATGTTCATTTCCCCATAGCCTTTCCAACAGAATATGTTGCCGAACTTTGGATTTTTTATTCTGACAAATGAGAAATGTTTAGTGTAGTTTTATAAAAGAGCTTGAATATCTTTTCATGTGTTTATGAGCCACTCAGTTTTTTTTGCCAATTGTCTACTATATTTTGCCTATTTTTCTATCAGGTTTCTGGATTTTTCTTTTTCTTGATTTTAAAAGTTCTCTATTTGTTGTGGACATTAGCTCTTTTCCCATTTTATATATTGTAAATATTTTTTTCCTGGTTTTCATTCATCTTTTGATTTTGCATAAGGTATTTTCTTAAACATGTATTTGTATTGAATGTGGATTTTAAGCCATAGTTAGAGAGCTTTATTTCCACTTGCTTTCTTCTAGTATATGATAGTTTCATTTCTTATATTAGATCTCCGATCCATTGGAATTTATTTTTATATACGATGTGAGATAAAGATTCTACTTTATCTTGGATGCATTGTTCCAATAAGCTCCCATGAGCTTATATAAGGCAATTAACAAGAGACAAAAGACTTTTAAGATATTAAAGATATTTAGTATATACCATACTACTAAAACAATTTATTAAAATGTATATCTATACCCATAATTTGAGATGTTACTTACATTATATAATAATTGACCATATGTGTTTGAGTCTATTTCTGGACTTTCTATTTTACTCGTCTAACTATTCAGGTACGAGGGTCTTCCTGTTGTGTTTGTGGTATGTTTGATATCTCGTGTCTCCATCCCAGACAGCTCCTTTTTTCTATTGTGTTTGTGGATCTTCTTGCATGTTATTTAAAAATAAATGTTTTAATTAAAAATGAAAGAAGTACCTTCTTGGGATAAAATAATCAATCACAATGTTAAGAAGTGCATTTTTCTATCTTGAAAAAAAGTCTCCATGTAGAATTACTGAAAAACCAACAATCAACTAGCTCCTATGGCAATTTTAAATGTATTAAAAAAAGACACCCTTGCACTGATTGGTGTGGCTCAGTTGCACCTCATCCTGCAAAGCAAAAGGTCATAGGTTGACTCCTGGTCAGCGCGTGTGCCTAGGTTGTGAGTTTGGTCCCCGTAGGTCATGGAGCATACCAGAGGCAACTGATCCATGTTTGTCTTGCATCAATGTTTCTCTCCCTCTCTTTCTCCCTCCCTCCTTTCCCCTCTCTCCAAAAAAAAAAAAATTAATAAGCAAACAAACAAACAAATAAATATTTTTAAAAGACACCCTTTCTTAAAAATTTTACTATAATTTGATGGCAACTGTTATGATATCTTGATTTTAAGATAAGTTACTTTATTATTTAAATGAGTGTGCAAATGTATGATCTCCATCATGTGACTAATCCCCCCTGGGGCCATGAAGTCCTCAACACTCAGTCATGCAGGGCAAGTGATGTGAGCAATAGTAGCGGTGTCCTTTTCACCTGAAGATGACACTAGAAGTAGGTCAGTTGTTCTGCGGTTTTCTCTTTAAGCATTTCCATTAGCTAATCTGTCTTCTCTTTTATGATATAATCTTTGTATCTTCGCAAGAGAAGGTCAATTTACACCCTCTTCAGTGCTCACACACAGGCACACAACTGCTTTCACTTTAAGGAATCCCAGTAGGCTTTTCACATCTTTCGTGCCTCTTTCTCTAGTGAAGTGCAGCTGCCCCAGCTACGGAAGACAGCGGCCAACTGGCACAGAGCAAGAAGTACAACAGTTGGCAGAAAGGAAATTTTGTTAATGACACCAACAATGTGAGTCAATTTTCTTGTGAAAAACCACGTAATTAAATCAGTGATGGAGAATAGCAAACTTTCCTTTCAGTTATCTCTAAACATTCATGTTAGTCTTTCTCACACACAAATTTTCAGTATCAGTAACATTTTTTTTGTTGAAAAGAAGGAAGTGGAGGAAACAATCCACTAACAAAAGATGAAAGCTATAAACATTGTTTGCCAAACTTTTTTGTGTTTATGAATATAAACTATTATCATTTGCAGTGCTAAGTTATCGATTAAGGATTTTCCTGGATTTACGGGAAGTTTTCCCCACTCACAGTTCTGAGTAAAGTTTAAAGCACCACGTTTGAGAGCCACTGATTGGTGTAGCTGCCAGTGCATGTCTCCCTCCTGCATCAAAAATTCCATGGAAGGAGTTTTGGAATCATAATACAGGGGTGCTCACTGATGCGTTGTTTGGATAAGCTCCCATGAGCTTATATAAGACAATTAACAAGAGACAATCTTCCACAGTGGTAGGAGGCAAAGAATTTGTTGTCGGACAGACCTGGTTCATATTTTGACTTTGATGAATTATTTTGACAAATTAATAATAAACTAAGTCCTAAAGACATTAAGTTTCTCATGAATAACATTGGGATATGGATGTAAGAATAAGACACCTGTGTGGTGAGGGTTAGAATAGGGGTTGCTCTGTATGCTGCTAGCTATTATGTTAAGTAAGGTACCTTGTGAAGCCCTTCCCAGTTTGCTTATTTACACATGTGAACTGGCCAAACAAAGTCAGAGAAGAAGATGCAGCTAATGGAGCAATGCATTTATTCTAAGTCTATGTGTCATCTTAATTCCACAGAGGAAACAAGAGTCTAAAACCTAGTATTCAGTTACATAATTGTCTGGACAAAATGGCTCACCATAGGTTTTCAAGATATCTTAGGGAAGTTACTCTGGTGTCTTCCAAAAAGAAGCCATTTGTCTTTGTAAAAAAGTCTTGTATGATGTTTGTGGTGCAGAAAAGAAGTAATGAGCTATTGAAAAGGCTTTGAGAGTCAATAAAAATTATGGCAAAAATATCTGCAGCTGATAAAGCTGGGTTCCTCGGAGGCAGCGCTGCCCAGCAGAGACCCCTGAGGCAGCGGAAGCATTCTAGCTCTGGGAGGCCCCGTACAGCAGCGCCAGCCGCATGTGGCCGTGGGGTGCTTTACGTGTGTCTAGAGGGGGGAAAACTGAATTTTTAGTGTTTTTCTCAAAGTTACTTTAAATAGCCAAATGTGGCTAGTGGTTATTGTACTGGAAGTCACAGTGCCATGGGGTCCAGGCTGTAACTGGAAGTCTAAGTTATTCTAAAAGGAGAACATCCCCTCATTCAAGAATTTTTAAAGATCAATGATATGCAATGCACCAAAGATGATTTCTGCTCCGTAGCATTTGTGTATATCTGCAGTGTAATTCTTGAGACATGGTTTGTCATTATTGAATAAGTTAGAGCTCTGTGAGTTTGTTGTTTGGATGCACTGTAGTTCAGCAGGACTGAACATTCACCTGACAAGGGCAGCTTGGCTGTGAAACCTCCGTTCTCCCCACCCCCACCTCCAAGAGCTGTTATAAACACTGGGGAAAAAATTGTGGACCATCTGTGGCTGCAGATGGGGATTTGTGGACGGTGTACAAGTTGCAGTCATGGAATCAGCAGAGATGCCCAAAATATGTCATCCAAATTGACCAGTCAGAGTGGTGAGGAGAACATTATCTTGTTTGGATACTCGGTCTCACAAACCTACCAGGGTGAATGGGCCCCTCATGGGGCCATGGGCTCATGCTTCCTCGTTCTCTGGTCACACTAGCGCTTTAACTTCCAGTAGGCTGGACTCAGAGACACAGGGACAGTGTCCCTGCATGGCCATCTGAAGCACCGCAAAACGATTGCCATTGACCTTTTGTACAATTTGACTTTTGCTGCACAAAATAGGTTGTGAGCAAGTAGTCTTTTGACTTGTTTGATGCTATGAGCGCTGTGGGCAATGGGTTACGTGGCTTTGATTATGTTGGTGAAGTAAGTTTATTGTTTTTCATTATTCTTGAGGTTTTGTGTGTGTGTGTGCAGCCTCTAACATACATCATTTTGCCATGTCACACTTAAAAATCACATTGAGGTTAGTATATTAAACTGAATCTGCTGAGAAGGCCACAGTTGGGTAGGCAGATTGTGAGGGCCATTTAAGGAAACTCAAGTTCATTGTAAAGTGAACAGCCTCTTTCTCTCGGGTATAAAAATTTATACTTCTTGAAGATACCTTAGTTCGGTAGATTGATGTATCACATTTGTTTAAGATACATTGCAATGATATTGCAATCGGGGCCAGGTTGAATGAATCTGGTAGAATGATCCAACAGAGAATACCATTGTGGAAGAAAATAAACCAGATCACCATTAGCCTCGGTCTTTATTTGAGAATGCTGTGCTTGAAGGAGCATTTTTAACCTGGACAAAAATGTGGCATGATTTACAGGGCTTTAGCAGGAGGGGACTGGCCAGCCAGTTTCTGGGATAGCTGGTTAAGGACAGTTCAAAGAGGAGAAAGAATTTATCCTGCGGATGAGCAATGATTGTTGGGCGATTTGGATTTTATCAGAGGGCTGGAGAGGAGCAGTCAGCTGCTAAGCTTGTGTGCAGGAGGGTGGGGGGGAACCGCTGCAGAGGACAAGGATACGCAAGGACCATGGGGGGAACTTTGCAGTCTTTCAGCAGCTCTCTTATGGAATTAAACTATTTAATAGTGTTTTTTAGTGTTTGTCAAGAAAACAAAGTTAGGCTAACAGAGCCATAATTCCATGGGTTTCTGTGGACTGAAGAAGTATATATTGGGTAGTGGGATCTAAACCAAGCCCTTTGGGGGCATAGAAGCTGTGGCCATTGTAGGTGGCCACTCCTGTCTCTAGGAAGGAGCTTCATCAGAAAACCTTTGGATTCTTACTGGCTCCTTTGTAGACCCTGGTCTGAAAGGAGAGTTGGGAGAAGCAAACAACATAGCCCCGTGCCTCCCCGGCTCTCATAGAGGGTGCAATCTGGTCAGCTCATTGTGCTCGGCAGTGAACTTGGCAGTGCAGCTCTGCACTGTGGTGGTCCAAGTGTCAGTGCCCAGGTGTGTGAGTCTCATTCAGGGGAGTTTCGTCCAGCTTTGTGGCTGCAAAGCTCGCCCATGTTCTCCAGCCCAACTTTACCAGTAATACAGTTGACATTTTGATCTCCATCTGTCTGATTTGTGCATCAATTTCTCTATTAGTTCCAAGCTTAGGAGGAGAGGCAGGGTGATTTCATTATTGACCTGCCAAATCTCTACGGGCCTAGGAATTCTTGCGATAGGTCTTAAATAATACTACTCTTGTTACATGGAGAAAAATATATGGGCGTGATTAGGCCACTATCTGAATTAATTTCAAACTATGTATTTTTCGGACTATAAGATGCACATTTTCCCTCCCAAATTTGGGAGGAATAATGGTTGTTAATGCTGCTGTTGAGTTCTTTTTATATTTACATTGGTGAAATATTATGTTATTTATGTTATTAAATATTTTACCATATTTTTTTGCTTCAAAATTATTTTCCTATTTTCCTCTAAAACATAGGTGCATCTTATGGTCCAAAATATGGTAAGTAATAATAGTGATACTATTTACTGTTATTAATTAAACACTTAATATGCACTAGGTAGTGGCCTAAGCCTTTTATGTATGTTATCTCAGTTCTTATAAGACAGGTATCATCTC
Source organism: Anoura caudifer (assembly GCA_004027475.1). Lineage (NCBI taxonomy): Eukaryota > Metazoa > Chordata > Mammalia > Chiroptera > Phyllostomidae > Anoura > Anoura caudifer. The sequence goes on along the minus strand of PVKU01000469.1, from coordinate 134,697 downwards.
TATGGTGAGTAATCCCATTTTCTCAGGTGAAGAGACAGAGGTTTAGAGCTGAGAGTGAGTTGAGTAGCTCGCTCAGGGCCACACTGCTGTGTCCTTAGTGCTGCGCAGTTTCTCGTGTGTTTGAGCCCTGCGTCTCTCTCCTTGGGCCGGGCTGACCCCCACTCTCCGAGTTCCCTGGAGGATGATGCAAGTGGCCGCTCTAGGGTACGGCCTTGAAACTGCCTTAACCTTTTCTCTGATGCCCTTGCACTTGCTTTTATCTTGTCTGGTTCCAGAACCAGACTTGGGCAGATGGCTCTGACCACACTCTGTTTTAGTGAGCCTCTGAACTCTGCTTGTCTCTTTTTATTCCTCGGCTTTCCCATGCAGTATTTTACTTTGATCATACCCTTGGCTTTGTGGTCCAAGTTACTGTGGTTGTAAATATCAGCTAAAATTTTAGTTCCTTAGAATTTAATTTCTGTCTCTCTTTCTACAAGAGGAATGTAATTCAGAGGGGTTAAGAAGGGGATTTAGAGAGTAAACTCTTACACGCAATGTTCAAGTAGCTATGCAATCCTGTAGTTAGAAAAGAATTATTCCTCTGAAAAATGCCTAAAAGATGATTGTAAGTTGCTGTGGGTGAACAGGCAAGAGGAGTCAGGGTGAGGCTGAGATACCTGGGCCCAGAGTCTGGTGCTGGGTGGGTGTATAGGACACCAAAAGCCCATGTCAGGATATATGTAGGTTAGACACTATTTGATGAGTCCCCTAGAGAAGCTAGTTTCACAGAGCTCCGGAAAATGTGAAGTTGAAGCCAGCAGGGACACACAAAGAAGATTTTGGGAGCTGGGGGAGGCCTAAGGACCCTTTTGAAATCCGAGGCCCACTCTGTCTTGAAGGCACAGCCTTCTCACTGTAGAGTCTGACAGCTAGAACTTACATACCGGGACTCACTGCAAATTTTAATCCATTTTGTTCATCTGGTCAATCAATGGATATTTATTGAGTCTTATTATGTGTACATCACCTGCAGGGAGTAGATGATATTGTAGTGAACAAGCTTGATATGCTAGTGAGGGAAATGGAGATTAGTAGTCAGAATACAGTGTGGGAACTGCTTTTATAGGGTCTTGCAAGAATTCCAAGGAGGGAGAGAGACATCACACCAGCTGTCTTGCAGAGGTCAAGAAAAGATTCTTGTAGGTAGTCTTGGATTTGCAGAATGAGTAAGAATCAGCAAATTTTGGGGAGAGGAGTAAGAATATTCTAGGTAACATGCTTGAGAGCCCAAGGGCAAATGGGCACAGCACATTGAAATTACCCAGGGTCATCAATACAGCCTGGTCCTGGTGTACAAGGTGGGGGTTGTTGGGGACTGACTTTGGAGAGGACAGGAGGAGTCAGGTCAGCTAGGGCTTGCGGCTCATGTTAAGGGCTCTGGAAGCTACTGACAGTTTTAAGCGGGAGAGCGTGTTGGTCACTAGGTTGCTTTAGAGATTGCTGTGGCTGCTCAGCGACCAGAGTGGAGGACTTTAAGTGGAGCCACTGGGAAACCAGTGTGCAGGCTGTGGAATAGTCGAGGTGAGACACAACAGCGCTTTGAACTGGGGTAGTAGCTGCATTGCTAGAGAATCGAATGGGCTGCAGGAGCCTTAGAAGGTGAGACGGGCGGGGTTCCGCTGCTCGCTGGTGCAGTCATCCAGGCCCAGGGCTAAGGGAGCGCTGAGAATGACTCCTAGGGTGGTTCCTGGGCAGCTGGACGGATGGTAGGGCCCTTGCCTGAGTAGAGGACATGAGAGCGAAGGTTTCTAGGGGCCTCTGATGATGGGTTTCTAAACTCATTCTTTTCTTCAGGTTCCAAAAGAAGAGTGCAACGATCAGTTTTCTTTGTTGCCTAGCGATAGCTGAGTTGGTGTGTTTCATTTGATTACCTTGAACATTCCTATTCCAATGAGAAAGGCCCCTTTCAAATGTGAGACAAACAAAAATAAATAATGAAGTTATAATAATAATATAAAAATAAAATAAAATTTGCTAAATATAAATTTTGTTTTATTGTGATAAGATAGGGATTGTTCAGTGTTCGTTGGTTCCACCGTGGGTGCTTATGTAATAGCACTTAACAGGAAGTACGCTTCCGGCCCTTTTGTCTCTCATTCTTAAACAGGCACATCTGTCCTGGAAGCCCACAATGAGAAATTTTCAACAGGAAGGTGGGAAAGCATGCAGCAGGGCCGTATTTGTCCCTGCCTACCCTCTCTGACCTCCCAGAGGCTGGCCTTGCCCCAGCATTCAGATATGCTTGTCAACAGCAGATAGCATCACACACCACAGTGTGCTGGGAAACGTTAAACAGCGGGCTCTCTGGGAAAAGGAAACAACAAAAAATACAACCCAAGCCTTGATTTGTAGCATTTGCTGATTTCTGTGGATTCTCCCATCGGCCAGTGTCAAGCTTCCAGACTGACTCACTGACCACAGAGCTGGGAAGAGAAGCATATGATCGCACGCAACCTCTTCACATTTCTGCACATATTTTAGTCAGCTTCAACCAGGCACCATAGTATCTAGTAAGAGGTGTTAGGTTTTGTTATAGCTTTGACAAAAATAGATACATATTGTTATATTTGCTACCAGGTATGTTGGGAGTGGTCCCAGACAGGTGGAAGGTACTTCTAAGACAGTGTATGTGAGATCAAGGAGAACACGAGTTGCAGAAGGAAAAAGGACAGAAAGAAGAGAGATAAGTGATAATTATCAAGAGGAAGGAGGCACTACCATTTTTTTCTTGATTTTGTGCTTAGCGCCTTGCATTGTACCTCTCCCTGAGGGGTTAACTGTCGTGGGCTGTGCAGGGCCATCGACCAGGTGCCCCACTGGGGAGCAGTGGGGCGGCTGTTAGAGCCCCACTCTGAGCAGGTCACGTGCCTGGACACAGGGCGTGTGTCCAAACTGCTACTTAGTAATGACTGTCGAGGTCTCAAAATCAGTGTCACTGGATTTTGTTTGTTATGTTTTATTTATTTTATTTTTGTTGACATAATTGACACACAATGACCAGTGGATTTTGGTCTTCAGATTTTAACTTTCAAAATTCCAGGTTGTCTAGAATTTTCCATCAGACTTCTTCACTATGGGTGTTCAAGTTCTGAATCCCTTGAACAACGACAAACCATCCCATGCCGACCCGCACACCCCCAAAGAGAAAACAAAGTATAAAACTTTTTTTTAACTTAAAGGTGTTCAGAAAATAATTTTTAATTCTCATATTTAAATTAAAATCTAAAAGAGCTGTGAGTTGAAGTCTACCACATAAACAGTTTTAGGAACTGAACAGTTTTTAAACAAGCTCCAGTCTGAGAGAATATTTAGGGTTACACATGTGTTCTTCAAGCAGCAATCCCCACGAAGCCCCACTGAAGCAGTTGGACTAGAAACTATAAAACATTCTTTGAATAAAAAATTTCCAGAAGATTTTTTTTGTCAATGCAACTTAAAATACACAAAAAGAAAGAGAGAGAAGATAATTATTTGCTTTGCTTAATAATATATATTTTTGTGCCTGGTCTATGAATTATTTTTAAAAATATCTCTTTTATAGTCCAAATTTCCTAGATAAGAGTTCCTGCCTGTTCATGGTTTATGTGTTGAGCTGTGAGTGTCTGCACATATTTGAATCTCTCTGCGTTTAAATATAATACATAAATGGGTGCAAAGCATAAATGTATTCAGGGCAATAGTGAAGGACTGATAAAACAACACACTGAAAAGAAGAGGAAAGGCTGACATTTCCCCTCTGCCTCCTCTCTTCTCGCCCCTCCATCTCTCCCTCTCTTCCTCCTGCCCTTTCTCCCCACACCTCTTACCCTTACCACCGGTCCTGCCCTGCCCAATGAAGCCTCTGCACCTTCCTGCTTGTAATTTGTCGCTAATCAGCTGTCACTGTCACAGCCGTGATGAGAGGTTCATCTCTGGCTGAGGGTAATGGCCTTAAAAGTCACAGAGTCAATGTCAATGGGATCGCTCCAATTCAATCACGAAGCAGAATGAGGGATGGCACCTGCTGACATTAGCACTCATTTTGAGCTCAAGCATCTGGGCCCCAGTAAATAACCATCAGTGGGTGGGTCTGGGGGACAGGTCATTAGCCCCACGAAAAATAAATATCGCTTCCCTTGATGGCTGCGAGTAATTTAGCTCAGACGAGGAAATTTCACCCTAGATTAAGTATGATGAGCCAATATCAGTCAGAGGAGGCCAAACAGTGAGAGCTTGATGAGATAGAGGGAAATTTATATTCAGCTGGCTGCATGTGAGATGAGCTCAGAGAAACGACTTACCCTTCCAGCCCATCTTCATGTGCACACTCAGCGGTGGGCTTGTCTCATTGCTTGCCTTTCCTGGTTTACTTCTTTGGTGTTTTTTTGGGCGTGGGGTGGGGGGCAGTTGAAATGCAGATTGGAAGCTGGACTAGGGTGAAGAAGGAGGACAGTTTCGAAATTTTCCCACTTTGCTTTTGTGACTTTTGTCCTCTAGCATATAATGTCACAGTTAAGCCCGCGTGCCAGCACTTGGCTGGTGGAAGGGCTTTGCCATGCCTGCCGGCTCTCACATGCAGACCTCCCCTCCTGAGAGAGCAGACCGAGTTTTAATTGTTTTGGAGGCCCTGGCAGCTCCTTTCTAACACTAGTAAATGGGTTGGAGAGGGAGGTACGGTAGGGCTGGGTCCCTCCTTTTTTGATTCTTAGAAGGGAAGAGCCACTACCCTCAATTCACAAGAACATCTTTTTATTTGTTCCACTGATGTGATCCATCACATCCAGAAGGGTTATTAATAGAAGGTCTTTATGAGGAGCAGTTTAGCTCACTTTAGAATCATATTTTATATCCGTAGGGACCTGCCCTCGGTCCACCCTCTCCCTCATTGAACTAGATATTTCTCAAAGCTGGGTGGATCAGTTTCCCAAGCAGACTCTTTCAATAGAAACTGGAGACAGTATTACTCCTTTTGCTGTCCCCTTTGATAGCCACGTTGGAAGTGGCTTCAATAGGCATATATCAGCCACTAAAACATTTTTTGAAGTCATATGCACACCAGATAATCAGCCAAAAAATTCTGTAGTATTTTTAAAAACTGAGATTTTGTTACCTGGTCTGTGTATCTGAGTTTTGTTCTTATTGTGAAAACAATTTCACTACAGGGAAATGAGCCATTCTGGCAACAGCCAAGGAGACCTGGAGGGTGGCAAAGCATGCTGGTGGGCACAGGAAAGGGGAGTCTTGGGCGGAGGCACACCTTGCAGGTGGAGAGCTCATACCTGCACGGGAGACAGGTTTAGTCCACAGCTCTGTGGAACCTCTCACTTTCATGAGAGATCAGTAAATATTTTTTTGTTGAATTCATAAAGTCCTGCTGTGATAACTAAATGCATCTCACATATAAACTCCTAGCAACTTGTTTACTTAGAACAGTGCTCACAATTGTATGTGTAAGGATATATGGGTAATTATTTGTTCTTGACCTACAGTGAGTTCTCAATGAATATTCTGATGAAAGTTAAGTATTTGCTTTGATTCTCCTGTTCTAGACTGTAAATTCTATAGAGACAGAGACTGACTGTCTGCTGCATCTCTGACTGCTCTTTTCCTGTGCCTCGCTTGGGGAATGCCACATAGCAGGTGCTCAATAAATACAGTCACACCTCAGTACGAGTCGGCTTCAGAACTTGTCAAACCCTGTACTCATAGCATTTTGATGAGAAAGAAAATGTTTCAGCACTGGACACTTTCTCAGGACTTGTCGCACTTGCTAGAAGTTGTAAGAATTGTGACGCCGACTCATAAGAGAAAATACTTCATCCCTTATCACTTGCTCACCACTCAGCACCCCTCTCTCGTGATGGAATAGAAGTTGACACGTCAGTCTCAGGGTAGCTTGTGAACAGTGCAGAACCCCCACATATTCGTCGTTACTGTTTTGTGCTTCTGTGCGTTTTAAGTGCTAATCACGGATCGCAAAAACATTAAGAGTGATACCACTAAACCTAAAATGCAGTTAAAAAGAACCATGATCGAAAAGAAAAAAGAGATTGTAGATAAGTACAAGAGTGGCATAGGTGTGAGATAATGCTATGTTCAGGGTGCTGGGAATGATGATCTCAATGATAGTGAGAAATAAGGAAGCGATTAAAACAGCAAGTGTTGCTAAATGTGTAAAGTCTGTGAGTAAGCAATGTTCACAGACACTGGAAGAAGTTGAAAAATTGCTTTACATCTGGATTAATGAAAAACAGTTAGTGGGTGACAGCATTTCTGAGCCAATAGTTTGCAAGAAAGCCAGGCAAGTGCCTGCTGATCTGTTAAAAGATAAGCCTGGAACAAGTGGTGAGAGCACTGAAGTGTTTAAAGCCAGTCAGGGATGGTTCAATAAATTTAAAAGGAGAACTGGCACTCCTAGTGTGGTGAGGCTCGGAGAGGCAGCCAGTGCCAACAAAGAAGCTGCCGAAAGCTATTGTCACTGAGTTTAGAGAGTATGTTGAGGTTGAGGGTTTTATCCCCCAACATGTTTAACTCGGACGAGATGGTTTTTTTTTTCTGGAAGAAATTGCCTCACAGAACCTACATCACTCAAGGGGAGAAGGCATTGCCAGGGCACGGGCCGATGAAGGACAGGCTAACTGTGTTGTGAGGGAATGCTAGTGGGGGGTTAAAATTTAAGCCTCTACTAGTGCATCACAGTGAGGACCCGTGAGTTTTCAAGAGAGAGAATGTGATAAAAAGCAAGTTAAGTGTGATGTGGCGGGCCAGCACTAAAGCTTGGGTGATGAGGCAGTTCTTTACAGAGTGGATGAACGACATTTTTGGCCCCCTGTGAAAAAATATTTGTAGGAAAATGAACTGCCTCTGAGGCCTTTGTTAGTTATGGACAATGCTCCTGCTCACCCTCCATGCTTGGAAGATGACTTGCTGGAGGAGCTCAGTTCCATAACTGCGAAGTTCTTATCTCCTAACACAATTCCTCAGCTCCAGCCCCTGGACCTGCAGGCCATTTCCAACTTCAAAAAACTCTATACAAAGGTCCTTTCCCAAATGTGTTTTGAAGTAACTTCAGATACACAGTTGACAGAGCGTTCTGGAAGGACCGTTTTAATGTCCTCCACTGTGTTACTCTCATAGATGAGGCCTGGTGTGAAGTCTCTTACAACAAGACCAGGGACTCTGCCTGGGAGGAAACTGTGGCCAGAAGCTGTAACTCCAAGGGACTTTGAAGGCTTTGAGGATGATCCTGACAGCCCAATAGTGGATCATGTTGTGTCTCTGAACAAGTCCATGGGCCTGGAGGTCAATGCTGCAGACGTCAGGGTTAGCGCAGGAGCACAGAGCAGAGCTGAGCACTGAGGAGCTGCAGGAACTTCAAAAGGAGCAGCAACAGAGCGTGGCTGAGGGAATTTCTTCAGGTGAGGAGGAGGGAAGGGAGGGAGTGACTCCTGCACTGATAAAAGAAATGTGTGGCAAATGAGTCGAAGTTCAAAACTTTGTGGACAAGTATCACCCAGTTACAAAGCTCTAACAAGCCAAAGTGTGGAGCTCTTTAATGAACAAGGTCACACTTTAGAAACATTTTGAAACATAGAAACAAGTTTATCTTGATAGGTTTTTAGTGAAACTCCTATCTCTGAGGCTTCAACAGTGTTTAGTGAAGCCGAGAGGCAGAAAACAGAAGAAACCCCTGAGAAACTGCCTAAAATTGTCTTGGAAACAATGAACACCTCTCCCCTTCCTCCTCTACCTCGCCACCAGCCCGTTATGCCAGGAACTCCTCTCAGTCCAGGTGAAGTGAAGTTAAATTTTATTTTATTTTTATCTAATTAGTTGCTTTCTTTATCCATGTCTTTTTAGTTTTAATGTTCTGTATTACAAAACAGCTTCATCACTTAGTATTAGCCCAGTAAAATGTGAAAGTTTCTAGGGGACTAACACAAATTATTTCTAATCACATTATTTCTTATGGGGAAAATTCATTTGGTACTTGTCGGTTTTGGCACTCATCACAAGTTCCAGGGCAAATTAACGATGGCTACTGAGGTACCACTGCATTTGGCAAATTAATGAGTAAATGAAACTTTTTGTTGGGCACTTTTTGTATGTCAGATAATGTGTGAGGGACTAAAAAGTATATATACATAATGGAGTTTATTTGTTTTCTTTAAGATTTTATTTATTTACTTTTAGAGAAGGAAAGGGAGAGAGAAGGAGAGGGAGATAAACATCAGTGTGTGGTTGTCTGTCATGTAACCCCTACCGAGGACCTGGCCTGCAACCCAGGCATGTGCCTTGACTGCAAATAGAACCGGCGACCCTTTAGTTCATAGGCTGGCACTCGATGCACTGAGCCACACCAGCCAGGGCTAGAGTTTATTTTTTAATTGAAGAAAAAAGATGTCCATATATAAGAAAGTTAAAAAAGGAAGAATGTATGTGCCATACATATGCATTTTCTATGTTATAATGTTGTTTCTGTATTTACCGAAATGTAAAATAAATTAAAGAAAGCAGTACCATTGTAAAACTAAGGCTCTTAAAGAATTCCCATAGGAAAGAAAATGTATTCTTTGATCTATGGAAATTTGAGTACAATGATTTTATGTTTGTGTCATCCTAGATAAATGCCCCCAGGACATGTTCTTACTGAATATGCAAGACTATTTAAGCTCTTTGCCCCTATAACTGGTAGATTTTTTTCAAAGTGAATTAAGGGTCATAACTTTGTGAAATATGTACAGAAGTTATTTTGTCAATTGCATGGCTGAGAGAGGTAGAGGAGCTAAAGGCACTTGTTCAGCATTGAAGATAAAGCTAAAAAAAAAAAAAAGAGCCCAAGCCAGGTCTTTATCATGAAACCACTAAGAGGGCAGCGCACATGTTAAACCAAGTCTTTCATTTATCCATATAGTACAATATTATCATTGTTGCCATTAAAATTACCCCTGTGGAAAGAAATGCAAAATCAGAGTTATAAAAATTTATCTTATTATGGATTTTATTATAGATACTTTTGTATGCACCATCAAGAAAAAAATGACTGATCAGCCAATTATTTTTTTGGAACCACAGCAAAGGAAGTTTCCTGAGTCAGGTTATTTTTAATATACTATCTGCATTTCTGGCAGGGTAAGTGAAGAGTCAATTAAAACAGTTACCTTCCCCTACGTTTATTTCAGCCATCTGAAATCAAAGAAGATGTTCTCTCTACCAGATCTTTTGGTATGATATCATATTGATCAGATCACTTATAGTTTTACTTTTGAGAAAAATTAGATGACTCATATTGCATACTTTTCATTGTTTTGGAAAAAAACCAGAATAATTTTTATAATTGATATTTTTTAAAATGTAGAGTTAAATATTTCTATAAATGAATAAAATAAGTTGATACTAATTTTAAGAATTAGATTATTGTCTTGTTATTGGACAGAGTATTTATTTTCATGAAAAATTCTGATTGCTAGTGTTTATCTTGAAAATGTTTATCTTATCCTAACATTTGAGAAGATATATGTGTTTATATGCACATTTTCTGTACTAAGGTAGAAATTGTTTCCAATCAAATGCTACTGTTGTATCACTAGTAAGTTGTCTGTTTGCTCTGATTGTTCTTTATTCAAAGAAACAATGGTCAAATTTTTACTGTCGTTCCATGTAGATGTGAAATCTATGGAGGCCCAAGGATTTAACCTCACTTTAGAACTGAAATGGAATTTTTCTCACTTGTTTTTCTCATTTCAGAAGGTTTTATTGCTAAAAGGCAAAAGGTAATTAAATTTGCTGACATATATAAACAAAAATTGTGACTCAGATTTGATCGCTTTGGTATATGGTATGTTTTTTGCAGCTCAGTCATTTGAATGAATTAAAACTAAGTAAATATTATGTGTAAGCGAGTGAGTGAGTGCATGTGTGCATGTGTGTGTGGTAGGTGGAGGGAGCAGGAATGGGAAATTATGGTCTCTTCCTTCAAATTCTGAACACTGTTTGACCAGCCTTCCTCTTTTTACCATATTCCTCCACCCATTTTCACCTGGGAGAGAAAATTTGGAGGTGAGTAAGAGGCAGAAAAGGAAGAGAAGAATAAAAGTGCCTAAGTGAAAGAGGAAATAAGGAAAAGCAGAATATATAACCCATTTTAAAAGCCCAACAACACACCAACCTGGCACAAAGGCTCGTCTACGGGGTGGGATTACTCTGTTCTAGAGGTCAAGGAGCAAAATGCCAAGCACTCTGCATGCATTATCTTATCTAATCTTCACAATAATAATTTATTATTCTCATGTTGTATATTTAAAAAATTTGAAGCTCAAAGAAATTAAGTAAGTTGTCCAAACTAACACAGTTAACAAGAGGCCTCCTCGTTGCACTTGGAATTCAGGTCTTTCTGATTCTAAAGTGTATACTTTTAACTATTGCCTCTAATAAATGCTTGTTCAATTGAATTGAGTGTATTGAGGTGCAGATTTGCTTTATAATGTTTATTGTACGTGGCCACCTATATCAAGAGAATGGATGAACCATGTGTGTGACAATGACTTTGGGAAAAACACATTTTAGGCTTCATTGATGGAAGCAGGATTTTTTTTTTTTTTTTTTTTTGGTTTTGCTGAAAAAGTAGCAGGATACACTCATTATCTTCTGAGCATTTGGCAGACAAGTTGTTGCAAATGGTGACCGTAATTTTAAACCATATGACACAGCACTGTCATGAGGAGGTGAACACCTTTTTCTCTAGTGGTAGACAAAAAGGGCCACTTTTTTTTGCTCTTTAAGGAAATGCACTGTTTCTAAAGCCTAAATGTAAAGGAGGAGAATGCAAGCAAGCTTCCTGAGTTTAGCAAAAGGTGACCACCACTAAGTTATTTAGGATTTTTGGATTATCCATGCTTCTTGGGCCTGTCCTTTTCATTCCTGCTTTGGGTTTTAGGCTATGTCACTTTTATTTCTGATTAGTCATGACAGAAGGAGGAGAAACATTAGGTTTTGCTAATTGTTAGCAGAAGTTAATAGGAAAAGATAAAGGTCACATTCTGTAGTTAAAATTAAGTTTCGGGATAATGTGCATATTAAAACATTCCATGTTTTTCTCTTCTTTCTTAGCATATAGACCTGAGGATCCTTTATTTCCTAAGCTTGCAAATTAGTACTAAATGTAGGTCAACATTTGTAAGAACACACAATAACAATAGCCCTTTGTTCTTTAGACTCACTTTACAGAACAGAGCTCATTAAAGTTCCAGAGCTTGTGTGTTTCCTTAATCAAATGGGCAATGTTGCTATGATGTGGTGATGATGTGGTGGACAGCACCTGGGGTAGAGCAGCGACCTCAGTACATCTGCAGATAACTGGACTAAACTGGGAATTTTAATAGTGATGGTTTTAGTAGTAAATGTGTTTCCTAAAAAGTTATTATTTTAAGTGTTTTTCAAGTTAAACCCTCTAATTAAAAGAATCCCTCCAACCAGTTTGTAAATATTGTCATTTCAAAGGGTATTCTTTCTCAATACATTCATTTTAAAAATACTATTTTCATTTATTTTAAATTTCTTTCACTGGATCATTCTGTAAATATAATGATGATGAAGAAGAAGGTATTAAGAGCATTAACACAAGTTTCATCAGCAGGATAGTATTAGTAATAATAAATAGTATTAGTAATAATAAATTACTGGTATAAGTTTTTAAAATGAGATTTTGTGGTGGTAAAATTTAACTTTATTAAAGGAAAATATTTAAATATGTTTGTATTTTTACATTCCTTTTTCTAAATTTGTAGTCTTATTTACATTGTCCCTCCTATTCTGTAATAGCTGGCATTTATTATGATTTGATATCTGCCTATGAGGGTTTGCGCGTGAGAAATTAATGAACGAACAGTTGACAAATTCATCATAATAGAGAGGCTGGTAATGAACTGATAGCTCTTATACAGGTATTGTATGCAACCCAAGTTGACATATTGGACTTCTTCCCTAATGCACGTTGCTTTCTCTCATCTAGGAAACAGACCAAAGGCAGGCACTCACCGTTAAGCCTGGTGAGGTCCTATACCTCCTAGTCCCAGGCTAACTTGCTCCCAGAAACTTTGCCACGTTGTGTAGTCAGAGATCATTGCAAAGAGGGAATTGTAAGTTCACTGAGTTTGTGTAAATCTGAAAAAAAGTTTGATTTTACTTTGTTAATCTTTTCATTCTGTTGCATTATTTTCCCTGTTTGAAATTTATGTTGACAATGAGCCAGATGATTCAGATTTATATCATTGTGAAACTGGTATAAAGGCAAAATGTGAGACTATAGAATGTAGCGCTCAAAAATGACTTGTATGCCAGCTGTTTCATTTTCGGACATTTTACAGTCACAGTTAAAGCAGCTGATAAACTGGAGAGTGGCTGTTGTTTGTCCATCTACCTTAAAATTATGTATTGGTCACTTTTTATTTTTATTTTTACTTTTATTTTTTATTTAAAAAATGTATCTTTTACTTTTTTCTATTTCCATTAACATTTTTTGTAATGTAGTTGTCTTTACAGTTCTTGTTAAGACCAGGGATATCGGTTATTATTCCTCTAGACATCTTTGGCAAGTTAATATTTATTGGATTCTGACTGTAGAGATGGGGTTAAATTCTTCCTTTTGTTTTTTTAAACAATGCTATCTTTTATTGCATTTATATTTTAACATGCTTTGTCTGTATTTTATTTTATTTTTAAAATTTAAATTATTTTATTGTTGTTCAATTATAGTTGTCCATATTTTCTCCCCACCCCTTTCCTCCACCCCCTCCAAACCCCTCTCCCTCCCTTGCTTCCACCCTCCCCTTGGTTTTGTCCATGTGTCCTTTACAGTAGTTCCTGAAAACCCTTCTCCCCACTGTCCCCTCCCTGCTCCTCTCTGGCTATTGTTAGACTGTTCTTAATTTCAATGACTCTGGTTATATTTTGTTTGCTTTTTTTCTTTTGTTGATTATGTTCCAGTTAAAGGTGAGATCATATGGTATTTTTCCCTCACCCCCTGGCTTATTTCACTTAGCATAATACAGCATCACTAGTCATCAGAGAGTTGCAAAATAAAACCACAATGAGATACCACCTCATACCTGTCAGAATGGCCATCATAAACAAGTCAATAAACAAGTATTGGAGAGGACACGGAGAAAAGGGAACCCTAGTGCACTGTTGGTGGGATTGCAGACTGGTGCAGCCACTGTGGAAAACAGTATGGAATTTCCTCAGAAAACTAAAAGTGGAACTGCCTTTTGACCCAGCAATTCCACTGCTAGGATTATACCCTAAGAACCCTGAAACACCAATCCAAAAGAACCTGTGTGCCCCAATGTTCATAGCAGCACAATTTACAATAACCAAGTGCTAGAAGCAACCTAAGTGCCCATCAGTAAATGAGTGGATCAAAAAAACTATGGTACATTTACACAATGGAATTCTATGCAGCAGAAAGAAAGAAGGAGCTCCTACCCTTTGTGACAGCATGGATGAAACTAGAGAGCATTATGCTTCCTTTTGCTTTTGATTCAAATCTTGCCCAATAAACCCTTAGCAGTAAACCCGAGAGGGGTTCATCATTATACTCATTGTTATATATGTATGACACCTCTATTCAGCATGACTTTTTGAACCTGAATCCTTTGATTCAAATAATTTAAACTTAACCAACATTCATTGAACACTGGTGTTTTTTTCCTATTCTTTAGGTTACAAGGCACTTTGTGTAGCACTTTATAGTGTATAAGGAACATGGAATCTGCATAGCTCTATGGTCCCTAAGGAACTTTCATCCATGTCTTCTCACATGACATTGGTTTATATGTGCATAGATGAGTGACATGATTTCTACTCTGAAGATGCTTACTATCAAGTTGGAATGTCAAACACGAACATCAATTATTTATGACTCCATTATGGAACTTCAAAATAACCCTAAGTAGAGGTTTGAAAAAGATAGAATAAAGTGTAAGTACATATCAAATTTGGCATTTGCTTAAATAGAAATACATAGCCTCACTTTTAGAGATTTGGAAAACTTTAACCAAAGTGTTTTTTATTTTAGAATTTCTACATCAGATGCTTTGTATTAATAATAGAGAAAATAATACCTAACACTTGTAGAGCACATAGTAATTCATAAGGGGCTTTTAAATCCTGGGTTTCATTTTATCCTCATTAATTTGATAATCTGCTGAGGTTCTTTTTTGTCTGATGATTTGATTATAATTGCTATACAGCAAAAAGAGAAATGGAATCATACTATATTAGATCTTGAAGGAAACATAAAGATAATCTAATTTGATGCCTTTATTTTAAAAATGAAACTGAGGCCAAGGTTAAGTGACTCATCTTAGGTCACACTGCTAGTTAGAGTCAAATCTTCTGACATTAAATCAATCATGTTTTCTACCAAATCACCCTGCTCATGTCCAATATGAGCTTGTGCTATGGAAGACCCATGGATTTAGGCATAAATTATCCAGTTTGACTCCCTGTTCCACTCAAATGCACAGCTTACTGCTTGCTCTCTCTTTCCTTCTTGCCTCTCTCTTTCTCTCTGTCTTTCTGTCTCTCTCTGTTATTTGTTTTTCTATTTAGATATTGTCATTCATCTACATTAGACAAGCTTCTATTGAGTGTTTCATCTTTGCCTGCTGGTGTAGATGGCAGCTGACATTATTTGATCTTGATATCATGCTATCAAAATGTCTGTCCTGTGTATTTGAATATCAAAATTAGCCCATTACTAGAACAGAGAAAGCGGGCATATGAGATGGAGATAGAATTTATAACACTTCAGTGAGGTCCTCAAGACCTTTTGCTTCTAGAAGGGTATGTTAATAATGTCTACCCAAGAGCATAGATACTAAAATGTTTCGGTCCATGGTTAATCTAATGTCAGGGACACCAGCAGAAGTTTGTTTTAGAGTCTTGCTGTAACTTTCGAAAGGTAAAAGTGGGCCAAACTCCACCACAGTGGTGGAGTGGGGGCACTCGGGGCTCAGATCTCACATGTATGAACAGCCTCAGCTGAGATGTTTTGAGATCAGTTGTATACGGTCTCAGAGATATGCTGGCAGGATCGCAGGGTGTTCATCCTTTTGTCTCATTCCCAGACTCAATATCTATTCTGCCCTATGAGTTTTTAAATCCTGTAATTATCTTCTGACTGGCCCATCATATTACATTGTAGTGTTTTCCTGCTAAATTTGTCAACTGTCTGCATTTTACATGTATACTACAATCATTCTAACTCTGTTTTGGATTTTTTTCACTCTTAAAAGTATTTAAATTCCTCATAATACATGGCACAGACGGCTTTAAACTTTGGGAATTCATTTATTTTGTATTTAACTCCTTATATCCATTACATATGTATATGTCAATCGATCTGAATGGTTTTATAATGCTTAGATTGAGTTCTTTATGTTCTTCCTAAATATTTACTCAGTAATACAGGTTATAGTGCACCTAGGCATACTGAGATCATCTTCTTTAATTTAAAAGCTACCTTGTTTTGCATTTGGCGAGATTCAGTCCCAGTTTACAAAGCTATGGTGACTGAACCAGCACTGACCTATTTATACCCTTTGTGATTTTATGGATTTGAGTGCTATGTCCTCTGTGCTTCTTGGTGACAGAATGGAGCCTGCCAATGTCCTGGGCCTCCTAGATGTCCATCCCTCAAATTTTAAAATGATATGAAGTTCAGTCTGATATTTTTTGATTCACAGCCACAAACAATGTCCCAGAATTAGCACCCTGTGGCTGTGGAGGACAGCATTTTTTGTTCATTGTTATTTTTTATTGTGTAAAAGTAAATCAGCTTGGTTTTAGAGATTGTCAAAAACAATTTAAAGAGTTTAAAAACAGCAAAAATCTTCTCAGGTATGTTTGAGTTTCAAGTTGACATAATTATAAAAGTAAGACGTGGGTGTTATAAAAATTTCAAATCATGTAAATATGCAGAGTAAAATATCAAAGTTGTTGTCCACTCCCCAATACTTTTCATCATCAGTAACTTGGTGGGCATCATTCCACTTTTTTTCTATGTTGTCATATGAAGACTTCACAGGTCTTGACGTTAAGTTATGCTTATTTGTAAGTGGTCAAAACAAAAAGTTGAATCACTGCTTATTCTTATTCTAACTGACTTGTGTCCTTTAATTTCTTCCTTCTAAACATCCCTTGAAATCACTGACTGCAATGCAAATAATGGAAGCAGTGGTAAGTAGTAGAAATAGCCTCAAATTCTGCAACAAAAATTCCAGATATGGTACTTACTAACTTCAAAATTGGCATGCTTTTGAGTAAATCATTTAACTTTCTTTTGTTTATTTCTGAGATTTTAAAAAAAATTTTGTAATTCTGTTATTCTATTAACAAGCAAAAAACATTTTTGTATGGATTTTCTATTAGAAAAAATTAAAGCACTTTATACAAAGTGCTTTAACAAAGAATGCACAATTCAGAAAATTTCACCTAAAGGAATCACATGGCATAATAAATCTGAGTAATTTCTAATGGGAAGAAGAGTCCATATTGACTGTATTTTGGGAGAAAGTAGATGGCTTTATATTATGATGCAATGTTACATCTAGAATCATATCACTATAATTTTAGGTTTTAATACAATTTAGGTTTCAAAAAGGAAAAGAGTTGCAAGAGATAAATCCAAACATACCTAAAGAAATTTTGTTATGAAATAATTTATTTTGCCTCTATGAGGGGGATTATGGAATTACTGTCTGGAGGGTGGGCCACTTGCAGTACAAGCATCCTCCGCTAGGTGAGTGTTCCAGGAACACATCTGAATCAGTGTATACCAGCTGGCCATGTTGTGAAGCTGTGTCTGGCTTCAATGAATTGTTTTGAAGACTCTTTCAATATGTTTGCCCATTTCATGATGGGTGATTTATAAGCACACCTTCCTACACTGCTCTGAGTGTTTAGCAGTTTTTAACCAAAAATGGCATGATCCCCATGCCCCATCCTCCCTATTCTCCTGGTCTTGCCCTGTGTGACATTTTTTGTTTGTTTATTTCCCTGGATAAAAAAAAGTCCTCAAAGGGAAATGTTTTGCTGATGTGGAAGAGGTGGAACAAGAAGATGGCAGAAGCACTAAAAGACCTCAAAATTGATAAGTTCAAAAACTGTTTTGAACAGTGGAAAAAAGTCATGATAGGTGTTTTGCATCAAATAGTGAGTGCTTTGAAGGTAACTGGAGTTTAAACATGTAAGAATAAACACACAATTTTAAAAATAAATTCTAATTTCTATTTTGGGTTCCCCCTCATATTCTTGTTTGTATTGTGACTCTCTTTGTAAAGCCATTACATAAACTCTAAAGGACTGGAGATTGTAGATTCAACATATATTTAGAATTCATTTCTGATTTGAATACAAAGTGTCAGTCTATTTTATATTGCTAGTGTTAGAAAATGAATTAAAGAGACAGAAAATGCCTACAAATCTGAAGTTGAGTGGATATATCCAAAGAATTCTAGGTAATGAAAAAGAAATATTATTAAAAATCTAGTAAGCGGACATCTCCATCAATATTTTATAAAATGTGAAGATGGAAACTACATTATTTAGTTCCAAATTCTTCAGTGACAGTGTTACAATCTTACTCTTTTAGAGGTTATGGTCAAGCTTGATGTCTTTCAGGGTCATAATAGAACATTGCCAATGTGTTTTCTTGGATATTAAAACTGGGCCCAAGCTGATAGAAACATGAATGATTGCATGATATGTGGCAAGTCATTCTGTCTTTAAGGCTAGAAAAAAGCCTTGGAGGACTTCTGGTCAAGATGGCAGTATAGGCGGACATGTCACCTCTTCGGACAACCACATCAAAATTATAAGTAAAATATACAACAACCATCACTCAGAACTGTCAGTAATCAAGTTGAATGGAAGTCTGACAACTACGGAATTAAAAACCCACACCCATCAGACTGGGAAGAGGGGCGCAGACACAGAACGGGCTGGTCCCTCACCCACGTGTGGCAGATAAAAACTTGGGAGGGACATCTCAGGAGCAAGGAGTCCCAGCCCCCACACCAGGCCCTCCAGCCCAGGGTTCCAGTGCCAGGAAGATAAGTCCCCACAACCTCTGGCTGCAAAAACCAGCAAGGACTGAGTTGGTGAAAGAAACTTCTGGAACCCCAAGCAGTTCCTCTTAAAAAACCCACACGTGGACTCACCTACTCAGACTCACTCCCTCTGAGCTCCAGCACACTAGTAGCTTAAAAGGAACCAGTGGCATACTGGGAGAAACTAAAGTGTCTGGTATCAAGGCAACCACAGGACTTTGTACCTTTTCTGAGTGTTTGCCCCACTGAGCCAAAGAGCCAGTGAGCTGGTGCCATATCTGAGACTCCATCAACCTGGCTAACACTGTTTGACCTACCTTGGAGATCTCCTGAGATTCTGCTCCACACAATTTACAGGCCTACCCAAGCTGCTTTTCCATGTGAATGGCTGGTCTTGGCTTATACTGCACACTTCCTAAATCCTCTCAACAACAGTTAGCCTTAGTGAGGCATAGGCCTGGCACTAGCAGCAGCCAGCCTAGATTCCCAGCTTGGCTTCACCTGGGAATCTCCAAGCCCAGCACAAATAGCAGCCATCACAGATTGCTTTATAGATCAGGCAGGGTGGCCCTGGGAAAAACACAGGTCAGGATTGACCTTGGCCTGCACCACAGAGGAAGCCCCAGAGCCAGTGCACTCAGTGGACAGCTACAGACCACATTGGAGCACCATAACCCTGCACCTGCACAGCTGATCCTCCACGGAGGGCAGAGGTTAGTGGTAAGTGGTCACAGTCAATCCTTACAGCTGACTAGCCTGGGTAAACCCCTCTTATTGACCTGCCAACAGCAACCAAGCTCAACTACAAGATGAGGGTGTACTTAGCCCACACAAAGGGGCACACCTTGAGTACCTAGCTTGAGGGTGATAGGGGAGGGTGTGTGACTGGACCCTATAGGACACTTACTACATTAAGCCACACTACTAAGACCCAGAGTCAAAGCAGCTCTACCTTATATAGAAACAAACACAGGGAGGCTGCCAAAATGAGGACACAAAGAAAAATGGCAAAAATGAAAGCACAGATCAAAACTCCAGAAAAAGAGCTAAATGAAATGGAGATAGTCTATCAGATGCAGAGTTCAAAACACTGTTTATAAGGATGCTCAAGGATCTTAGTGAGGACCTCAGCAGCATAAAAAAGACCCAGTCAGAAATGAAGGATACAGTAATTTAAAATAAAGAACAATTTACAGGGAAACAACAGTAGAGTGGGTTAAACCAAGAATAAAATCAATGATTTGGAACATAAGGAAGAAAAAAACCCCAACCAATCCGAACAACAAAAAGAAAAAAGAATCGCCCCCCCCCGCCCCGCCCCGCCAAATAATGAGGATAGTATAAACCACCTCTGGGACAAATTCAAGAGGTCCAACATTCACATCGTAGGGGTGCCAGAAAGAGAAGAGGAAGAACAAGAAATAGGAAATGTATTTGAAAAAATAGTGAAAGAAAACTTCCTTAATTTGGTGAAGGAAATAGACATGCAAGTCCAGGAAGCACAGAGAGTGCCAAACAAGATGGATGCAAAAAGGCCCACTCTAAGACACAGCATAATTAAAATGCCAAAGGTTGAGTATAAAGAGAGAATCTCAAAAGCATTAAGAAAAAAGTAGTTAGTTACCTACAGGGGAGTTCCCATTAGACTGTCAGTTGATTTCTCAAAAGAAATTTTTCAAGCTAGAAGGGACTGGCAAGAAATATTGACAGTCATGAAAAGCAGAGGCCTAAAGCCAATGTTCTCTACCCAGCAAAGATAGCATTGGGAAGGGCAGATACAGAGCTTCCCAGAGAAGAAAAAACTATAGGAGTTCATCATCGCCAAACCATTATTAATATGAAATGTTAAAGGGACTTATCTAAGAAGACGATCAAAACTATGAACAATAAAATGACAATAAATACATATCTGTCAACAATTAAATCTACAAAACAAACTAAGCAAACAAGAAGAACAGAGACAGAATCATGGATATGGAGATGGTTGCCAGATGGGAGGGGTGGGGGAATGGGTGAAGAGGTGAGGGTATAAAGACTACAAAGAGGTAGTTACAGAATAGCCATGGGGATGTAAAGTACAGTATAGGAAGTGGAGTATCCAAAGAACTTATGTATATACATGACCCATGGACATGAACAGCCATGTGGAGATTGCCTGAGGTGGGTTGCTGGTTGGTGGGGGGCCAAGGGGAAAAAATCAGGACAACTTCAATAGTATAATCAATAAAACATAATTTCAAAAAAAGATGAAAGCCTTGGAGAGTTGGGTTTTATTCTCTCTTCTCTCATGCTCCAGTTACATATCTCTGATAGTCAATACATCACCCTTGGATTTTCCTTAGCCATTTTTTAGGCCCCCCAAAATAGTAGGCATTAGATAGCTGCTGGTGATGTTCTATTTTTCAGTGGTGATGTAATGCCAAAGGTGGACACAAACCACCAAAAGTTAGCATCAGACAGCACAGGTTTAAGGGCATGGTCCCCAATAAAACTGCTTCACTTCAGATGCCATCTGGAAATTTGGGGATCCCTAGGCAACCTGCACATATGACCAACAGGCTACAAATCCAAGGATTTCCCACACCTTCTTCCCCCCTCAGATTCAATAACTTGCTAGAAGAGCTAACAGAACTTAGGAAAGAGCTCTACTCACTTATAGTTTTATTATTAAGGGTACAAATTTGGACCAGCCAACTGTAGAGACACATAGGGCTGGCTCTGGGAGGGTTCTGAATGCAGGACTTCTGTGTTCTGTCCCCATGGGATCAGGATACATCAAGCTCCTGGAACATCAATGCATTCACCTACCAGGAAGTTTTCTCAAGTTTGGTGCCCAGAGTTTTTACTGAGGTTTCATTATGTATGGATGGCAGATTGAATCATTGTCCACATAATTGAACTCAGTCTCCAGTCCCCAGAGGTTGGGAGGTCCCGAGCTATCCAGGGTCCTACCATGAGTCACTTAATTAGCATCAACTCAGGTAAGAGACAAAGCTTATGAATTACAAAGACACTCCTTTCTTCTTAGGAAATCCCAAGAATTTAGTGTCTCACTTCAAGAAACAAGGACAAAGGCCAATCAAATTCTTGATTACTTGACAATTGGTATGCGCCAGAGCCCTCTCTTTAAAATGTGACTGATTGAATGTGTCAAAAGTGGTTTGAGAAGTTTTGCGCTGGAGATTTATTTCTGGATGATGCTCCATGGTTTAGTAGACCAGTCCAAGTTGATAGCAATCAAATCAAGGCATTAAGAAAAATCAACATTTACCATGGAGACAGCTGACACATTCAAAATATCCAAATCAATACCGTTATTGGTGAAAATAAAAAAAAATGTTAGTAGTTATTTCACCTATGTATGTATTTTTCTGGGATACCTGGAAGTATGTAACTCCATTCTGTTCCAATGTATTCTTTACTTCCAATAGTTTGTTTGTTTGGAGTATGAAATAATGTTCTAATGTGGGTAATTATTTTTTATTCAGAAAACTGTGAATCTATATGAGATCTTATTTCTAGGCAAAGTCTAAAAGATTGAGGCTAAGAACAACTTCTAATTTTAATAAATATGGAAAAATAGGTCTCTCCTTGCAGGTGCTTCTCTTAATATTCACTGACTTGAAATGCATAATTATTTTGATTGCTACTGTAAATCATAGTAAAATGGTGTGTGGTTAGAGTTGATCTGATTTGGCTTTACCTGTGCATCTGTTCTCAGAATGAGAGAAATATGGGGTAATCATTTTATTTTTAGAATATATCACAGGAACAGTTGATAAAATCAAATGGTTAGTTATAGTTTGGTCCCAGCTCCACCAAATGGCCTGTAGCATAGAATAACATAAAGAAAATTACTGTTAAATTTAATGGGTTGTTGAGTTAGGTCATGTTGGTCCCATGATTTGATTCATTTCACTAAATTTTGTAGCCTCGGGGTTAAAGTTATTACTGTTCAGGAAAACTGAAAAGAGGGAACACTGTATTTTTCTTGGAATTTTTAAAAATCTTAATAGAACTAAATTGAGATTTTAAAATATGCAAAATGCATTTTCTGTTTTTGAGAAGCATTTTTTAACTCTCACTGCCACGTGCTTCCTCCTGATGGTGGTTGGATGGTGATAACATATGCCTGTAAGATTTGTGGAGTTCTTAGTAGTCTGAAATGTGCCACATGCTAAGTGTTACACTAGATGAAAATATATCAGCCTTGATGTTAGTCACAGGGTGTGTTAAATGCACTAGTCATGACAACCCACTGAATGGGAGAACATATTTGCCAATGATACACCTGATAAGGGATTAATATCCAAAATTTTTTAAAGAACTTAAACAACTCAAGATCAAAAAAACAAAAAAAAATCAACTAAAAAAGGAGCAAAGGATCTGTATAGGCAGTTATCCAAAAAGGACATACAGATGGCCAATAGACATGTGAAAAGATGCTCAAAGTCACTAATCATCAGAGAAATGCAAATTAAAACCACAGTGAGACATCACCTTATACCTGCCAAAATGGCTACCATCAATGAATCAACAAACAAGTGCTGGAGAGGATGTCAAGACGAGGGAACGCCAGTGCCCTGTTGGCAGGAATGCAGATTGGAGCAGCCACTGTGGAAAACAGTATAGAGTTTCCTTTAAAAATTAAAAATGGAACTACTTTTTGACCCAGCAATTTCACTTCTGCAATATAGGTGAAGAAACCCAAAACACTAATCTGAAAGAATATATGCACCCCTGTGTTCACTGTAAAATTGTTTGCAATAGCCAAGATTTGGAAGCAGTCCAATTGTCCATCAGTAGATGAGTGGCTAAAAAGGCTGTTGTACTTTTACACCATTTACACAGTGGAATACTACTTGACCATAAAAAGAAGGCAATCTTACCTTTTGTGACACATGGATGGACCTGGAGAGTATATACTATCAGAGAAAGACAAATACCACATGATTTCAATTATATGTGGAATCTAATGAGCAAAAGAAACAACATAGGAATCAACTCATAGATACAGAAACAGACTGACAGCTGTTAGAGGGGAGGGGCATTAAGGAGCTGGGTGAAAAAGGTGAAGGGGTTAAGCAAAACAAAACTCAGACACAGACAACAGTATGGTGATTGCCAGAGGGAAAGTGGAGGGGAGGTAGAAGAGGGTAAAGTGACAATAATTGGTGGTGGAAAGAGACATGACTTTGGATGGTGAACACACGATACAATATACAGATGATGTATTATAGAATTGTATACCTAAAACCTATATAATTTTATTACCCAATGTCACCCCAATAAAGTCAATAAAATTAAAATAATAATAAATGCACTAATCATGCAAAGCCTTTTTAGATCTGGCAACAAGTTGTAGGTGCCTGTTATCAATGTATGGCTTGTTAGGAGAGTGGGAGAGGGAGATAACGTATGTTGAAATTATTTATTTGTTGTTAATCAGCAGCATCATATCTGTTGTTTACAATCATGGTTTACTTTGGCCAAGAATTTCCAGTGAATCTCAAGGAAAATAAGAACATAGAGTAAATATATAGTTATTTCAAAATTTGAGAACTGACTGATTCTTAATATTCATTTTCTTTTGTGGGCAAGAAATTAATATTTCGGTTGGGAAACGAGACTAAATATAGCAATTTGGGGGGAATTACAGGTCTGCGTTTCTTTTGTGTCTGGTAGCTATATTACTCAACACTGTGAGCATGTTTTTTTTTTTTTTTGGTATGAAATGAATGTTTCTTTTGTAGGATGGTGCCATTTTATGTGATGTTGAAATTACTCCCCTGCAGACTGTATTTTATCTTGGGAAGTGATTGGTGTCAAAAGTATTGCTTGTATCAAGATATATGTACAGTGTGGAGGTTGCTTGGTAATATATAGTGCCCTGATGGTTTATGTTGATGGTGTACCGGCACAATTTACATCAGCCATTCTATTTTACCTTGAACTGTAAGGTGCAATAGCTTTGGGATTTATATTTGTAGGACTTTTAACCATTTAAAGAGTTATTTTTTAACCAATTCACACGTATTTATGATATTCTAGTTTTGAGTGGAAAAATAAATATAAAACAGCATTGCCTATGAAAATATGAAGTGGTAAGGAGCTCTTTAATAAGCAGCACTGTTTATGCAAGTCAGAAGAAAACAACAAACAACAGCTATTATTGTTATTTCTAACAGCTTCCACCTCAAGACTGCCCTTTCGAAGCAGGTGGATGCAGTGACTCAGAACCCAGCCTCTGCAGTCAGACTGCCCAGCTTGAACCTCAGCTCTCCTGCTCGGCATGCGACCATGGCCAAGTTGTGCCTCCGTTTTCTGATTTCTTAAGTGAGGAAAAGGATAGGATTGTTTTGAGGATTATCTGAGAAATTATACAGAAAAATACATGGAGCAGTAAACTCTTACTTTAATAATGATGTTTTGTGCTATCTCTAGTCCTTATAGCAACTCTGACAAGTTATTTTCCCTCCAAATTACAAATAAGGAGCTGAGTCTCAAAGAAGTTAAGTGACTTGCCACGAACACAGATTGGGGACTGAAAGTTAGGTTGGCTGGCTCCCCTTCTCTCATTTCCCTTAGTTCTATTGTCTCAGGATGTGAGCCATTATTTTTCCTTCTTTAAGGAAACTTTAAAGAAGGAACACTAAAGGGCTATCCAATTCCTAACCTTTTTTGTTTTTTTTAATTTTTATTTTTTAAATTTTATTTTAATTGTTGTTCTTGTACAGTTTTCTGTCCTCTACTCCCATCCCAGCCTACTGCCCCAGCCCTCCCCACTTCCCTCCCATTTCCAACCCCCACCCCCAGCTTTTGTCTATGTGTCTTTTATACATGTTGTTCCAAACCCTTCCCCTTTTCCCCTGAAATTCCCTCCTCTCTCCTCTCTGGTGACTATCAGCCTGTTCTCAATTTCAGTGTCTTTGGTTATATTATGCTTGTTTGTTTGTTCTGTTGATTAGGTTCCTGTTAAAGGTGAGATCATATGGTATTTGTCTTTCACCTCCTGGCTTATTTCGCTTAGCAACCTAGGTGCCCATCAGTAAATGAATGGATCAAGAAACTATGGTACATTTACACAATGGAATTCTATGCAGCAGAAAGAAAGAAGGAGCTCCTACCCTTCGCGACAGCATGGATGGAACTGGAGAGCATTATGCTAAGTAATTTCTAACTTTTCATGGAACATTTCTTACCCTTCATGCAACCAAATACCCTATAGTACACAGACAGGAACTGTTACTGGCCTACGAGTATGGTTTTTGGGGAAGGAGGATTAATATTATCACTGAACTACAAGTGTAAAATTTATGCAGTTGGGCTCAGTTGGAATATATTTATAACTTAGAGAAACTTGGAGGAATTCTTTGAGCATGGATGTCACACACAAACTGTCACATACTCTGTACAGCCAATTGTAATGACATGCACATTGATTATTCAGTCTGAGTCCTAACCCTAGTTAGTCTTACTTAAATTCTTGTAACATAAATACTTATTTTGCTTAATGAAATGATTTATGAAGATTATGAAAAAATGTATCCATTTCAAGCTATTTCTTATACTCTCAAGATCTTAGTGGCAAAAGTTGAAATGTAAGCGCCGTTCCTCACATTGTTGCACCTTCTTCCATACAGTTCAGTGTCGTGTGTATTGTCGAAGGTTTGTAGTTTGTTGAATGTTTCTTTGAGATGATCTTTTGTATACTCTACACTATTCTTTAGCTTTTAGAACTGGCCAGCAACACTTTCAGTACAGCAATCAGTCATGTTGGCATCTTCCAGCCATCTGCTCTCCGCATGGCTGCAGTTTGACACCTTTGAACACAATTTCAGTGCGTGTAGACTGTGTAGGGTCTGTGATGTCAGAAAGAGGCAAGGTGTAGTGAAGTTTTCCCAGTGCCTCAGTGGCACAACAGTGTCCGTCTCACTAGAACCGTGACTTATTATCTAACACAGACACAAATGTTATCAGGGTGTTATTTTAATTGGTGTTTTTGAATGCTAGTGAGGTTGAACTTTTTTTTGCATGTGTGTGACTTGCATGTCTAATTTTTTTTGATGTTTAAATGGACATTTTACATTTTAAGGTAGTAAAATCTATTTTTCATCATGATTTTCACTGGTTTATAGGGATAAAATACTTTCAAAAGTTAAGTATTTATCTCTAGCTTCTTCCTGTTTTATAGCATTGAAAAATAATTTAGCACTTTAATTCATTTGAAATACAGTTTAGGGTACTTTATAAAATGAGTAGCTTAATTTTTTCAATATGTAATAATTTTTCCTCTGATTACCTAATGCTTCTTTGCTCTAGATGTTGCAGTCTGTATTATGACCATCTAATTCATTCTATTTACCTGTCTGTTGATTTTTGCACAGGTTCTCAATTTGTTTTAAATACTAATGTTTTAAAACTACATTTTGATATTTGATGGAGTACCCCATCATTGTTTTTATTTTTCAAAATATCTTTGGCGTTTATATGTGTCCTCTGTTTATCTGAGGATTTTTACAATAATTTATTATGCTTTCCCTTAAAATATCCCACTGGAAGGAATAGACAAAGCAGTTTGTATCTCTTCATTTAGTTAAGTTTTATTTTATATTTCCAGTAAAGTTGTCTGATTTTAGTTATGCAAGTTTCACACATTTTTATCATAGATATTCATAGGCATTTTATATTCTTAATTGCTACTCTGAATGGGATATTTTTCCCTATGACATTTTTTCAGCTTGATTTGCTGGTATTCATCTTTTAAATAGTTTTTTTCAATTGTTTTTATTAGTTCCCACTGTCAACTTCAGCACCAGAGGGAGCTGTGGTGTAGTAGAAGTGAGTCCAAGTAGAAGTGAGTGTGGTGTAGTCTGTGTGAGAAGGCCTGAGGCTGAGCCCCAGCTCTGTAAATTATTTCCCAGGTAGCCATGGCCAAATCTTCTATAAAATGGGTGAATTCCTCCCGCCTCCTACAGGATGTTGGGAAAGTTCATTCAGAGATGCTAAGGTACATGAACCCCTTGGCAAATGATCTGGAGGTATTGAGATTGTATACCTTTGGAAGGCAAGCAAATACATCACATAATGTGAGCAGCTGATTATTTTACTATTTTACCTAGGTGTGAGGCAGCACTTGATAGGAAAAATGGTTTTATCTTGAGATACAGAAAAGAAAAAAATCATGAGCAGCATTTTTAGGATTTGACTTTAAAGTCAGCATCAACTTCTGATTTTTACTGATTATAAATTTTACATGAGTTTAGAGGGTAGGTTAATAGAAGGGCAGCACTGTGTTACAGAACAAAGAGTGTGGTCTGGAAGCCAGGGAATGTGGATTCTAGTCTCCACCGAGTAGTTCGGTTTTTCGGGACCTCAGCTTGCTAATATATTAAACCGAGGTTCAAGTGTGAGTCAAGACAGTACAGACTAATTAAAGACTGTCTCCACAAACAAAATTGGGGGCAAAGTGGAATGCTTGATGGTCCTCAAGATTGGATTCCTGTGGCTTTGGTATAGTTGTATGATGCCTGATTTGGGTGGCTTTCCTGAACCCTGGAAGGTTTGTAGATCAAAAACCATGGATTTTCCATGACAGCCCTTTATTATTTTTTAAATATCTAAAACTATGGTAAAAATGCTACTTTTTAAGAAATTTAAATATATATATATTTTAAATCCTTGAACTATTTCTGTCTTTTAGACTATTCAAGTGTTGACAGATTCTTAACTAGAGCCTTAGGAGGCGCAGGGCTGTGATCCCCAGACTAACATCCACGAATCCAGACTCGGGTTGGATATTATCACTCATTACCATTGTGAGAAAAGGATGATTAAACTAATAGTTACTGGGAGACATTTCTGGTGACAGGAGGCAATGATGAAAATAAACTGACTTCAACACACATTTAGAATCGGGAATAATGGGATGTGGCAGGAAGCCAATAAATGAACATGGCCCTACGCTCTGATCAATGAATTACTTTCCCCTCTCTCTCCCTCCTCTTGAGAGCTGCACAGGAACCTTAATGAAAAATCAATAGCCCTCTGTAATTCAAAACTAGAATCAATCATTTGACCTGACTTTCTTTTTTTTTCCTTCCTAAGAGGATGTCTTACCTCAAGTCAGAGTTCAGTTGTAAAGAGCAGTTCTTCAAAAGGCCTACAGGAGAAGCCTGATACCGGTCCACAGCGATTTATGCCCACTCTGGGCAGGGCCTTTCTCCCTCAGCATGTCACAGAGGGTTGGGATTTTAGATTTCCTTTCTCCCATAGATCTTCCTTCTAATTCCTACTTAAAAATATATGCAACCATGATTTATTTTGTTTTCTTAATGGTTCTTATGGCAATTACTACTATTGGGATGTGGATGTTTTAAAACACAGGTTTATAGTTTTGGATGGTATCTTGAGACCAGCGGGGATCAAATGGGAGCTGGTTTTCCCAGCAGCCCTCTCCGAGTACCCTTGCTAACATCTGTAGCTGTTAAGTCTATGCTGAAAACAAGTGGAGGCCCGTGGGCCTTTGGCCAAAAAGCAATTAGGACAGACTGAAAGGAAATTGGGATGTAGGTTTTAAAATTGTTTTCTGCTTTTTTATTTCAAATATATCACAATACAGGGCAGAGGACCTCAGGGCGTGTACTAGCCCATGTGTCACAATACGCTGATAATGTTCAAAAACTGGTTCTCCTTTTGGGGACTGCCCTTCTTTGTAGGGTTTGCTAATTTCCTTGGTGTAAATACTCTCTCCATGGCTGATCTCAAGGTACCAATGTGACTGTCCCTGAATATGAGGTTGGGAGGAAATGTACACAGTGGACTCAGCTTGACAGCTGGTGTGATCTGGTTCGAGTACCACTGAGACTATAAGACATCTGTGCAAATTAGGAAACCGCACTCCCTTTGGGTGGATACACCATGGCTTAGTGAATGGTAAGGGATGGAGCTCAGTCCCCACTTTGCCCTTGAGCAAGCATGGTAGTGAGCTCTGTGAGTTCTTATCTTGGGGACTTGTAGACTTTGAAGGGCACGTGAATGGGCTTCAGAGAATCTGCAACCTCCCGTACAGTCACAGGTGTGTGTGCGTGTGTGTGTGTTCATGTGTACTGCATTTATCTGGTGAGAAGAGTCATGTCTTTTGTCAGATTATCTAGAGTACCTAATTCAAAAAGTTGAGTCCCTGAAAATTTGAATTACATTGGTATGAACCTGGAACTAAAAGTAGATTTTGAAACTACTTTCAAAGGATATGGAGCCAAAAGGAAAAGAAAGACTTAAAAATTAGTTTTAGATGTTAGATACCCCTCCCTTCCATTAAAAAAAAAAAACCATATAGATCCACAAGATCTAGTAAGTTCTGACTTTGTAGCTTCCTAGAAAGTAAGAGAACATCATTTTGAAACTAGAGGCAAAAATGGAATTTTGATAGGCTTAAGGCATTTTTTGAATACCTCACGGACAGACGCAATGTTCGCAATCTGTGTAATGATGCAGGCAGAGGCCAGCAGGACCTGGTTTTCTTGAATTCATTACATGCCAATCTCCACAATGGGCATAAAGAAACTAGGGAAATATTCTTCCCTTTCTCCCCTGTGTATGTGACACAGAGTGCTATTAGAATTACTGATTCCTTTTCTGTCTTTGCCCTGGAGCTGGGCTTACACCCAATTTGCAGTCATTTTGCTCAGGCTCCTCTTGAACAATTTTTAGCATTTTGAGAATGTTTCTCAGGGCAGCACCTGCTGTCTGTGGCTGGCTACTGTTTGGGGGCTTGGAAAAAACTGACCTCCATTTCAGCGGTCGATGTGGCATAAACCAAAGTCACAGTCTAAGAGTAACATATAGGGAGGCTTTTAAAAAATGCATTTCTGGAGTGCTTCTGTTGTCCAATAATGAGGCTGATGGGGCAGGTCCCTTTAGGACTGTGTTGGAGAGATTCAGGAGCTGAGATTAAGAGGGCTTCAGAACACGCCCAGTGGAATTGAAAATTAGAATCAGAGTCAGACCCCAAACCCAGCTCTTCTCAAATTTGTCTAATGCTCCTCGTTGTACTATGCCTATCGTCACACTGTCGTCATCCTCCTGACTGTTCCACGGGCTCAAGGTTCAAGCACTCAGCTATGCCAGTCCAGCCATGGATGTGCCAAGGGCAAACCTCAGGACCGCTGGTTGGAATGTACTTGTTTAAATATTTCTGATGACATTCTTAAACACAACATCTTTTATAAGCAAGGGCTTTAGAACCATACAAACCTGAGGCGGAATCTTGGCTCTGCCTCCTCCTTGACCTGTAACTTCTTTAGGTCTCAGTTTTCTGTTCTGTAAAGTGGGGCCAACAGTACTTCCCTCGGGATTGTTGTGAAGATTAATGTAGATAAGACGCTTGGATTGTGGCTGAAAGGCACATGGTAATCATTCTCTAAATGCTAACTGCATTAGTTGTTAATACCATATTCAACATTTTGATCCATTTACCACAATGAAAGACAACATGACTCTATCTGGAAGTTTAATGCCATACTTTATTGGAAGGCTTTATTTTACAAGCTTTATTTGAAAGCAGATGCACTAAGATATGTGTAAAAGGTCCCAAATAGGGCCCAAAAAGGTCCCAAACAGTCCAATAAGTCTCTGTTTCTACTCTCTAAATACTAGAGGAGGCTACCTAAAGGATCCTAATGTATAGAAAGAAAGAAAGAAAGAAAGAAAGAAAGAAAGAAAGAAAGAAAGAAAGAAAAAGAAAATAACAAACCCTGAGCTCCTTCAAACCACAAAACTCTCAGGCATCGATGCTGAGGTTTCTGATGGTCTTCATTTCCAACTCTGCCTAAATCCAAAATACAATAATGTATCTCTGCTTATTTTTGTGGACTACACCTCTTAGTCTTCACTGAGTGATGTATCATTACATGATATTTCTGTTCCCGGATTATATGGTCCACATCACTGCTGAGTGACAGTTACTTTCTTTTATTTATTGATTTTGAAGAGAAAGAGGAAGGGAGGGAAGGAGGGAAACGAGAGAGAGAGAGAGAGAGAGAGAGAGTGAAACATCAATTTGTTGTTGTTCAACTTATTTATGCACTCACTGGGATTCTCATGTGCACCCTGAGCATAGATCAAACCCACAACCTTGGCACATCAAAACGATGCTCTAACCAACAGAGCACCCAGCCTGGGCCAACAAGTACTTCCTTTCTTAGCAAACATCCTGATGCTACCATCGGTGACCACCTATTCTTCTAATCTTCTGTGTTGCTCCCATGAATGTGTGGAAGGTTTTCCCCTCTGCTGGACAGATCCTTTCTGCCTTTGTGCCCCTGATTCTTCCACATTGTCTGCTTGCTGAATGTCTGGGCTGCTGGCAAGAAGGCAGGCTCCATTCCTTGGCATGAAGCTGAACACTCACCATTGCCAAGTGACCATGCATCGCTGCACTTATATTTTAGGTTTCCGGATGTCTTATCCCATGACATCTTCTTAAGTCCAAGCAGGGAGGAGTGGTATTTGCAATGTTCAGGATGTGGGGGCAGATGGATGCATTCCTGGAAGGGAGGCCTTGAGAACTGGCACAGACAGACTGAATCTGCAGTCATTTCTCCTCCATCAAGGTCATAGCGAAGTTCAGTTGGTATCAAACTCCCTTCTTACCTCTTTGCTTCCAAAAAAATAAAAGTAAAAATAAATAAATAAATGAACACCTGTTCCAATTGTCAAAGAGACTTCAATTCTTCAAGTACATTTCTTCACATTTTCCAATTGCACTGTAAAGGTGAACTAACCCCACCCCCCTTATTTGGCTCAGTGTTTTAAAGCTTTTATTCCCTTCCTCTCTCCTTCCCTCCCTTCTTCTCCCACCCCACCCCCTCCTTTTTTCTTCTCTTTTTTCTCTCTAGAATTATCTTTATTGGTAAATTTTTATTTAAGAGCACGGACTTTGGCATCAGACAGCCTGATTTTGAATTCCAGCTCTGCCACGTCAGGGCTGTGTGCTGTGGGGCAGGTTATTTAGCTTCTGTGATTCAGTGCACTCCTCTGTAAGGTCTGGATAATAACGGAACTTAATTAATTTCTATGATATCCTGATGATTAAATGAGTTAATACACGTGTGACCGTCACATAGTGGTTTCTAAGTGTTGGTTATTATTTGTTATTTTATAATCAAGATTTATATCACATTGACTAGAGACATTTTAAGATGCACTATGATGGCTTTTAAACTTAGAAATGAGAAATATAAATATAACACATCTAAAAAATTTCTGTGAACATTCGCCCTATAAAGAAAAATAGAAAAAATAAAGAAAAAGTATTTAAAGAAATAAAAAAGGCATTTTCCGGAACATACTTTTGTGTTGACATTTTTAGGAGCAAGAAAATGCAATTATCCAATCCTGAATTCTGTTGGCTTTGGTTGCAAGCACCAAATTAAAATATGTAGGTAACTAAATACAACCATAGGTTTTCATTGCAATCTGCTATATGTATTTTTGGGGGGATTTTAGTCTCAGCTGTTTCATGTATATTTAGCTAAATAATGCAGCTATATAGAACAAGTGTTATGCCTATTTTTAAAGACACATTGTTTTAAGTGACTCACATGTTTTATTTTATTCTGGGTAGAAAGTACTCAGACTCAAGACAATTCTGCGTGGATACCTCCAGAGCATGTGTCACTGGATTCCAGGCAGTGGATTTTTCTCTCAGACTTTCTCTGAGACAAAGACATTGGCCTCAGTTTTTATAATGATGTCATTTCTTTTTCTGAACCATCATGCAGGTCTTCTTGGAATTATAACAAATACCTTTTTTTTTTTTTTTTTTTGCATTCCAGAGAGCGATTCTCTGTGTCAGAGCTTATACGCATTGTTCGGTGATATTTCTCTATCTTTAGCCTTGTGACTCATCACTGCCCTCCCTGTAGAGTGGGGACGGTGTGCCCATAGCTCCTGCCTCACTGATACTTGTAAGGGCATGACAAACATCTGCCATATCCTTTGAAAAATGTTAGGGATCCCTATTTTTCTCAGAGGACACTTCCAAATACTATTTTGTCTTTATATGTAGATTTCTAGGTAAGTTTCATTTTTGTTGTTATGCTGGGAGAAATGCATATTTAGATTCAAAATCGAGTTATCAAGTGGAATATAAACATAGAAAACATCTAAGTGTATTTTTAATACTTTGGCATTTTTCACATGGGTTCTTGCCAATCAGTTTCCTTTTTATGGCCATAAGCTGATTTTCCTTCCCTGTGAAGAATAAATGCCCTTTATTTTAGTCAGTTTCTACTTGCTGACAGCTTTCTTTTTATATGAATTTCAAGTGCACTATATTATGTGGAGTTTCTGTTTGCCAAACTGTGCCCACGTAGAATCATATTGGTCCTGTCAACTGTTAGACATAACTTAACAAAAAGAAACTCTGGTTTGGAAGGCTCAAAAGCTGAAAGTTGGCTATCGGTAAGATTTTATTCTCTTCCAAATCTGAATTCTGTTTTTGATGAAAGAATTGAGGTTGTGATTTCTATTAAAGTTTTTTTTTTTTTTTAAAGTTTATGGGTACCAAACCCTACAGTGAGTGCTTCATTAATATTCTGCTCTAAAGAGTAAACTTCCTAATGCCATGTGGGAACTGGGAGTGGAGAAGGGGAGACTTGATGCCCTGGACATGGATATCAAGTGGAACAATTAAACCACCTGGAGAACCATAGACATGGAAATGGGACAGGGGGGTCTTTCATTGCCAGTTTGCTGATTAAAATCTGGGCTGAGTCAGAAGTGATCTCAAGCCATTAGCATCTAACCCTTGGCCAAGGGCCCACTGGGAATAAAATCAGTATGAAATGGGCTTGTTGAGCTCCCCCAGGCCACATCCCATTCAGATATTTTTTTCAATGCTATGCTCATTAATAATGTCTTTGGAAATGGAAACTTAGGCAAACCAAGTTCTGACCATCCCCTTTAATTCTGAATGGACCAAGTTGACAGGGTGAGCCTTGTCCCTTCCTTCTATTGACAGTCACATAAATGTAGGGTCCCAATGTCTAGGCTTGTCAATCCATCACCTCTGGTGAGCACCATAAAACAAACAGTGATGTACTAGCAAGGCTGTTGACCTTTGTGAACTAGAGTGACAATGTGCTTACAATTGGAGGGTGAGGTCTGGGGAAGAGGAGTAATAAAAGTCTCATTAATATACCAGATTTGGGTAACAATCGCAGGGAGTGTTACAGAGACAAAGGGAAGAGGCAACCAGACTATGCTGGAATCTCAGAGGGCCGGGGCTCTCTGTTAAGTGGCCTTAAGAGCAAGACCCATTTTGCATACATGCATGCATTGGGTTCCTTTTGTGTGATATTCACATATACACATACAGGTACTGTATGAAATAGAATACTGTCTTCTGTGATGTGAATGTAGTTCCAAAAGTGTGACTATACTGAGGCTAACTTCACAAGCGACGAACAAAGTGCTCATCCTTTCACAATCTCCTATAAGGCTGTGGGAGCTGCAATATGAGCTAAAACCACCACACTTTCTGAGTTGAGATTTTGGTATTTGGAGGGCGAGTTGGTAGAAGGGAAAGAACTCTGAACTGGTTAGCAGAGGACTTTTTTTCTTTTCTTTTCTTTTTTTTTTTTTTTTAAGACTCAGCTATCTCAACCAAAAGTTTAACCTTCCTGGGCTCCCTTTGCTTGCAGACAAATCAGGAGATTAGGTGATCTCTGGTCTCGCTTTCTGAAATTCCATGCTTCCCAAGTAACCGTCGTGATGGTGATGAAATTGGAAACATTTGCCTTGGTTTTTACCGTGTTGGTGTAAGTTCTGATAGCTTATTTTTGTCTTCCCCCTCCCACAAAAGGCCTTTCACTTTTTGTTTCTTTGAGTTTTTCTAAGAGCAGATGAGGAAAGAGATCAGAAAGGAGTGAGAAGCAGAGCACCGAAGTGGTAGCCAGGGTGCCAAACTGGCATTCCGCGCACCCAGCCAGGGCTCTTCCTCACGCAGCCTGGCAGCCGACCAGGAGCCCCTCTCAACCTGGGTCAGTGCTGTGAGTCACAGCCCAGGGTTAGGGCTCCACTTTATTTGTTAAACAAAAGGAGAAAATTAAAGGAGCTATAAAAAATCCCCTCCAGAGCTTGTACTTGATCGGCACATGGGCTTGGTTTACTCATCGATACAGACCTCAGGTTCAGTTCACCCCGTGCCCGGTTGCGGAACACTGACCTTGTGGTCAGGCCCATGACTGCAGTGGTCTGGGGCGCTCAGGGTTGAACACCACATGAGATGTGGCTCCTCTTCCCGAGGAAGTCGGTCACCGTGGCCGAAGACACGAAACCAAACATTCAGGGCAATGTCAGGAAGTCAATGTCGCTGATCCCGTCCAGTGTCCCCCTCTCGCCCTCCTCCTTCTTCTTCCTGTTCATATTTTCCTGCTGCATTTTATTCCTCTCTTTTCTTCTCCCCCATTCCCTTAAGTAGAGGTGACACAGATCAATACCTTTGATGGAAAGTAATAATCAGGCCTATTAAGTGACAAAGGTTTACTCTGTAACAGCTGTGCTGGCGGGAGAGGAGAGCTTGTCTGACTAATGAATCATGAAACAATCAGGCAGTAGCCATTTGTGTTTAGATCTGTAAATATGGTGTGGTTCAAGTGCCAGACCATTGCCGGCGCTCCAGCTGGGGGCACAGATGGTCCGCATTCAGAGCAGCACGAGTGTGAAGAAAGGGTTTTTTCCCTTTCTCTGTCCCACACTGCACCTCTCTGAGCCTCACTCAGCTCTCTGCAAGAACTTCAGAGAAAGAAAAGGGACTTCTTTCTGGGAAGGACGCACCTCCAATGTGCATTTGAAAGTAGATTGCCAAGTACTTGAGGTTCCTAAGTGCTCCACCTGGGAGGAAACAAAAGCTGATGGAGAATGTGGGACTTTTGTATTCCTATAAGAAGATAGGAATGTGACTCTAAATGTCTGTTTGATTTGGCATTGGCAAACATATGCCCTTATACTTTTCTTACCCATCTACACTTGATATCTTGTTTTGCCCTTAGCTATAACCTCAACAAGCTGAAGGTAAAAGTATATATTCCAAGATGAGAAACTCACATTTATGTGCAAAGCTAAAACTGTTCTGTATAAATATATGCTAAAAATGTCTGTCTGTATTTGGTGTCTCTTAGTTCTTGAAGATCGTTGTCATTAAGAGACAAGAACATGAAGAACTATTCATCTGGACCTTAATCAGATATGGTTTTGTACTTTTTTGGTTACTGTTGTTCCCTTAGTTTTATTTTATTTCTTACTAGAGATGGATACTGAGTTTCCATTTGAAAAAAAAAAAATCAACACTTACTTTGTTTGAGTCATTTACTTACCTATTAATTTGTTTGATCGATCCATTTTTAATTTAGTATTTGGTTCTGCAACTTCTTTTGGTGCTCTCAAGGTTTTGCTACTTAGTTTCTGATGAGATACCTGGAGAGCTTGCGCTGTGACCCCCACTCAGCCATGGGAAACACATTCCTGCAATTTTTTCCTGACCTGTAAAATGTGCTAAAAAATAGTCTGTAGGGGGAAAATTTATAAATGTTTAGGAATATTTAAGAAAGACAGATATTTGAAAATAAATTCTGAAATTCACATATTTTCCTTGAGTTTAGACTCCCTTTTGGGAGGCCCCTTATCTTTCTGGAGAAGTTAACAAAGATTTTTTTTTTTAGGATGAGCTACAACTATTTTGAAATAGTTGTTTATTTTGAAATAAACCCTATCTGTGTTTCAACTGAAGTGCTAAACAGTAAGTTTGCTTTTGAAATTACAGATATTTATGAAATATTTGTGAGAGTACTGAGTTGTGATAAAATATGTCAAGTGCAATCTCCGAATGTGTAGTGCTGCGTAGCTGCCTGGGGCTAGCTGACTCTCATTTCCTGAAGATGGTCTGGTATGAAGATGACTTAGATTCAGTCTAAGACTGCTGGTAATTCCAGTTCCTTAGATAGAAGCAGGGAAAGGGGCACAATGCAATCAGGAGTGTGAGTGTGTGTAAATGGCTCCCTTGGGCTGCTTCAGGGGTGTCCAGCCTGCGGCCATGGGTCGCATGCAACCCAGGATGGCTGTGAATGTGACCCAACACAAAATCATAAATTCACTTAAAACATTGTGAGATTTTTTGTGTGATTACATC
Organism: Anoura caudifer; assembly: GCA_004027475.1. Lineage (NCBI taxonomy): Eukaryota > Metazoa > Chordata > Mammalia > Chiroptera > Phyllostomidae > Anoura > Anoura caudifer. The sequence continues at coordinate 97,374 of PVKU01000469.1, read as the reverse complement.
TAATCACAAAGTGATTTTGTGATTATGTTTAATATGTGGCTCAAGACAACTCTTCTTCCAGTGAGGTGCAGAGATGCCGAAAGCTTGGATACCCCTGCCAGTATGCCCAGCATTTGGTGGTCAGGGCCTCCTTGTGGAGGCAGGGACTCACTGCCATCTCTGTGCTTCGAATGTCATCACTCAAGGATCAATCTCTTTGTCATCTAAGGAAAATCTTGCCATGTTACAGCTCTTTGTTCTCACCTATGAATTGCTTCTTCATCCATCCAGCCTCTAGCAGGTCTGCCCATGGCCTAGCACATATCCACTCTGGAAAATAATGGTGATGAGACTGTGACTTGCCCTTTGTAGCTTCAGCTCAACCCTTGCCCACTTCGCCCCGGACATTCTAAGTGCAACGCCATTTCAGTACTTGGCAAACTAGGGATAGTGCCTATGGAGAGCTACAGCTGTCAGATGTTTTCAGTTGATGAACTGATCTGGCTCAGTCAGTAAATACTTAAAAATTTGAGGTGCTAAATCTCTGAATGTATCCAGAGATACATGGGCCCTCTTCTCAGAAATAATGCTTGCTCTGATATTTGCGTACATAACATTTTACTGTACAGTTTTGGAGGTTTTCAGGATCTCCCAGAGCCCGCCCATTGTCCCCAGGTCAAGAGCCTCTGCTTTTCTTCTACGCTTGGCAATCTGACTTGGGAGCATATCCTTCAGCTCCATCTCAAGGTCGCATCACCATCTTGTTTTCTATTGTGCCTGACTCCCAATTTTATTCCAGCCCTCTAATTTCTCGTGATCAATTCTTTATTTTCTAATTCCGGCTTTTGCTTTAATCTATTACCTTTAATAACCACCCCATTCTTTTTTCCTGCTCATCTTGTAATATAATCCTTTCTTCTCCACATTTGTTTTGCTTTTTTTGTACATTTCTATTGATTTTTCTCTTTCCATTAATAAAATGTTTTTATTATGCTTGGAACATGCTAGGTACTTAAAAATATTAATAGTAACAATACCAGCTAATTATTACTGAGAACCTGCTGGGCATTGCAGTAGATGCTTTTTGACTCTCATTGCTAATCATCACAGCAACCCTGAAAGGCAGGTGTTTTCCTGTGGGTATCGCACATCCATGTTTTTGGCCCAAACTTTCCGGAAAAAAGTCTTTCATTTAATTTTTAAATTCAATTATTTATTTATTTATATTTAGATACTTGTTTTTTGTACTATAAAGGAATTTTAGAATTTATTGTCAAACATATTATGGTACAAGAACTTTTATGTAACAAATAATTACAAAACACAAGAACAGATACAAGGTATATCAAGTACCACCATGTATAATGTGCTTCCTTATTTTTCCCTCAAATATTTGGGCAAAAAAGTGTGCATTATACATGGCAAAATATGGTGTATCCCATTGTATTGATCAGGAAACTGAGGATTCTGGAGATTAAGAATTTGGTATATACATATTTTTTCCCTTAAACTGATTTCTACTTTTTTCTGAAATATCTTTTTTTAAAAAGTGGGAACTATTATCCCACTACTGTAAATGTGAAACAAAAATTATTTAATCGCTAAAAGAGAACTGTGAAATAACTACACAATTCATAAGTGTTGTTTAGAATCTGTATACCACCCAAAATGACCTACTGTACATCTTGTGCTGTAACATTGCCCTTGCTGTATGTACAGGTTTTCTTTTCTGTCCTTTCTTTCTCCTCCTCTCTCCTGTCTCTTTTCCATTCTTAATTATCACTTTTCTACTCCTACCTTGTATTGGCTTCCTTCTCTGAGGTATTTGAGTGCATCTTCCTCAAATGGAACATATGATATAGCCTTTTACCCTGTCACCAGACTCCCTTACATCAAGAAACCCAACATGGATTCCCTGTCTGTGGCGCCTCTTCAGTGAAAATACTAGCATTGGAAAGCATTTCATACTCGCTCCAGCTCCAGGCAGAAGTGGGAGTGTGGTTCTGTTCACTTCACAGGCAACATCCAGGTATAGGATTTCTTAGGTCCAGGTATAGGATGCCTGAGCTATTGGGTTCATTGGCTTGAGAGTCAGGGTGTCAGACCAATCCCAACTGCCTCCTCTCCTGGACCTTTAAACCTGTGGGTTCTGTATGCAGCCCTCCTGTCTACTCAGTGTACCCTTTCTCTTAAAGTGGTCTCAGGGAGTCCCATGAGTTTTATTTAAAGTAGCATGACTTTAAATAAAATTTAAAATATGCTGCCTCTTAAACTTATTTTTGGCCAGGACCTGTCCCTTTCTCTACTTTTGCATCATTTCTCTCATGCTGCAGAATGATTTTTCTAAAGTGGAAATAAGATCACATCACTTGCTGCTTAAAGGCATCCAGTAGAGTTATGCTGTTACCAAAAAAAAAAAAAAAAGAAAAGAAAAGAAATTTTCAAGCTTAACACATAGGCACATGGGACCTTGGGTATTCTAGTCCTGCCTGCCTCCCTGAGGTCATCTTTCTCTCTGTCTGCCTTGTCTATGAAGCTACAGCTACTCTGGCTTTCTTCTTGTGCTCAGTTTGTTTCTAGCTGAGGGACTTTGCACATTCTGTACCTTTTCTTTGGAACGTCCTCCCCACCCCCCAGATCGCTCCATGGTTGCTTGCTTTTTACCATTCAGATCTCAACTCAAATGCTACCTCTTCCACCCTATAATGGTGCACTCAGCCTTAGTCATGAATGTTTTGTCTTCGTTACACTTATCAATACTCAAAATGTTCTTTATTCAAGTAATTATTGTTGTGTCTTCTTTAGAATGTAAAATCTTTAAGAGCAGAGTCTGCTTGTCTTGATCCCTGAAGAAGTCCCGGAGCCTAGAACAGTAACTGGCAGTAAGAGGCCCTCAATAAATAGTATTGGACAGGCTGATTCTTCCAAAACTGCTTTAGTTTCTTTGTCATAGAGCTTACTGTGAAGTGTTTTATAAAATACAGCATGTCAGGAATATACCAATGGCTCTGTGATGCCAAGATGCTCTCAGTGGACGCCTGGTAGAGAGGCACGGTGTGGAGCAGCCTGATTCACTCGGTAAGAGGCCAGACATCGGCAGTAAAGCCCGAATCTGTTCTTGCTTCATGACAGGAATTTTTAAACTGTCAGAAACTGCTTGAGGAGTTAAAGAATAAAAGTGTGGGTAATAACTCGGGAGTTGGTGGTCCAGAAAGGTATTAGGTGAGCTGAATTCTCTTGCTGTCCTTTCTGTTTTGGGATACATAGAGGAATTTTCTAAGAATTCTAAGGCGGAGGTTGGAATCTATTCAGCTCAGTTTCAGAATATTTTAAAACTGTACTTTGTTTATATATTAACCTGACCACCTGGTTCCAGTATTCAGCTTGTGTTCAGTAAAATCCTTCAATTAATGATAATCCTCTTTATGATTTTTGTCTGTCTCCTATATTCACTTTTATTTTCTAGTTATTTGAAGCTTTTATTAAGAAAACATCACTTAGCATAGTAAAAAGAGAAACAGCTTAAGTTCCATAGTTAAAGTTTATTATTCTTTAGCCTCAGGTCAAACTGATTCTCATTTCTCATTGGTAAGATTTGGAGACCTTGCGAGATTATTACTTCCTCTCCAACTGAGTGGTATTTGAGTGACTGCGGACATTTGGAAGATGGCAAAGGGACACTAAGTTGGAGATCCATTTTGTTCGGGTTTAGGGAGGATATAGGTATGTATGCAATTTGCAGTCACTTCTGAGGGTAGTTAAATGATTGCTGGATACCTTGGTGTAGAAACTGTTTCCAGGCTGGGTTGGTTTATCCCTCATTATGACACAAAGAAACAGAGCCAGAGGCTGTATTCTCTTGTGCTCATCACTGGCATATTTGGGTAGCTGAGGAGAAACAGATTTGAAATGTACAGAGGCAGAAGGTAGTCTGGGTTATTTGCATAGATTCTGTGATGTTTGTGGTGTTTGTGAGCTTTGTGAGTTATGTAATTTGTTTTGATTTCTGACTTAAATAAGTGTTCACTTTCATGCCTAATTTTTATTTATAATTTAGTATTGCTTTTCTTAACAAGGGCCTTCCCAAATTATATAACCTTCAGGCTTCATAAAACCTGAATGTACTTGATGGTAAGAATGTTTAAGGCACTCAGACCTTTGTTGGGTTAAAACTTGTTTCATAAAACCAATCTTGGGTATGGAGGAAACAGAAACATATGGATCCCCCAGTGAACTATAATTCCGTGAATGTTGTGTTCTTGGTAAAGGAGGTTCTACATTTTTCTAAAAGTACTATTATTTTGTAATTGAAAACAGAAAGCATTTTGTAGAGCGGGCTCTTTCTTTGTGGCTTCAGGGCAGAAAGCAAGAAGATACAGGGGTTTCTGCCATTGGAATCAATTGGGCATCTTGTAGATATATCCAGCAGCTGTATAACGCTAGTCTCTAATCTCACCTCCTTCTCCTCCTACTGGGACTGAAACTGGGTTTAGAGACAGCCCTATCTCAAGATAACATGGGGAGACCTGGAGTTCACAGAGCTGATCACTGCAACCGTTCTCACCACCCACTGCAGTCCCAATTTCCCTTCTGTTATTTTTCAAGGTACTTATCGCCATGTGACTTATTAAATATTTTATTGCTTAGTGTCTGTCTACCCCAACTAGAATCCAGTCTGGTAGTGATATTTTACCTGTTTTATTCACTGCTCTATTGTCAGTGCCTAGAAAAATGTCCGGCATATGTTAGATGTTCAAAAAATTTTGTTGAATGAATGAATGCTAATATTAGTAGACGGAGTATGGCAAGATGAAATTCCATTTCTTTTTAGGAAATACCATTTCTTTTCTCCATTTGCATAGGTTAAGTTAGGGTTCAGATTAAAAATGTATATTCCTCATTTCTCACATTGAGTAAGATCTGTAACTCCTTTTCATCTCCATATCTGCACCTCATTTGTGCCAATGATTAATAAATTGATGGTGTACTTGAATTGGATCACTCACTGTGGGTATGTCTTTGCAGATCTTCTTTCCTTTTTGTCTAAAATTATTTTAATTTATTATGATGTTTAATAAAAGAATATATAATCATTCTTGAAAAACACTTCAGAATTATATAACATATCCCCCTTTTTGTGACTACATCTCTGCAAAATGACCACTGTTAAGAAGTTGTTCAAAGCCTTCTCAGATCTCTTTTCTTCTTTATAAAGTGCCAGCTATTTCACTAAATGTTCATATTGAACAGAGAGGCTTGCTTTTGGGGAAATGCAAAAAATCAAGGACATGATCCTTGAAGTTTGGAAATCTAGAACTTAAATATGAAGATAAGGGAAATATGTGAAAGAAACACTACTTCTGAAGACATATAAGCGGTTACTAATTAATTCCGTGAAAATGAGAAATCTAAGTGCTAGTGAACAAAGAGAAATAGAGCAAATGTGGCCAAATGTGGCCAGATGAATCAAGGAAGAGTCCCTGGTGGTACCATATGATATCAGAAATGATAATAAGCAATTCTTTATCTTTCTATAGTGTTTTTCTTCCCAAATGGTTATAAAAAGTATACTTTAAGGATTTTTTCTCACATGTAATTGAAAAAATAGGTGCCAAATAGTTATAAAAATATACCTGAAGTATTTTTTCATATATATATTTAAAAATAAGTGATTCCTCCTTAAAGAAATGGCCATCATTGCTTTAAGCTGTAAAGTCCCAGAAATAACTATGCATTTCTGTGACACTGATGAATACACTGATATGAGTCTGTATAAAAGGTGAACAAAATCCTGTCCATGCCTATGTAACCAGTAAAGGAAAAAGAAAATCTTTTGGGTGGCACAGATAAGGATTTACTTGCATGTAGATTATAATTTAAAATTGACTTCTGGATTTGTCGAGCCTTTTGACCTGTATTCAGAACACTTTGGGAGGGCTCATGCCAGCAAGTTACAATACTGTCTTTATCAGCTGCCACCTGCAGAGTTTTAGTCTCCAGCTGCTGCTGTTTTCAATCCCCTGGAACTTTTATTGAAAATGGCTACAGACAAAATAGCGTCCACTAAGAAAAGAATGCAAAAGGGTAGCACTTTCCTCAAACCATTATTTTATTGGGACAAAGAGCAAGGTTTTCTGAATCAACCTTAAGTACAGATATTGAACATGTTAACAATACTGGTGTTCTTCCAAAAAAAAACCCACATTACACCCCACCTCACTGGGTCTATTGAGTGGAATGTCATGTAAAATGAAAGGAAATAAAGGAGCCCAAACTGCTTCCTCTAACAAGGTGCCATCAATAACGCCCACATGGGCGATCATTCCCTGATTGAAGGCCTTGTCTCCTTCGTGCATTCACTTAAAGCTCTTTGGATGGGGGAACCCCCCCGCCCCCACCAGCAGAATGTTAGATTCAGAAAGTTTCATCCCATTCGGCTGCCCTATTCCTTATCCAGCCAATCCTTGGGCTCTTTCTTGTGTAGCATTTATTTTCTTGATCATTGGTAGCATTGAATTGCTGGTGAACATTTGTACTCCAAAACTTAGACCCCAGGCATGTGTAAATAAATGTAACACACACGCACACACAAACACACACACAATAGGCGCTTTGTTCTAATTTTTAAATAGAAAAACAATTCTTTCTGAAGGCATTGTCTTAGGAAAAGCAGTCTGCGGAGAACACAGCTGGCTTTTGAAAACTGAACTTCTACTGAAAATTTCCTGCTATTATCTTGACAATCTTATAATAATCAAAGCATTTGAGTATTAGGTATGACAAAGCACACTCACCGCAGGGGCGAGAGGCGCAAGGCCGTAAGTGGGAGGGGGCAGCTGACAGCTCTGCCCCCCGGGGCAGCCGTAGTTATTTAGTGTTCTCATACTGGGAGGCTCCGTTTTGCTTGGCTTGCGCGGAGCTACTGGGTGTGTTTGTTCCTCTTGGCCAAACCATCGGGGTCGTCCCAGCAACAGCCTGCAACACTTCAAATGTGGGCTCGTGCTGATAACGGCCTAAGGGTAGGGTTTTTGTTTTGCCTGGAACACAGCAAATTAACTCTTACACTAAGGGAGGCTTTGGGATTTTGAACAGAATTTATGTCAAGATTGTATTAAAATATTTAGTAGGTCTATAGTTTTTCTCATTGACTACGTGTCTCTTCACAACAAATAGGGACGACACACCCACTCAACGGTAGAGACTGGATAGCTCGGAGTTGCCACGTGCTGATGCCCCATTCTATTTGTTTTCTACTTTGTGGCTGGATACCTCTTTTTTTTTTTTTTAGTGGATTTAATGCTTTTATATAAATTTCTGCTCAATATCAGGCGGGATTTGAAGCTGTCATGTTAGAGATGCTCTATAGAAGGGACAGATGATTCTTTCAGTAATTTCTACTCTTACATTTCTCTGGTATCAATGCAGCGGGTAGGTAGCCTTCCTGAAGTCTGTAAGGCATGGTCACTTGAAAATTGATCCATGAGCTATGGCACATAATGTACTCTGAGGAGGATTTGTCTTGGTGTGTACCACATGAAAGCTTTTGTTACATTGTTATAACATTGTACTGTACGAACATCTGAAGGATAGTTGTTACAATGAGCTCCAGAGTATTTCTGAGAGAGAAACAGAAAAAAAAAAAGATTAATACCCTTTCTTTGAAAAACTGATTTAGATTAGAAAATGAGGACTTACCCAAGGTAATGAAGATAACAGTGTAGTGTTAAACTAGGATGATCTGACCACCATGTGTTTTTTGATTATCATGGGGTGTCTCCAAGGCATAATTTTAAAAAGAACAAGAAATATTAGCAAAGCTGATAAGCATTTGGTCCTTTGTTTTTATTCATTTTACTCTGAGCAGTGGGAAGCTCTCACAAAAAAATGCCTAGCTTAAAATACCACATCACCATGGGAAAGTGGATATTTCAGTTACTTCTTTTCTTTTTTCAACTGCTGAATTTATTTTAGGAATTTGAAGGCTTTCTTTTACCTGTTTATAAAGGGATGGTTTTCTTTTGACCATATGTGAGATCAGAGTTTAAGCAATACGAGCTCATTAAGAAATGCCAGGTTGTGGTTTGAAATGCCCCTTGGAGATTTCTGTAACTGCAGGGGTCTTGTCTCTTCTTTTGGACTCCAGTGACCTCAGGCATGAAGGTCAGAGGGCATTGTGGTATTCTGTGCACTTCTATCATTTGCATTTGTCCTCAGGATGGTGAAAGAGTTATCAATACCAACCTTCATCTCCAAGTTGGGGTGACGGAGCATTTGAAGGTGAATTGTTATTATTAGTATATTTCTGCTTAGTCCCCATGGAGAACAAAGGCTCTTTAAGGAAATGGGTCCTGACCAAATATATGACCATTATCATGATAACAAAGAACGTAGTTTAGGCTAAGGAGCAGACCATCGAGGTTCACACACTACTTTCTTTGTATGTGTGGATGTGAGCGTATGTATAAAGTGCCGGGCAGGCAAACAATGGCTTAAGGAGAGCATGAGGGAAATCTCCCTCTGTAAGAACTACACATGCTGAGGTGGACATTATGTCTGGATGTGTGTACCTCTACAAACACCCAAAGATATCTAATTATCAATTCTAAAAGAGATGTGAAACAGACCCATAGACTATTGCATGTGATGTTTGCATTTTTAATTTTTAATTTTTAAAGGCACAATGTTGCAAACAAGTCTAAGGAAAGTAAGAGAAGCAAAAAACAAAACAAACAAAAAACAGTTGCAGAGAGACATTAATAATTGAATTAATTCAGCCTCAAGATGATTTAAAAGTTCTTAGAGAACTTTATTGGGGAAAGTATAAGATAAGAACTTGTGGGGAATTTCCACAAGTTACATTTGCTAAGCCCTTGTGATAAGTATAGTAAAATTGTCATCTAAAGGTTGATGCATAACATGTGTAGCAGGGCCTCGGTTCCTTCCGAGGAGCTCACTTCTTTTGTGAAGCCTCCCTGGGCAACATCGTGTTACTTTACAGAGCTGAGGCAGCACGGACGTCACAGCAGCAGGAGGCAGCAGCTGCGGCGTGGGCTCTGGAGCTGGTCACCCTGGACTCAGTCCCAGCTCCCCCAGTTAGCAGTTGCATGACCAAGGACAAGTTATCCCTCCCTGTGCCTTGGTTTCCTTATTTGCAAAATAAGATTATTATGAAGATTAAGTAAGTTCACATACTGGGGTGGGCAAAAGGAGGTTTATGATCGTTTGTACGGAAAAAGACGTGCAGGTTATGATTATTACGGTAGTCTTATTAACTCAAAGAGTGTCGCAGTGGCACAGTGCACTTAGGGACAAGCTCATAAGTGCTCAAACTACCGACCTTCATTAACGATAACACAAGGATAAACCCCGTGATTCACAAACTCACAAGTGGAAAACTACTTCTGCCCACTCCCGCGTGTATAGGGTGTTTTAGCTCTCTCTGCCTCGTTTCTGTTTTAGAGATAGTAATCGTACTCCTCCCATATGGTTACTGTTAGGATTTAATGAATTAATATTGTATATGTAAAGTGCTTAGAGAAGTGTAAATTTTAGCAATTTTTATTATTCTACATAATAAAGACCAGACATTATGAACCTTGATTCAGTTCTTTTAGAAAACATACACAGCTAACTTCTTTCAGAGATATTTTTAAATTTATTTTTTATTTAATCTTTATTGTATATTTCCATTATTTTTCAGCTTCCTTAAACCCCCTACCCCCCAGCAGTCACCACGCCATTGTCCATATCCATGAGTCCTTTCTCCTTTTTGCTCAGTCCCTCCCTGCCAATAGCTGTCATCTTGCTCTCTCTGCTTCTGTCTCTATTTTGCTTGTTAGCTCAGTTTGTTCATTAGATTCCACATATGAGTGAAATCATACAGTATTTCTCTCTCTCTGACTGCCTTATTTCACTTAGCATAGTGTTCTCCAGGTTTATCCACACCGTTTACCCAAAAGGGTAACATTTTCTTCTTTTTTATGACCAAGTAGTAGTCCATTGTGTAAATGTCTCAGAGCTGCTTTCTCTTTAGCTTGCCAGCCACGCTCCTCTCTCAGGATGTTTGCATCTGTGATCAGTTTGGCTTTGAAAGCAATTTTTTAGATATACTTCCTTTTGCTTTCTGCTCAAATATCACCCTTCTCAGAGATCCCTTGTCTTGGACACTCTATAAAATAGCTCATGGTGCTCCCCTTTCCCTCACCTCACATTCCTGTCCTCTTAGTTCAGCCTCATTTCTGCAGGTGAGAGCTTAAATAGCCTCACATGTTCTGGTCACTCGACATGATCCGTTGTTGTTCTTGTTGTTGTCTGTTTCTTGTCTTTCTCTCCCCATCAGAATGAATGCACTGTGACATCAGGACTTGGTTCTGTTCACCACTGTACCACTGGCACCCAGAACAGTGCCGGGCATGTAGTAAATGCTAAATGCTAAATGCTAAAACAAACAAACAAACAAAAAAAAAACAGTTGAATAACTGAAAGAAAGAACAAATAAATAATGAAATTACAATGTCATAGTGATTCTTACTTTATTGCTTGTAAATGATGTTGGAAGGATGACTGATCTGAATTCCTTACTCAGCCTGCAGAGAGTTGGACTTGCTCAAGTTTTCCAGTTTCATCGGTTGCCTTTTCCTTCCCTTTTCTGTCTGGGACCCACGTTATGACTGCTGTGCTCTGACAACTCAGAGATCCCAGAGGTGCTGTGGATACACGGAACTGTAGTGCACCTCTGTGCCTTTGCTCATGCTCTTCCCTCTGCCGGGGAGGCCGTCCCCCTGCTCTTGCTTCTTCACCTGAGTAACTGTGCTGGCCCTTCAAGATTTGGTTTGGACCTCATCTTTTCGTGGAAGTCCTGCATGACCTCCCTGGCTGGGGAAGCTGCTTCTTCTCTGGGCTTTAATAACACTCTGTGAATTTTAAATATCTCTTTATGTGACTTCTTGCTTAGAAGCTACTTGATAATAAAAATTAGCCATTCATAGTTTTATGTTCCTAGGCATCCATAGTCCCTGGCATGTAATAGAGACTCAATGAATATTTGTTGAACTGAAAGAAAATATGTTTGAAATTTTGGACAATTTATTCATTAATTTATCTGAACTGCATGCCCTCAAAATTGACAACTAAGCTCTGGTAAGTTTTATAAGATCTTTAATCCATGAACAAAGGCAGATGTTTTCGTGGTTATTTCATTGTTTTTCATTCTTCAAAAGTAAACATGTAAATTGCTTTGAGAGAGAGGAGAGGTCAAGCGACATGAATGAAGGAGAGACGGAGAGGCACGGACGCAGACTGCCGGGTTTTCCCGTTGCACATCTCGGCTGTCTGGGGCTGTTCGTTCAGTGGTGGGTTCTTCTTGCTTTTGCTTCTTCTCTGTTGGTGTGTTTCCTGAGAACCAGTCCCTGGAGATGAGAAAGGGCTTTGAGTAAAATGTGAAGTTATCTTTTTAAATTATGAAACTACGTTGGTAAAAGATTCAGACCAAAAGAAGATTGGGGATTATGTGTGGCTTTCATTTTTATTGGATGTTTTGGGTTCTTTTTACTGTGGATAATTGAGAGTTGACTGAACATGTCAACTACTCAACTAAATATAACCCTCTGAGGAAAATTTATTCTTTGCACTCCTTTGCCTTTTTATTGTGATGAAAAGAGAATAAAAAAACAACCCGGAGACTCAACGGGCTGTAACTTTAATAGGTCATTCCCGCCAGTGCTTACCTTCACAAAATTCTGATAACGCAGGGAAGTCAACACAGTGATCAGCAGCAGTGATGAGATTTTTTAGCAGCATTAACCGTCATGACCTAGCAAAATGAAGGAAAATGGTTTAACAGAACTGTCAGCTTCAATATAGCTAATAAAGGCACAGATAAATGTTTATTACATACCGGAGACAGATCATTTCTGTACAGAAATTGAGGATGACCTTTACTGATAACTCTTATCTGCCTGATATTCTGAGAGAGAGGGACAGGGAGAAGGAGAGGGAGAGAAGCATATTTGCTGATACTTATGGAAGGAGAAATTATCATGTGCAAATAAAACATTTTAGCAATGATTATTGCAAGTCACCCTCTTGCCCTCACCTCCACCTGCACAGACATAGCTCATGGAGGTAGAATATAGATTCTCTGCTAGGGGACCAATTGTGCTTGAGAGTGGAGTTGGTAAATTCAAGGGGAGTTCCTCCTAAACTCACTGTGTCTTAAAAAGCAAAGGATAACATGGATAAAAATACAGCAATAACATTAACTTTTAATTTCTTCTAAGATATTACAAAGATTTTATAGTAATATGATAGTCTTTTAATAAAATGATCTCAATTATAACTAGGAGTTTCAGAAAAATTAGTAATAACAAATCTGTGTTCATTCTTCCATGATAAGTTCCAATTATGGAATTGATATCCATAATGTGTTTAGAACTTTTGAAAGGCATTGCTATTTAAATACCATTACTTATGGATACCAGTATTTTTGTTAAATCTTATTATATTTTTCCTGGAATAGTTCTATATATCCAGTGGCTGCTAGATACATTTTAATTAATGATAGTATTTATGACACAGAGGAAATCTTTTTAGACACTTGGAGATTTTTCTACATAATCTTATTTTGATATACTCATATGTTTATATATAGGGCTAGTTTCACTCTACACTTAACTTTTTCTCAGAAATCATGAAACCCAACATGCCTAGTGAATTAGAAGTGGGAAGAACAGACATGTAGTGACTTGAACTCATTTGACATTGAAATGAACAGTTCTTGTTTTTAAATTAAATTTGATCTAGTAATAGTCATGGCACAAAACTTCTTATCCCCCTAGCTTTATGCCTTTAATTAAGGGTTTTATTTTTCTCCTCTGCAGAGACTCACTTATTTTTTCCACTTTTTAAATAAGCCTATAGGCAACTGTTTTGCACACCTATATGCAGAAGCTCTGCCAAATGGGTTGGGGGTATTTAGGAGCCATTATTAGCAGTTTGCACTAAGAAAAAGGAAGTATCTTATCTCTCTGTCTCTCTCCCCCTCTCCCTCCCTTTCTCTAGCTGCAGCTGTCACGCTTTCCCTTGGCCCATTTGAGCTGCTCTGAGCCACTAAATCTGCCACTATTAAGACAGAGATGGGTTTTCCAGAATGTCATAGGGGGCTTGTTTGGCATTTAACATTGAATATAGACTCCATGGAGGCTGAAAAAGATGAAACAAGCAGTCTTCCAGATGAGGTAAAACAACAGTTCGTGCCTCGTCATAAACACATCACTTTGTGCCTCTGACCTAGTCCCCACACCAGGGTTTCCAGGAAGTACTGTTTCTCTCTTGACAAACAGGAACTGTTGGTGACACACACACACACACACACGCGCGCGTGCGCACACATGCACACATGCACACAAACACGGACACAACCATAAACCCACAGAGGATGAGGGAGAGTGAATGCAATCATCAGACATAGAAATCTGTCAACTCTCTTTGATCTTAATCCCTGAATTAATTTAGAAATTTTAAGTTTGCAATTACCTGATAGAAGAAAGGAAATAGCAGGGTCTTTTAACTATTTTTGTCTACAATCTTAAACTACCATTTGCTGAAATTATAGAGAACAGTAAAGATAAAGCTGTAATTTGATGGTTATACTTTGATAAATAATTATACTACTGTAAATGTTTCTTACTAGAATAACATCTCTTTTAGATTCATAGTTTTCTTTGGGGCTCAGATTTGGTGTCTCAAGCAAGTTACCACAGGAATGAGATTCACTATTTTTAGTGCTTATGTGAAAACTCAAAGCCTTGGGAATCTATTTGGATTAGTTAATTTTTGAAAGATTCCCCCTGCCCCAAGGGGTGGTTTATGAGTATGTCCTTTGTCAGGACAGGTGAGTCGGCCAGTGCATAGGTCTGATACAGAGCAAGGTGACTCGGGTTCTGGTGCCGTGTTTGTGATAAATATTAACCAAAAAGTATGTTTGCTACATGTGCTGGGTACACAGTCCTTATGTTTTTACTTTACCAGCACCTAGTAGGCCCTTATTACAGGCTGTTTTAAGCTACACACAGTAATGCACCTAATCCTAATAATATTCTTATTTTAAACATGGGAAAACCGAGGCACAGAGTCGCAGGTAATTTGCTCCAGGTTATACAGTTAACACGTGGTGGAACCAGGGTTTTACCCAGGTTGTCTGACCCCAGGGAGCTATTCCTCATCACTGCGCTTTGCTGCCTCTCATGTTCCAAGGGCTTGGAATTGGGTGGTTATGTAGTAGAGAGTCCATGTGGCTTTGAGACGTGTGGTCCGAGTAGCAATTTGTTTGTAACTGGTCATATGAAGTGATTGGAAGACGTTAACTGGCTCTTATTCTCCTAAAGCCTGAGGGAGGAAAGGAAGGCAAGTCTAAATAAGACACATTTATCCAATTGTTTTAGTATCATTTGTTGAGAAGTATCAACTTTGTTGTTAGTGTCATTAGTATTATTTCCCACTGATTTGCCTTTATTAAGTCTTTGTCAAAAATTATAGAACCATGTACGTGTGGATCTGTTTCTGGACTTTGTGTTCCCTTGCATCGATCGATCTGTCTATAATCACTTTCTTTGTTGTTATCACATTATGATAAACTTCAGGTAGTTAGTGTTTTGCATTTGTTTTTCTTTTCAATTTTGTTTTGGATTTTTAGGTCCTTTGCATTTCTAAATGAATTTGATATTAGCTTGTCAATTTGTACAAGAGCTCTGCTGACATTTTGGTAAAATTGACATTAAAAATATTGAATCTTCTGATCTATGATCTATACAGCAAATCTTTCCATCTATTTAATGCCAAAACTTTTAACATTTATGGAGTTTAGTTTATCAAATTTTTCTCTAGTAATACTTTTGTGTCCTAAGAAAACCCTGCAATGAAGGTCATGATTTTTTTCTTTTACAAGTTTTGTAGCTTTGAGTTTTACATTTAAGTCTAAAATACATTTTAGTTTAAAATTTGTGTGACATAAAGGATGAAGCTCACTCTTCCACCTTTGAGAGTGAACTCCTGCAGCAGTGTTTGTTGAAGGGGCCGTCCCTATCCATCAGACTACGTGGACACGTGGTTGGAAATCTATTCACATGTAGTTCATTTCATGGACTGACTGTTCTAGTCCATTGAACACTATATTAATATTACTGTATTGATTCTTGATAGCTTAGCTTGACAGTGAATCTTGAAATAAGGTAGAATGTCTTTCAACTTACTCTTTTTCAAAATTGCATAAGTATTCTAGGTTCTTTGTATTTTTATAAGTTTTAGAATTAGCTTGTAAATTTCCAGAAATAGGCCCAATAGGATTTTGTCTAGGATTCTGTCAAAGGTATAGATCAATTTGGGGAAGATTTACATCTTAAAATATAGAATCTTTCAATACATTGTCATGTTATATTTTATGCCTTTAAAATTTTCTTTAATTTTCCTGAATGCTGTTTTTGTTATTGTCACTGCATAGGTAGTTCACATATTTTGTTAAATTTATCATTAAGTAATTTATGTTTTAATATATTGTTATACATAGAATTTTAAAAAATGTAATTTTTAATGTTTATTGGGAGTATTTAGATATACAGTGCTTTTTATATATAGATCTTGTATATTGTGACTCAATCACATTAGCTCTATCATCATTATTATTTTTTAGATTCTGCAGGATTTTCTATGTACACAATCATGTGTGCAGAGAAAATTTTACTTCTTTCTTTCTCCTCTGCAGGTTTAAAAATTTTTTTTCTTGTCCCATTTCTTTGGGTATGGCCTCCAGGACAGTATTAAACAGTAGTGAAAGGAGAGAGTAACCCTGCCATGTTTTCTGACTTAGGGAGGAAAGTGTTCGGTCTTCTTCCATTAAGTGTGATGTTACTTGTAGGTTTTTAAAATGGGTTTCCTTTGTCAGGTTGAAGAAGATTCTTCTATGAGCTTGTTGATAGTTGTTTTTTTTTTTAAATTCAATAGTACTTTTTACTTTTATTTATGTATTTTTAAAAATATACAATCTTTATTATATTTTCTCCATTACAGTTTAGTCCTCTTATACTCCCTCCCTCCAGCAATCACCACACTATTGTCCATGTCTGTGAGTCCTTTTTAATTTTTAGCATGTTTGTGTGTAAATAGTTTTTTTACATGATTATGTATAGAATTTTGTCAAATGGATTTGCTACATCTATTGGTATAACTATATAATTTTTCTCCTTAGTGCCTCAGTTTGGTTAAGTAAATTGAAAATTTTCAAATGTTAAATCAATTATACATTTTTTGGATTAATCCTACTTGGTCATGATTATTAACTTTTAAAAATATTAATGCATTTTATTTGCTTAAATTAAGATATTTTGCATCTATATTCATGAGAGTTTTAGTCTGTGTGTCCTATTTTTGTAACGACTTTGGTTTGATATTAAAATAATGCTGGCCTTTTCAAATGAGTTTGTATGTGTTCCCTCCTTCTCTATGTTCTAAGATATTTTCTGTTCCTTTGGAACAATTTCATCCTTAACTGTTTGCTAGATTTCAGCTAGTAAAGTTATTTGGCCTTGTAGTCCTCTTTGTGAAAAAGTTTTTATTTATAAATTCAATTTCTGTACTAGCTATAGGCCTATTTTTGTGTCAGTGTTGGTAATTTCTGTTTTTCATAAATTTGTATCTTTTATATACATTATTGAATTTACTTGTGTTTTTTTTATGTTTTTGATTAGTCAAGTTAGAGGCTTTTCCAAATTTTTTAAAGACAACCAACTTTTGTGTTTTATAATTTTTCAGATATAGTCTAATTGATTTAACATATCAATTTTTGTTTCCTTTTTTCTGTATTTTTGTAGCTAATATGCTATTTGATTTTAGTTTCTTAACATGGAATTTCAGATAATTCATTTCAGACTTTTTTTTTCCAACATAAGCATTTCAAACAAATTCCCTGTAGGCACTGTTTGAGTTGCATCCCCCAAATTTTGATGTGTTTTGTTTCTATCATGTAAAATAGTTTCCAATTTTCCTTTTTGCCCTGTTATTTGAACCATGGATTATTCAGAAGAGTTTTATTTAATTTCCAAATATTTGGGCATTTACATGTTTTTATTTTTATTTTTTGGATTTTATTTATTTTTAGAGAGAAGGGCAGAAAGGGAGAGAAACGTCAGTGTGTGAGAGAAACATCAATTGGTTGCCTCTCGCAGGGTCCAACTGGGGACCTGGCCCACGATCCAGGTGTGTGCCCTGACTGGGAATCAAATCAGTGACCTTTCGGTTCACAGGTTGACATTCAATCCACTCAGCCATACCAGTCAGGTCTATTTACATATTTTTAAAATTGATTTCTGCTTTAATGCCAGTGTGGTCAGAGTACATACTCTGTATGATTTCAATCCTTTTAAGTTGGTTCAGGCTTGCTTTCTTGGGCTGAGTAATCTGTAATGTCTGTTATTATGTCATGCTGGTTGATTGTGTTGTTCAGTCTCATACAACCTCATTTTTTGTGTCTATGTATTATCAGTTTATGAAGTGAACTATTGAAATCTCCAACTATATCTGTGGATTTGTCTTTTTCTTTACAGTTCTTTCAGCTTTTAAAGTATTTTGAAACTTACTTAAAGCATAAACGTTTTATATTGCTGTCTTCTTTTTTCAAGTTTTTAATAATTCATTTTTTATTGTATTTTTTGTTACCATTTATCCCCCCATACCCTCTCTTACCCTCACCCAACCCTCCTCCCCTCCCCTGCAATCTTCACCCTATTGTCGGTGCCATGAGTTCTCTTCCCTTTTTGCTCCATCCCTCCAACCCCACCCCCACCCCCAGAGCTGTCAGCCTGCTATCCATGAGTCTCTCTGTACTTTGCTTGTTAGTTCAGTTTGTTCATTCTATTTAAGATAACTAACCATCAGAGAGATGCAAATTAAAACCACAATGAGAGATCACCTCACACCTGTCAGAATGGATATCAATAAATCAACAAACAGTCAGTGCTGGTGATGTTGTAGAAAGAGGGGAACACTTTTGCACAGTTGGTGGGAATGCAGACTGGTGCAGCCACTGTGGAAAGCAGTATGGAGTTTCCTCAAAAAATTAAAAATGGATCTGCCTTTTGACTCAGCAATTTCACTTCTGGGACTTTATCCCCCCCCAAAATATTAAAGACTGATTATTTACAATAGCTATGATTTGGAAATAGCCCAAGTGTCCGTCAGTAGATGAGTGGATATAATAGTTATGGTATATTTATACAATCAAATACTACTTGGCTATAAAAAAGAAGAAAGTTATGCACTTTGTGACAGTATGGATGGACCTAGAGAGCGTTATAATAAGTGAAATAAGCCAGTCAGAGAAAGACAAACTGTTGTCTTGACTAGTTGACACCTTTGTTAGTTTGAAATGCCCATTTTATATTCTGTCATATCCCTATTCCTGAACTGTACTTTTCCTAGTATTAATACTAGCTACTTTGGTTTTCTTTTAATTTAGTGGGTGCATGTTTTCTATTTTCTATCCTTTTACTTTTAATCTGTGTTCGTATTTTATTTTATTTTTTTGGTGTATAATGAAAATATAATTGATATACATTATATTACTTTCAGGTATACAATGTAATGAGTCAATATTTTTATGAGGTCTGTTCAGAAAAAGTCCAGCCACTGTTAATATAATGAGAATGTTTTCTATAACATTGATGTAACCTGACAACCAAGGAGAGTGGACTGGAATGAACATGTGTGAACAATGACAACTTCACTGTGTTGGTCAGTGGGGGTGGTAGATGCTATTGAGTGAGCATGTGCACTGGGTGGCCATCACATTCAAAATGACTGAGTGAGTAGAGCAATGATTCTGCATCAAATTTGGTGTTGAGCTTGAACATTCCTCCACAGAAACAATTCTGATGATTTAGGACACAGCTATGGGCAACTGGTGAGTGGCAACTTCATCACAACAATGTGCTCACTCATGCATCATGTTCCATGCAGAGCTTTTTGGCAAAACATGAAAACACCAGGTGACTCTACCTCCCTACAGCCCAGATTTGGCGACCTGCTACTTCTGGCTTTTCCCAAAACTAAAATCACCTTTGAAAGGGAAGACATTTCAGACCATCAGTGAGATTCAGGAAAATATGATGGGGATGCTGATGGTGATTGGGAGAACTGTGTGAAGTGCCAAAGTGCCTACTTTGAAGGGGACTGAGGGGTCATTGTCCTGTGTACAATGTTTCTTGTATCTTGTGTCTTCTTCAATAATGTCTCTATTTTTCATATTACATGGCTGGATACCTTCTGGACAGACCTCATGTACATTGTGAAATTATCACCACAGTAAGTCTAACATTTGTCAGCATATGTATTTACAAAAAATTTTTAAATCTATATCCCTTAGCGACTTTTAATATGCAAAACACTATTATTAACTTTAGTGACCATGCTATACATTATATTCCTGTGACTTACTTATTTCATAAATGGAAGTATATATCTTTTAAATGCCTTTAACAATTTAACCCATTACCTACTGTCTACTTCCAGCAACCACCAGTCTGTTCTCTGTATCTATGAGATTTTATTTTTTAGATTCCACATGTAAGTGAGATTATATGGCATTTTTCTTTCTTTATCTGACTTATTTCACTTAGCACAATGCCATTAAGGTCCATCCATGTTGTCACAAAGGGCAAGGGTTCATTCTTTTTTATGGCTTAAATATTCCAGTATAGATATACTACATTTTCTTTATGTAGTCACCCATTGATGGACACTTAGGTTGCTTCTATGTCTTGGCCATTATAATAATACATAAATAATAATAAATATATAATACTAACAATTGATGAATAATAATAAATAATAATAAACAAATAATGCTACAGTAAACATGGGGGAACATGTATCTTTTTGAGTTAGTGTTTTTATTTTCTTTGGATAAACACTCAGAAGTAGAATCCTGTATCATATGGCGTATATATTTATCATTGTTGAGGAGCCTCCATACTGTTTTCCACAGCGGCCGCACCAGTTTACAACCCCACCAACACTGCACGAGGGGTCTCTGCTCCACTTCCTCACCGACACTTATTATTTCCTGTCTTTCTGATAATGACCATCTAACAGGAGTGAAGTGATATCTCATTGTGGTTTTGATTTGAATTTCTCTGGTCATTCGTGATTTTGAGTATCTTCTCATGTACTTGTTGGCCATTTGTATATCTTCTTTGGAGAAATGTCTATTCTGATCTTCGTCCCCTTTTAAAAATCAGATTGTTTGTTTTTTGCTGTTGCGTTGAATGAGTTCTTTATATATTACCCCATATCAGATATGTAATTTTCAAATATTTGAAAATACGTAGTAGGTTGCTTTTCATTTTGTTCATGGTGTCCTTTGCTGTGCAGAAACGTTTTAGTTTGATGTGGTCCAACTTGTCTATTTTGTGTCTTCACATTTTAAGTTCACTTTCTGTACACAAATATGGTTTTGTTTTAATTTTTATTCAGTTTGAAAATCTTTGCTTTTTTAGTGGAAACTTTAGATAATTTATAATTAATATAATTTTTAATATGTTTAGGTTAGTTTTAACACCATATTTTCTTTTGTTTCATATGTCCTTTTGCTCTTTTCTATTTCTGTTTGAATTAGTTTAGATGAATATTTTGTAGATATATTTTTGTATTGTTGACAATATGTTTTATTTCACTTAGTTTGTGCATTATTTCCCTCATTACAATATGCTTTCAAAAATATTAGTTCTTTTTATATATATCATTATAAACTTAGAGCTGTACGCTTCTATTTTCCTCTTCAATTTTTTGTTCTATTGTACACTTTTCCCCATATTATGAACTTTAAAATACTGTTACCATTTTAAAAAACATTCACTTATTACTTAAAGAAACTTTAAAAATCACTGAAATAGCTGTTATATTTACCACATATATACCACATTGGAGTTCTTAGATTTCTTTGTGTATATTGGACTTTGTATAGTTTTATTTTCTTTAGCCTGAAGAATTACTTTTAACATTTTTAATGGAAGTTTGATGCAAAAAAATTGTCTGAAATTTATTTTTTTCTAAAATATACTTCTTTTGCATTCATTGCTGAAGATATTTTTCCCTAGATATGCAGTACTAGTTTTACTATTTTTTGTTTCAGCAGTTTAAAAATGACATCACATTGCCTTTTGGATTACATTGCTTTCGATGTTTGAAGTTATTTTTTTCTTTGTTCCCTGTTTTATGTAATGTCCATTTTCACTGTTGGCATTTACAATTTTCTCTTTATTATTACTTTTCAGCAATTTAATTATGATGTGCCTTCATGTGATTTTGTGTTTATTCTGCTTGTGTTTAATTATAATTTTCATCACATTTTGAAAAATTTTGACTGTCATTTCTTCACATATTTTATCCATCCTACCCTGATGGTTGCTGGGTTAGACACAAAGAAATATCTATGATATGCTGTGACAGAAATAACAGCAGAACAACTACAGTTTTAATACTGCTTCATAATTTTGCAAATTGTTATTCAAACAATTACAAAGACTAGTTTATGCACTGAAATACCTCACAATATAGAAGAGGGTGGTACACACAAAGAAAATATCTGTAATATGTTGTCAGTTTGTCCAGCGGAGGCTTGCATTCTGCACTGAGGGAAAGCAGAAAGTAAAGACCTAACCATTCTGTGATGGGGTGGCTGCTCAGCCAACGTGGCCGCATTTCAGCTCTGTGTTAAAGAATGAATATATACACTTGCTAGAGAAAAAGGGAAGAAAGAGACATCATATACAGAGAAGAACATTTGAAAAGGCTTGAAGTCTTACGGAGGACCTGTCCTTTGGGGAATGGAGAGCCGTTTGTTGGTTTGTTGGGACGGAAGCTGGAGGGCTAGGGGTTGCGAAGAAAGAGGTGGTGAACGTGTGGGTTGGCTCCGGGTTGTGAAGGTCCTTGGGTGCTCTGTTAGCAAATTTGGGTTTTGAAATCGAGCTATGATGTTTTCTTGTTATGATTTATTTTACAAGATATCGAGGAAAGGGTGATTCAATCAAAGCAGTAACACTCTCCGTTTTAGTAACTTTGATACTGAGGTGCTCACAGGGGTTCTCTTTCACTTCCTGACTTCTCAAATCTGTCTCGATTTCGTAGAAACAAATCGCAGTGGGAGAGGCTTTCATTTGCATGTTACAGTCCCCCAAGTGAGAAACAGGTAAGTTAGCAAACTGCCTTAGCCTTACTCACGTGGGGCAGAACTCTGACCTTGCATTTGCAGTTTGGGAGGTTTGGGATGTTGGTGACTTTTTTTAGTTCAATGATTTAGTTGACTGAGCTAGGAAGGGAATATCTGAAACTCACATGGACTCTTGCCAGAAGATTAGTTAAGGAAATATTAGATTTTCCAAATCCAGTCTCTATCACTTTAAAACAGATAATTTAGAGGGGAATAAAATATCTTGAAAATTAATGGCGATTTTGAAATAGAATATTTTGTCAAAATCAAATTCATTTCATTAAATGCTTGAGAAGAATGCAGAGAGTAAATGAGGTATGAATAACTGTAAGATGGGACAATTACCACCTCAGAAACAATATATTTGTAAAGTTAATTCTTCTTGAACATGAACAATCCCCTTACACTTGACCCCTTTCTATTGCCTCTTCCATGCTTGAACTCTCCTTGAACTTTGAAGATCCATCTTGAGAGTATGATATGGCCATCTCTTTTGCATCTGGTTATTTTAGCTCCAATTTGCAGCCCTAAAATGGCAATTATGGTGATATATTGCTGAAGTCACCCGACATGGATTAGTATCGGGATCAGCACATTTATGCGCAGGAGTAGTGAATGGAGACTGCAGCTATGATTTTAAATGACTTGATTAATTCTGAAACAACATTTCAGAGTCCATTAGGTCCAGCAGGTGTTGGGGTGCAGACTGTGTTTTTTTCCTAAGCAGCATATTCGATTAAAATGCCAAAGTATTTTGGATTCATCTATTATCTTTCGGAGAATAGTTTCCTTTCACTCTGCTAAATCCCATTAACACTCAGCACTCCCCCTGAAAGAGATCCTCTCCTTGTTCTGCTTCTACCCAAGTTCTCTTGTGTAAGTTACTGACTGCCAGCTCTGAGCAACTTGAACAATGTGTTCTGTTCTTGTTCAAGGGGGGTATTTACATGACAAAGCTCCTGCTAAAAGCTCTTGCTGATTCAGGTCAGAATGAGGCCAATTGTGCTGTTTATTCTTAGGGCCATTTCATCAGCAACTCGTGTCAAGGTTAGAAATGTGTCTGGTTAATGCCTTGGTTCAGTGCTTGCTTTTACTGCTAAATATACATGTACATGACATTATGTATCTCCCCTCTGCCCTCCACCCCATCTGGATGTCACTCCTCTAATAAATACCACGTAGGGCTGGGTTTTTCATTTAAGTTCTTTGCAGTTTTGAATTCCTAGATTCTTTGTTGATTTTCATGGATTCTAAGGTATCTTTCTTTGAAAAATTCTGACAATGGGCATTTCAGGCTTCACTACTTCCAATTCTTTTCTTTAAAGCATAAAGAACCTATCAATGGCTCAATGGTACAACATTGGTAGAATAATCTCAGAATGTGGTATCAGGGATTGTTCTGTCATCTCTTTCCTTAGCACAATGCAGCTGTCTCTACTGTAGCACACATCAACATGTACTCCAGCTATTTCTGTACTGCTGCATTTGTCCTCCTTAAGAGTCATATTTTATTCTTCTATCTTTGGCCTATTACACATTTATCCACCCATCCCTCCATCCATTCATCTACCCCCCCACTTACTTAACACTTTTAGAGCCTTACATTATTATTTTTGTTGTTATTTGATGAACAATGTGCTAGATATTCAATAAGTACTTTAATTACATTGAAATAAATAGCTCTTAGAAGCCAAACAAAAACAAGTCAAATAATTTTAGTCACCTGAAATTGATGCTTCCCTTATAAGTATGTAATGTAATGAGAATATAATAAATATATAACAATTATGTAGAAATAGGAGGCAAGACACTTGGATATTAGCATCAACTTTCCTCCCACTGTCTGAGTTACTTGAACAAGTCACGTAACCTCTCTTTGTCAACTTTTTCATTGTAAAATATGGATGAAACTATTTTCTCTACCCAACTTAATGGTGCTGCTGTGAAAACATTTTAAAACCATCCAAAACTATTATTTGGTGTGATTATAAGGACGATAGTTGAAAGTACATGGCTATGTTTCAAATGTGGTGTGCCTGGGAATAATGTCTTCCATAGCAAGAGAGTTAATGTTCATTACGGGGCTAGCATACATTAATTGATACAACTATTCTGCTGTTCCAACCTCCAAATTATAAATTTATGTATACACTTAATGTGCTGGCCACTATAAATTTTATTCACAAGAAGTAGTCCCCATGTTTAGTAATATCAGTTTAATTTTTTTCTGTTTTACTAAAAGGATCATAGTATAAAAATAGAATACAGATTACTTTGATGTTGAAAACATGGAGGCTGAGTTACCTAATAGTTTTCTATATTTGTTTAAAAATCATTATAATTTCAAAGGATAGTTCATAATTATAGTTTAATGCTTAAGCTTAAAATTGAGACTTTTAAAAATTCTGTTCATCCCTTTTTTCTTGCAAATTTTTAAACAACTGAGAGATAGGAGATAGGAGTCAGACAAATAGGAATCCTTATTACTCATAACAGCTGAATTAGTGAGTATTACTTTAGATGTACAGCCAGAGAGGGCTTGCTAACATATCACCGTGGAAGAGGTTGTTTCCTCTCTCCTCAGAACTACAGCCCCCAGCTTGCAGAGGTGGGACTTGATCTGCTAAAATATCACTTGCGAGTGACTCAAAAGCTTGCATCCTTCAGTCAAACTGGCTGTTAAAGAGAGGGACCGAGAAGATGCTGAGCTGAACATATTCAGTTCTTCTAAATTTCTCAGTTAGATCAGTCACTCTTCCCATGATGGGAGCAAGTAACTTGTCCATGTTGTGTGCCTTGGGGTAGAGAGTGGAAATGTCCTCCTTTAGATGCAAACATGAGAAGTGTCCTCAACCCATCGTTATCGTCCATTACCCACTGAGCAGACTCCACCACAACAGAAGCTCAGGCTGCATCACCAGAGGCTGTCCAAACCCACTGGACAATCTGAGGAGGAGAGGAAAGACCGTGCCTTTCTATGTGTCTACTCCCACCCTTATCCCCCACTCCATCTTCACTTTTACCAATCTAACCAAGAGTCTGATCCTCTAGTTTAAAAGCAACAACAGAAACAGACCATTTCCTTAACATAGAATAGTCTATCTTTTGCTTTAGGAAGGTGAACTTGTTAGTTGCTAAGGCCTCTTTTTGTTCAAAATATTTAGTATCCAGGTAGGGAAATCATGAAGTTGCTCAAAAATCAGTATCAGTTTTACTCTTTTTTTTTTTTTGGTCAGGTTTTCTTCTTTCTACTTTTGTCCTGGAAATCCAAGGTTGTTGATTTTAAATGGTAGACGATCAGGTACTTCAAATCTCTTAATAGATGTCAATAGTAAATTGGCCAATTACTGATGAAAAGAATAAAAAGTGTCAAAATATTATTCCAGTGCATGATGTTTGGTAAATGTCATCATTTCAGCATTATTTTACTTTCTAAGGCAACACTTTCTTGGATGGGGGAAAAAAGACTAATTGAATTTCACACACTGTGGTCAAACATCTATTATGTGCCAGGCATTGTGCTAAGTGCTGTGGAAGATACAAACACACTAAAACATGAATGGTTACTACCCACTATATGTGAACAACTTCACTCAGAAGCATTTATATTCTAATAGAGATATGCTGAAATAAATGGCAATACTGGAGGCCAAGGACACAGTGCTGGATCCCAAACAAAAAAGAACAAACCCTGAGCCACCTAGATTAAAAATAATGGAAAAGAGACTCCAGTGCTAAAGATTCGTCCTCCAGGTGGTGGGAAGTGTACTGGAACAGAATGAAGCACAGAATCCACTAGAATATTCTACAACTGGACAATAGCACAAAGCCCTAAGTGTCTGAGAGTAACTTTGAATAGCTTAGTTAGTCTTTTGGTTTCAATGATTGTATTGGATGGAAATGTCTCAGGCCTTGGAAGAGTGTGAGAGGAAAGAGGAAGACATATTTTGAATATCTTATCCCTGAGCTTTGAAATGAGAAAAATGGACTTCTTATTCAAACTGAACCGAGATGACCAACCTATTCTGAATAGAAACTGCATAACTTAAACCTAGACATCTTAATGCCACAGGGGGTTTCTATATATGGAATCACTTTACAGAATAAGACACTGTATTATTCTGTCATTGCTTGATTTAAAAAAAAAAGTTTTTGTAAACAAAATTAAGGTTTATGAAATTAAACATCACTCCATCTTCCTGGTTTAGAGACATATGCCCTACTGAAAAGACCAAAACAGGAGCCAAATCTGCCTTGAAGATGACATCAGAAGACTGAATCAGTGGTAGGTAAGTTTCTTATGTGTTTGCTTGCTTCACAAACATTCTTAGCTCCCAACTCATCAGGGAATTATAAAACTCTTAAAGTTTGAAGTATTTAAAAAAATCATCTAACAATAATCTCTCACCCATTTCAGTAATGCCTTCTAAATATCTCTCATAGATGGTCAAACCTTCTGAGGAAATTTGGTAGTTTTAGTGACTCAAAGGTCTTTTTGGGGGGATGTTGAAAATATCTTTTTTTTTTTGGTAAAAATCCAGTACCTTAGAACTTCCACCCTTCAATTTCATTTCTGACCTTTAGACAAATGAAGAGTAAATCTACATTCCCCATCTATACATAACTATTGTGTGTTGGAATAGAACTGTCTTCCCTCAGTTTTTTCTTAAATTTTTTTAACATTTTATTTATTTATCTTTAGAGGGGAAGGGAAGGAGAGAGAGAGGGAGAGAAATATCAATGTATGGTTGCCTCTCATGCGTCCCTTGCCAGGAACTGGCCTGCAACCCAGGCGTGTGCCCTGACTGGGAATCGAACCGTGATTCTTTGGTTCACAGGCCCACACTCTCAGTTTTTTCTTTAAGCCAATCATATGCAGGTCCTTCAGCAATTCTTTGTCTGGCATCTTTTTCCAGGGGCATATCTTAGGAATAATCTTTCTCTGTATTTTTACATTTTTATTTATTTTATTACTACTGAAATTACCATACTCCCACCTCCCCTCCCCTTTATTGGAAAATTTCCACATTTCCCTTCCTACAAACTGTTATAGGATGACTTGGAGGCTCAAACAAGTGTTGGGCTTTGTGTGATCAAACATGTAAAACTCATAAAGTTTTACATATTTGAAAGAGACTTAGAAGGGGAAGCTTTTTTGCTTACATGGATGCTCTGCAGACTGCTATGCTGTACAGGTTGCTTACTTGTTAACTTCTGAGTGGGCAGGAAAATTTGGTAGCCTATTTTCTTAGCATTTAGTATGAATTAGCACAAAACAACTGGTCTATCATGTTCTATGTGGCCATGTATGTGGACCTCAGTGTAGACTTTATGTCTCCTCTTAACGGGTGAAAGCAGGAAAAAATATTTCCAAATGATTGAAACCAACATTTCTTGTGGAAAGATGTTTTATTTTGGGCCTAATTTATCTGTTTTATGACCATATGTATGAATTTTATGAGGCAATTTTTCATTAGCTCATTTTTCTTGAATCTTTATTGCAGAAGAGTTGGAGTGCAAATACCAACGATTATCTAGAAATAGCCATTTGGTTGATGTTGAAGGAATCTCAACTTTTGACTTGGATTCACCAGTCATTAAAACCTACATTTCTGTGAGAGTTTCAAATGACAGCAGGGTCATTTAGGCAACAAAAAAATTTTAAGGATTTCCTTAAAGTCCAGTTTTAAGAGAGAGAGGACTATAAAAGAAACAATGAATGGGTATTCTGAACAGCTAGGGAAACTAATCTATGTACATAGGTGATGTAGGAGTGCCAAAGGTGTGGAGTAGAATGTGAGTTTCTGTGTGGAGCATGAGTCAGGAGGTGATGAGTGAGGGACTGTCTTAGATTCATCAGATGACCATTCCTTACTAGAACTTCTATGGTCAACCCTTGCCCCAAACAACAGCAGCTTGTTAATATGTTTTGCCTGAGAAAACAGGTAACCAAAACTTGACACCCTTCCAGAGAGTGGAGAGTGGGCAGACTTCATGTCTCCATGTACCACAGAGAAGTCTTCTTTTCAAGTTCACACTGAGCTCTTTCAGAGCCCTCCTGAGCTTTCTTCCCTGACCTCCAAACCTCGGAGACACAAGCCTCACGTTAGTGATGTCTGTAATGAATGAAGAGGAGTGGCAACGCCCCATTCCCTGTTCCAGATCTGAAACATTTCCCTGAAATATTTCCTCTGAAGCAGAATTTGACCTCAGCCACACAACATCCTTTGTTCACATTTCTCACTCTGCTCCCTACTAAAGTGGTGCATTTTAATACTGGAAGCTCAAAATGGACTTGCAAATAGAGCAGGTGGATGTACGAATCCTTATTATTTTTTTTAACTCTGTAAATTTCATTTCCTCAGAATGGCTAATTTCTCTCTGCCTAGCAGCAAAAAGAGAGTTAAAGGGATTTTGGTGACATTCCCTTTGTTTAATGAAGCTTGGAGCTATGGGCAACTGCCTTGAACTGCCGTTATTATCTGCATGAGTGAATAAGGGCTGAGGGTCCAGATCTGTGCAAAGACTTTTATTGCAAATAGGCACATTGATCATTCATAATCAGACCTACCAGGTCAGCAGTGCTGTGGCAACGGCAAGCCCTGAAAAAGCTGACCAAGGGAACACTAGTGCTCATGGGTTAATGTAATATTCAAACAGAATGAGATCCTTCTTTCTTTTTTCTTACTAGTGTGTCCCTTGGCTTTCTTCTGACAGAGTAGTGGGAATGAGAACCAACACGCATTTGAACTATGTCCCACATGACCAATCACAGAGTCATCCTCCACTCATCCGAGGTCTACGTGTTTCTGAGCCATTTCCTTTAGAGGTGCATTCCTTCTGTGTAAAGGTTTGTGCTTTAGATTTCCATTACCATACCATTTGGGTATTATGGTGCTGGTTCATGATAAATACATTGCCTTCTGATTCCCAATATTTATTCACCCTAGACTCACCTTCAAAGATACTTCTATTTGATGCTTCAGAGTGACTGTCAAACCACAAGTTTGTTTCGTCATTATTTCTTTAGCAAGTAAGCTTTTAAAATACATTTTTGAATACATAGACATCTTATTTAAAAAGTCAGCTTTATTGTGCTATTGCATTTATGAAAACATGATAAACATTACTATCATGAGCAGTTAGAGAGGCATTTATTCACAGCAGTGTCTTGTGTATTGGATTGTTGACACAATAACACAGAGATCATGGAGAAGGGGTGTGCCTTCTCCTAGGTTATACATTTAGAAGAACTAGATAACACATGCATTTTAGATTTTAGGCCTCCTGATTCAGCCCAAAAGAGCAGCAAAGCTAAGGAGGTATTACTCACTTAAGGGCATGACAGTAGTGGTAGGGATGTAAAATTTGAGCAGTCTGAAATCAAAGAGGAGGATTTTGAAATGAATAGCATATGGTAAAAGCAGCAGAAACTTAATTTGATGTTCTGTGTTCATACAGAAAAATGTTATTGCTAGCCCATTTTGAATGGGATGTGCTTTGTGAATGATTTTTCTATCTGTGATGGATTTGCAATGCTATTTCATAGGCGATCACTCAGTTGACCTTGTGACCAATGGCAGTCATGTGTCAGATGGCTGGCAAGGGTGAGGGGTTTACGGGCTCATTTGAGTGATGAACCCATGAGCTTGTTAGTGTGATGTCCTCATCAGCTATGCTAAGTGAGCACAGAGTGTGTGAAAGGGTTAAGAAGGAAAATGTGACCAATCTGATAATCACTTCTTCAGAGACTTGATATGGGTAGTTATTGGAATTCAACTCAAATCATGATTTTTCCATCTGATGCTGAGACATGAGGAATTATTTTAAATCTAAAATAATAAAATATACACATTTACCTATGAAGCTATTTTTAGATTTTTTTTCCATATTGTCAAATTCAAAATCATTCCAAAATGGTGTTCCCACAAATTTTATCATTGATTTTGTGCTCAGTGAAATATTCATTCAGTACTTAGGTATTGGTAATTTGATTTAAATCATTAATTGAAAGAAGTTGAATCATAGAATTTTGGAAATAAAATGGACTTTATGATTTAATCACTTGCTTTATAACTAAGTAATCTTGAGGCTCAGGAAAGTAAATGACTATCCTGAGGCTACTAGGCTGGGGATTATCAGAGATTTAATGGGCTCCTCATTTCTAGCTCAATGTTCTTTATCTTACTCTCTACAATAATTTGTATTTTTTAGGTTTCTTTCTTTCTTTTTTTTTAAACAAATGAGCATTCATTTCTGGTGCGAAAAAACTTGAATATAGCCATTTTGGTAAACATGGTAATTTTGCATAACATTCATACCATTTTTTATGTGTCTTGTCACTTATTTGGCTAGCAAACTGATACAATCTATTTTTCAATACATTTTGTGTCTTTTTAAAAATGTTGTATTCATAAAATATTTCATATGTATAGAAAAGTTTTAACAGAACAACAAACTCCCAATGTCTTTACCTAGCTTCCACAAGTATTACTATTTTATCTTATTTGCCTCATTCTCTATTATATATCCTTATTATTATTATTTATTTCTGAATCATTTAAGATTGTTGCAGATATTGCCCCTTAGTATTTCAGTGTGTTATTTCCTAAAAACAAGGTCACTTTCCTACATAAACACAGTATACAATCAACAACCAGGAAGTAAGCAGTATACAATTCCACCATTAATCCACATACGTACGCCATTCAGATTTTACCATTTGTTCCAATTACAGACTTTGGATTTTCAGGATCCAGATGAGACTCATGTGTTACCTTTAGCTTTTATGACTCTTCAATCTTCTTCAGTCTGGACCTTCAGCGTTCTCTTGTCTGTCAAGACCTTGACTTTTTTGAAGAGTTACTTTTGGTCAGTTACTTTGTAGAATGTATCTCCACTGGGGTTTGTCTGAGGTTTCCGGCTGACTAAGGTTAGGTTATGAATGTTTGGCAGGAGTGCAACAGAAATGGTGCTGTATTATTTTCAGAATATAATAACAACAGGGTTCTTTGTTACTGGTGGTGTGCCCTGTGATCACTCGGTTAAGGTGTTATCGGCCAAGCTTCTCCACTGTAAAAGTATTTTGTACTTATTAAATAATAAGCAACTAACAAATATTCATGGGTAGACAGACATTTCCTTATCAAACTTTTGTCTGTTAATATTAATCTCATTGATGATGTTATTCTAAAACTATTTTTTCATTGTTGCTAATTATTTTCTAATGCCAAGATTCCTTCTATATTGTTAATTGACATTTGACTCTAAACAAGACTTTTCCCATCTCCTGCATTTTTTAATTTAATAATCATGTGTTGATATCAGTATGAACTCAAGGATATCAGTTTTATTCACTGGGTTATAATTTTCTACAGTCATTTTTATTTTGATATTCTGTTACATTTTTGCCCAGAGTGAGTTCCTTTAAACAAAATCTTGTGTTTTCTTTACAAATACCCTTCATTTTGGGGGTAATAAGGCACTTTGTTACTTTCTGACAGGCCAAGATATCCCAGGATTATCATGGACCATTTTTATCCTGGCCCTGAAATCAGCCAATTCTCTAGGGAACTTTCGGTTTTCAGTGGAGGGTGGTATTTAGAAACCAAGATCTGTGCACTAAGTGTGTTATTTGTTATAGGGCATTATCGTTTATGGGTCCTCTCAGTAAAAAAAAAAGACCTAGGAAATATATATGTGTGTATGTGTATGTATATATGCATATATTCACACTCACATACATATACACATGTATTCATAAAAACATGCATATCTACTTCTATATCATTGTATCTATCATCTCTATTATCTATCTTAAAAAAGAAACTTGAATACTTACACTGATACCCTTAATTCCAATGAAAATATAATGGGGAATGAATACACTATACTCTTATATAGCTACTCATATTAATCGTAGTACATATTAAAACCACCTTGTTACTCTGATTTTTCCCTCAAAGCTAGAGTTTATCAGTTAAAAGTTTCTTTTCTAAGTATACTTTACTAGAATTAACAGGTTCAGTTCCTGTGTAAACCTCAGAAACAGTCTGACTTTGGAGTCTCAACAACTCAAGGATGCTGTCCATCCAGACCCACCGTGGGACCAGCAAGGGCACTGCCCAAGCGTGCACAGCCCCTCCCTCTCATCTCTTTGTTCTGCTTTCCCTCTCCTCCCTCCTTGTAAAAACCTCTGCCTGCACCGAGATGTTAAGTTGTAACCATAATTTAGTATCTTTAATCAACCATGTGCTTCAGTTCACAGAGTTGTGAGTTACACTGGCACTGGCCGTAAACCACAGGTGTCCAGGGAAGGCAGGAAGCTAATGCAAATAGAGACAAAACATCAGAATCAAGGGAGTGAGCTTGGGAAGAAGCTGTGTGAGTACCATCCCCCCTTATTCCCAAGAAAAACAGCACATTTGCACTCCCCTAGAAATTCCTCTTCTCCAAATTCTCACATTCTGTAGGAATCACTGGCTTGAGCAGAGAAATTAAGATGGTTTTGGAGGACAGGAGTCTGCCCATCTGCTTGGAATGCCAGCTCTTGAACAAATCATTACTTTTCTCACCAACACTGTCTCACAAACTTTGGTTTTCATAGATAGCTACAGGTGGCCAAACCTGGATTTGATTACAACAGGATTTATTCTCTAGCCTTTTCCTTTTTCATACTTATAAATCCTTTTTTTCAACAGAAAGAAAATTTGACTTTCACCCCCCACAATATATTTACTTATTTGCTTAATTCCCTTGTATCTATCAATCTCAGAGGCAGATTGGCCATCCCCTTGGCTCTGACACCGTGGGCCACAACCATGTGGGATTTCTCCTTAGCCCTGGGCCCAGAAAATACACCAGTCAAGTCCCTGGACGTGGCTAAAGTGGGCTGGGCGGGGTGTTTTCCCTCCTCCAGGTCAATTAGGCTCTGATAAAACCCCAGCTGATTAAGCTTTGGCTAACTAGTTTCTCCTGATTAGAACAGAGTGCTCTGACGTATTTCAAATTGGTTCCTTATTCCTTCCTCCTGCTAGAAGCTTGCGGGAGATTTTCCTCCCACGTTTACGGTGAGGACCTGGTAGGGCTCTTGGGGTTCAAACTCACAAATTGTGCCCCCTTACCTCTACCCCAGGATGCATCAGTTAATTACTGCTCAGATTTTCCTACTCTGGCACTGGTTCCCGGGCGGTTTCAGCTTGTCGGGTTCTGCTCCGGTAAGTTGTGGTTCTCTGTATTTGCCTGTCAGTCTCTACCATTTGGGGGCTGTAGTTTGCTCTGTGATCTGACTTCTCTTATGAATCTAGAGAGAGTTGTTGATTTTTACGTTTGTTCAGCTTTTTACTTGTTGTTTGGATGGAGTGGCAACTCCCAAGTTTCTTATATGTCAGGCCGGAAACTGGAAGTTTTTTCTTAGGCCTTTGCAATTTCTCCCCTCAATGTCCTGTAGTTTTAGGTGCACAGGTCTTGCACACATTTTCTGAAATTTATCCCAAGCTATTTTACATTTATTGATGGGTAATTTTTATAATAGTTTATTGCTACTATGTAGAAATACAATGATTTTTATATATTGAACTTGTATCCTGCAACCATGCCAGTAAGTAGCTTTTCGTATGTTCCTTAAGATTTTCCACATTAATGTCATGTCTGAAAAGGAACATATTTTATTTTTTCTTTTCCAATTTATTTTTCTTTATTTTAGTAGCTAGTACCTTCAAAACAATGTTGAATACGGTTGATAACAGTTTTTTGCCTTGTACCTAATCTTAGGGGAAGTAGTCAGGTGTGGATTTTTTGTAGATGCCTATTGTATCCATGAATTTACCTTATTTTTTTAGTTTGCTGATAGTTTTTAAAAAATAGGTGTTGAATTTTATTAGATACTTAAGTTTGGTATATATGGAATATATAGTCAATATATGGAATATATTGAATTACTGTAATAGATTTTCAAATGCTAACCAATCTTGTTCTTTTTAGGAAAAATCCTACTTAGACATGATGTAGTATACATTTTATACATTCCTGGATTTGATTTGCTGAATTTTCAAAGTAATTTTCACAATTACTTTTATGAAAAGTAGTCTATAATTTTCCTTTTTTTAATAATGGTCTTTGTCTTTTTTTTTTTTTTTTTAATGTGGACAATGCTGGCTTTATAAAATGAGTTGAGAACTGTCCCCCTTCTTCTATTTCTGAAAAAGTTTGTGTATGTTTTTTTTTTTTTCTTTAAGCGTTAGGTGGAATTTACTAGGGAAGCTGTGTGGGGCTGTTGTTTTCATTGTGGAAAGGTTATTCAAAGTTTTCGTTGATCCAGGTGCCTGAGGTTATCTATAAATTCTAGAGTGACATTTGATTGTTGGTGTCTTTTAAACTATATGTCTATTTTATCCAAGTTGTTGAATTTATTAGGAAAAAGTTGAACTTAAAATTCCTTTATCCTTTTAATATTTAAAAGGTATTCAGTAATTACCCAACTTGTATTGTGGATATTGGTGATTTGAATGTCTTTTGTTGTTGTTGCTGTTGCTATTTTTTCCTTGATAAATCTGGGTAGAGTTATTCAGTTTTATTGATGTTTTGAAACATCAGCTGTTGGCTTCATTGATTTTTCTCTATTAGTTTCATTTTATATTTGATATGTGCCCTTAACTGTCTTAACTTGCTAAGGAATCATTAATATTAATGATTAATAACTTTGGGCGTATTTTTTTCTTTTTCAAGTGTCTTAGTGTGGTTGCTGAGATCTTTGATTTGATGTAAGATTTGATCTAAACCTCTTTTCTAAGCATGTTAGGCTGTAAATTTCTCTCTAAACCATGCTTTAGCTGCACCCCTAAAATTTCAATGTGGTACAAATTCACCATCATCTAGTTCAAAGTGTTTTCTTATGTACTCTGCGATTCTTATCTTGATTTGAGGGTTGCTTAGAAGTTGTTTTAATTTGTAATATTTGAACTTTCTAGATGTTTTATTTTTATTGATTTTTAAGTTTTGGCCAGAGAAAATACTATTTTAAGATTTCCATCTTTTAAATTATATTAAGACTAATTTTACGGTACAGTTTATGCTTAATCTTGGTTTCTGTTTCATATGCACTTGAAAAGACTATGTAAGCTGAAGTTGTGGCAATATAGTGTTCTTTAAATGTCAAATATCAGTAAATTAAGGTGGTTGACAATATTGTTCACATCACTGTTATTGTAGACAGTTTTTCTAGTTCTATTAATTGCCAAGGAGCGCATAAAAGTCTCTAAGATCATAGATTTGTCTTTTTTTCACCCATTTTGCTTTATATGCTTTAAAGCGCTCTGATTGGGTATAGTTGCTTCCCTTTCTGCTCAGGAAATGTGTTCTGAGACTCCCACTGGATGCCCGAAATCATGGATACTACTGAATCCTATACATACTATGATTTTTTCCTATGCACACACACATATGATAAATTTTAATTTATAAACTAGGCAGAGTAAGGGATTGACAATAACTACATATTAAATAGAAAAATTATAATAGTATATTATGATAAAAGTTATGTGAATGTTATCTCTCTTTTTCTCAAAATATCTTGTACTTTACTCACCCTCCTTCTAATGACATGAGACAATAAAGTGCTTGCATAATGAGATGAAGTGACATGAACGATGCTGGCATTGTGACAGAGCATCAGGCTACTAACTGACCTTCTGATTATACATCAGGAAGATCATCTGCTTCCGATGGTCCTGGCTCATGAAGTCATCATGATATTAATGGCTGGGTGTCAGGAGCAGATGATGGCAATGGTTGAGGAAATTTAGTATTTTCAGACTGCAGTTGACTGTGGACAACTGAAACCACAGAAAATGGAACTGTGGACAAGGGAGGACTTCTATATTCATAATTGTTTTATCTTCTTGATACATGAACCTTTATAATAATGAAAGATCCCTCTCTATCTCTAAAAATAGCCCTTGTCTTCATTTATTTTCATTATATTAATATTCAATTATTCTTATTATTTACAAATACATTTTGACAACTTTTAGTTTCAGTGATTATGTTTTCTTTTTATTTTACTTTATTTATTTTTAGAGAAAGGGAGAGAGAAAGAAAGGGAAAGAATCATCAATGCGTGATTGCCTCTTGCATGTCCCCAACTGGAGACCTGGCTCACAACCCAGGCATGTGCCCTGACAGGGAATCAAACGGGCGACCCTTTGGTTTGCAGGCCGGCACTCAATCCACTGAGCCACTCCAGCCAGGGCTGTGTATTCTTTTTAAGGTCTTATAGAGAGAAGATAGTTTGTATGCATGTGACATCTCTGCCTATTGAGTCAAGTCTTTCACGTTTAATGTAATTATTGCTGTGATTGCATTTAGATCTGCTTCTTTACTATTTACTTTAAATTCTCTCTTTCTGGAATTCCAATTGCATGCATGCTAAAACAGTTTAGAGGTTCTGTTCTTTTAATTGGGGAATTTCTATTGATTTATTTTAAGTTCACTGATTCTTTTTTTAGTCATGTCAGTGTCTGCTGTTGAGCTTATCTAGCTAATTTTGTAGATTCCTCCTTAATTTCCAATTGTTCCACTCTGTTTGGGTTATGTACTCTGAAACTTTAAACTTTCTGAGACCAAACTGTGCACAGTTTGTAAATGTGCTCAGCCGTGAAAAACATTAGACTCGGATTCTGCATAGATTTACCTTTCAAGAGGATCTCCCTCTCTGGTCTCTTGCTGTGTTTCTCACCATGCTGTCAGTCAGAAATGGGGACAACTTTTGGTCTGAATTCTAGTCTGTTTCCTTCTATGATTCTTTTACTGTCAGGATTTCCCCCTTACATTTCTAGTTGTTTTTTCTGCTCAGAATTTTAGTATGTGGCACTTTCACCCTGTATGCTTATGGATTTCCCTACATTATTTCCTGTAGCTGTGGTAGTGCTTTTGTACCAAAAAGTCACAAAGTCAAAATTCTTATTCCTTTCAGTTACGGTTTTTAAAAGAATAAACTTTTTTTTCTGCTTCTCTCTGGTTTTAAATGCTTTGTTGTATATTTAAATCTGTATTTTGTTTTTCTTATTTTGATAACTATTCTCTGCGGTGTATTTGTATGACCACATCACTCTTCAGCCATTTACCCTCTCCAGTGCTTTTTAAATGATGGTGTTTTGTGGTGGGTGTTGCTTCTGTATTGATACATGGCTGTTTGCTTTTCATCTTCTAAGATATTTAACATTTCAATTTCTTATGTCATCTTTCATTGTTTTCCAAAAATTAACTAACTAATTAATTAATTAATTAATTAATTTCTCTGTTATTCAGACGATCTGAAATTGCGTAGTGGTAGCTACAGATAGATATTAAGTATCCCACATTTATTCAATCTTCTTGAAATCAGTTATTTGAATATCATGTGTCTCTTAAATTTTGCATTCATAAATCAATTAATTACTCTATGCAATCAAGACTAGTTTGAATTATGTTTCTTTTAAAAATAGAGTAAAAATTGATAATTGAAATAAAAGGTTATTTAAATTTAGTTATTCAGGATAGAGTTTAAATTAATTGGCAAGTTCCTTATTATTTTATTTTATTTTTTAAGATACATAGTCTATTATATTTAGTCTTCCTCTAAACGTTTTCTATAATATTTGGTTTTCCTGTTCTTTATTTCAAATATGTGTATAAGCAGCCTCTTCTTATTTTTTATTCTTAGTTTATTTTCAGGTCTCATTTACTCAAATCTAGATATAAACCTCTTATGAGTAGAGATTTGGCATGCCCATAGAACTAACTCCAGGGCCTTGGCGATGTTGACTAAAAACTCTACGTTATTTTACCTGTCTCCAGTACACTTTACATACAGTAAATGAAGAGAGGCCAGTTCCCTTAAGATTCCTAAACCTGAGCACTTCATTTGATGTAAATTTTATAAGGAGGCTGTTTAAGAAGGTACAGATATTTTATTTCTTTCTACCAACTGGCTATATGTGTAGTATTTTTTCTTTTTAGTTTTGAGAAAAATTAAGCATTGTTTTAAATCTTTCTCTTGCTTAAACATTTTTTATATAAATGCTTTTTAATTTAAGATATAGAGATCTTGCTCTTTAATAATATTTTTTTAGAATTTCAAGATATTTTTTGAGCAAGACTTGTAAGATATGGTAATGTAAGACTTTTGAAAGAATTTTAATTATTTGTTTACCACATGTAACCATGGTATGCCTCCTTATTTGAAGTCCCATAGTTTGAGTAAGTAAACAGTTTATTGCCAATTAACATCTATTAAAAATGATACAATGAAGAGTTCTCTAAAATTTGAGATTAGTTTATTGCATACTTTGCTTTTGTGTGAATTATAGTCTTCACAGGAATAGATAAAAGACATATATATATAAGCAATTACTACCTTTTACAGTATTTTATTTATGAAAACACTAAAGAATATGCCTATATATTGGCAATTAAGTTACAATTGAATGCTGTGTAAATAGTAATATATTTTCTGAAGTTATTCCAAATGATAAGTATTTGAAAGAATTATATAGATCAATCCAACTCATCTTTGTTCAGAAAATAATTAGATATATTTTATTCTTCTGTATCTTCCCTTATGTTTTAGACCAGGATATAGGGGCATATTAATATTAAAAAGAACCTTGACATTTTCTGTTTCTTGTTCTGGACTTGTGATTTGATCTGACAATTCAAATTAGTAACTTTAGTATCTTACACTGGATATACTTGCCTTTTTTTGAGGCATTCAGTGTTGTTTTTGCCATTTTACCTCTTTTATAGTTACTTCATTTGTAGGTATTGCATTAGCAAAATTACAATAATAATCTAAAGAAAAAACAGTTATTTAATTCTGTCTCCCCAAATACCTGTGGAAATTATTATTGTTGATCACCAAATATTTCTAGGTCTTTTCTTTCTGCATGCTTAGAAAAATAGCACTTACGTGTCCCATTTGGTATTAAGTATGACTACATAACTTGATTTAGGTCAGTGATGTATGTGATTTCCTTGTGAAAAATGTTAAGAATCAGTGCATGGTTTGCCATGTTATTTTCTCCCTGTTACAGAAATCTTAAAAGTATTATGCAATATGTGCCCGGAGTAAAGCCCTGTTATTCTGGGTCTTCCAGAGGCTGCAGTGAACAGAGCCATTGTTGACCCACCCTGAATATGAAATGGACTGTTATGTGAAAGGGCATGAGATTTTGTTTGTTGCTACAGTGTATTTTAGCATCTTCTAACAGATACAGAAATTTTTACCTAAGAGGGATGTCACTAGTCTGAAATGCGGGGCATTGGCTTAGCTTTCGGGTGGGAGGTAATGAAGAAACAGTTTCTAGATGCTGCAAAGATGGTAGTCTCTCTTACTTGTGGCAAAACATTAGGTAAATTGTTTGTGGAGATGTGAAAACAAGATCTTCTTTTCTACTGAACTTGTATCTTGTACCTACTGAACTTGTAGCTTTAGGGGAAAGAGGTTAAAAAACAGAGTTTTAATAGTGTATGTTGGTGATGGTGGCTGAGTTTGAGCAGGAGTTATATGAAACAGACAAGATCAGAAAATAATTAGCTTGAAAATGGAAAGGAACGGAAATAGAATACATAAATTCAAGGTCTTGTAGAATTTTAAGAGGCACTGTTTTCTGAACTCTAACTAGTAAAAGAGAAGACTGTGAAGCATTTTGAGTCACAGGGCTGATTAAAACAGCCTACTGACAACAATCCAATTAAGGTACATGGCTGTTTAAATTGTTTAGAACTTCTGAATGAACGAAGATGTCTCAGAGTAAACTTCTAACTGACCATGTGGTACCATGTAATCATTACAAATGGACAAAATGATTGAGGAGTGTGGCTTTTCTCCCAAAACATGATAGAGTCAAGATACCAATAATTCAGTTAAGAGAATATGGGAAAACAATGAAATATAGCAACATTAATAAATGGGACTAAAAAGAACTATGAGCAGCACTATTGGCACATAAAGCTGACTGAAATAGAATAAATGAAAACCTTACTAAATTTTTCATACGAATTTTATTAAAAATAGAAAGCCATGGCTTGCTATCAAAGAAGGCTGGTGGAATTAGGTAACCCAATGTGCAAATATGATTCATACAATTCAACATTATTCACCTTGAATTTGCAAAAAGATTCATAAAATTCTTTATTCTTAAGAATTTTATACGGACAGTATTTCTACCTGTGCTGCATTTGTAGGTATTTTATAATAGAGCTAAAGTAATGACATAGTCCTTTCTTTACATTGTAATGTTTTATAAATAATTTACCAAGTGAATCAAAGGCTGTTTTTTTAAAAAAAATCACATACAACTATGTACTGGATATTTTCTCTATATATGTCAGTAACATTTATTGCAGTAGTTTCAAAGCGTCCCATTAATATGCTCTACCAATAATGATATAATTTTTAAACAATATAACAATTACGTTCAGTATGAAGACTTGATTTTAGGTATTATTCACGTTTCCTTATTCTGTTTTAACATTAAAAGAAGAAACTCTTAAAATCACATATAACCCTGTTCTATTTTTATTTTGAGTTTCACACAACTGCTAATCTAGAGCTCTAGCTTGCTGATCTAGTCCTAGAAGTTGTGTTCTCTGTGACAATTGTGGAAACTAAGTATCACTTTTAATTCTTCTGATATGAGGGTAGTACAACCAAAGGCCAAGGTTTTATGCACTAACAAATAAACCGCACACCTAACAAAATATGCTTCTGAAGTCTTTAAAAAAATGTTATCAATAATGTAAAAGTGTTTTCTCTTCCAGAGTTTTCATTATTGAAGTTTTTAAGAACCAGAGTGAATTGAATAAAAAGTGGATATGTTTACACTCACTTCCTCCCCCTTCTACTCCTTCCTTCCTTCCTTCCTTCCTCTCTCCTTCATCTTTTCTTGTCCTTCTCTTGATCTTCTTCTTCTACCTCCTTATTCATGATACTTTAAAAAAAGATATCATTTGCAAATGGAATGATGACACTAATCACACAATTACTAAAAAATGAGTCTATGACCTTTTTTAAAAAAAAATTGTAATCAGCGATCTTAAGACAAAGAAGAAGTTCATAATAATTGTATAATTGGGACAATTCCTCCATGAAGAATAAAAAGCTTTTTAAGTAAAATGATGCTAGGGCTTTAATTGCATCATCCAAGGAAATGCAGCTACTGCTTGAACTCTGTGCCTTTGATATGCTTCTACGAGCTCACAGTCCCCCACCGAGGTGGCAGCAGTTCCCCCCTGGTTTGTAGGGACACATTGCCCACAGGCACAGAATGATCCTCAGTCTTTTTATTCCATTGATTTATTTCACTCCACTCCTCTGTCAGTACCACAATAACTTAATTGCTATTATTACTCTATATCATGTTTTAACACTTGGTTAACTTCTTAATTCTTAATCAGACTTCCTTTTCACTCATTTTTTAATTTGGTCTTTAACATATTTTTGTCATCTTCTTAAAAAATATATAAATCTCATTGGCATTTGACCAGGTGTACATTAATTGCACAGATTGCTTTGGGTAGAATGAACAACTTTGTAGTCTCAGTCTCTGTATTTAGGATGAAGTGTAAATATTATCTTTATTTGTGCTGTCTTCTGTACTTCTTCTTCACAGAAGTTCTACACATTTCCTGATAAAATTGCTCCAGTGTATTTTATGAAATTTTTCCCTACTATACCACATTGCATCTTTACTAATACAAACATCATTATATAATTTCTTATATTTAAAATAGCTGCTATTTTAAAAATAAAAATAATTTTCACTAATGTTGATGAATATCAATTAATATTAGAGTAACTATTAAAATATATTATTTAGAATATAATTTATTTTGAGTAGTACTTTAAATTTTTGTTAGTTATTATTTTACATAAACTTTAACTCATCCCTAAACTATTCTTAAGCTAAAAAGCTATTGGCACGTTGTTCTGGATTTGACATGTTGGGTCCTCACACCTGCTCGGTGCCTCAGTCTATTCAGAAGCTTCTCTTTGGTCTGTGGTCATCTTCTCGTACAAGAGATTGCTTAGGGAACAGGCCTCAACTTTTTAAAAGGTCTTTCTCTTTTCCTAGGTGACGAAATGGCAGGACAAATGGCTCCACCCTGGTCTCAGGAATATTCTGGGGAGGGCACAGATTAGAACCCTTTTTTTTCATTTTAGCTCACTGGTTAAGGAATTGTTTTCTTCAACACATCTTGCTAAACATGAAACTACCCAGTTGAAATACAAATGCATTTTATCATCTTGCATTATGCTGATGAACCTTGCATCTTAAATAATCTTCGTAAGGTAAATCTTGTTGACACAAGGCATGTGGTTAGGAGAATAGCCATTTGTGACAGTATAAGACCTATGTGCCTTCTGCCTTAGCTAAAGCTGTAGACCACTTTTTTTTTTGGTGTGCATATTTTTTTAAATGTATGAGAATGAATAACCAGAATTCTGATTCAACTATGTCAACCCCAAGGAGACTAGGCCTTGGAACCATCTGTCCTAGGTATAATGCCTGGCAGAAATCACAAAGTGATTTCTGTGTGTTGCTTGTGAAATCACTTAGTTTATTTTTGATCATATATCATTTAAGTTGGCTGTCATTTTATAAAAATACAGACTTCCACTGGGGAGAGAGGAAGTGATAGGTTGGAGAAGGTAGGTGAAAAAAACCTGAAATGTTTAACAACTGTAGGGGTATATATTAATCTAGGGAAAAGTTGAAAATAAGAACTGAGGGTATAATTTTGAATATTTTCCTCTAAGGCTACCCCACACAGTTTATTTGGATATCCAATTATATACTTCATACTAAAGGCTTAAATTATATAGGTATTTGGCATATTCAAAGAATGAAAGTTTATAAATTACTATAAAAATTGCCAATGAAATGATTTTTATCACTTCTTTTTTTAAACTTTAATTGTTGTTCAAGTACAGTTTTCTGTCCTTTACTCCCATCCCAGCCCACCCCCATCTCTCCCCACTTCCCTTCCATTTCCACCCGCCTAGTTTTTGTCCATGTGTCCTTTATATTTGTTCCTGTAAACCCTTCCCCTTTTCCCCTGAACTTCCCCTGAAATTCCCTTATCACTTCTTTTTAAATGATTAAGTGGTTATGGGTCTTGAGTTAAAATGAAAGGCTGATCAATTCCAATTTTCCATCCCTACTCAAATCCCTAAAGTAACAGAAAATTTATAAACATAAAAATCAAAAAATATGGTATTGATTTGACTGAATGTACCACTACTTGAATGCCCCTCTCTTACTTAGGTTGCAACAATTATATTAAAGAAAAATTTATTAAATGTTTCCTTTAAAGCTCATTTTATCTAACTTCTGAATTTTGGAATATTTTTATCCTCTGTTTACTTGGAACTGAAGAATATACTTTATTGAAACTCAAAGTTTCATTAAACAAGATTTTCTTATGTCCATTAACAGCCATATATAGTATTATTAACAGTATATTTTTTGGCGAAACTTTGACTTTTGTCTCAGACTCCAGAAGTCATATATAAGCATTAGTGACGACCAGTCACGAATGCAGTCACAGCTCTCAGATCTTCCCCATCTCTTATTCTTTCTTCCCGGTACCACACTGTTTGCTTTAGCGTAATCACTGCTTCCCAAATGCAAATGGTAAATTTAACACTAGAAACTTTTCAAAGTTTGT
Source organism: Anoura caudifer (assembly GCA_004027475.1). Lineage (NCBI taxonomy): Eukaryota > Metazoa > Chordata > Mammalia > Chiroptera > Phyllostomidae > Anoura > Anoura caudifer. The sequence goes on along the minus strand of PVKU01000469.1, from coordinate 53,432 downwards.
TTTAATTCTTTTTTTTTTGAGTTTTTATTTTTTATTTATTTATTTTCCATTTTTTAACAAAAATTTGTAGTTGTTCAAGTACAGTTGTCTGCATTTTCCATCCACCACTCCCCTGCCCACCCCAGCCGCCCCCACCTCCCTCCCCTGATGCCACCCTGCCTTGGTTTTGTCCATGTGTCTGTTATAGTTGTTTCTGATGCTTCAATTCTTAACTACAGATATTCACACAAAAATGGCTCTCTGTTGACTATTCAGTTAGGCTGACTTTTAACTTTTTTTTGTCATTTAATTTTTAGAGTGGTGTTATTTTTCCCTACATATTTTAAATTAATGTAATCTGGTAATTTAATGCAACTGTACTAATTGAGCCCCATGAACCTGAAAGGAGGTAATTAAGAGTGAATGCGAAGAATACTGATCAATCGAAGAGTAGATTCTAAGTAAGAGCGGGGCATTCAAGGAGTGATCATTGTGTTTCCATGATAATTGCATGGAATTACATGCAATAAATTAAGCAGTAACAAAATTCAAGCCATGGATAAGTTTCAGGCATGTTTCATGTTTCCTTCTTATCGGTAAGTACTAGGTTGAAATGAACTCAGTAGCCATGTAGCTAAGAGTTGTCATAATGTGCAGGAGAGGATGAAGTGCTTGTTGCAGAAAAATATTCTGTCAGACATGAAGCATTTGCTTGGCCATTTTCCTTCTGAGTTCTTTTCCCTGTGTTAATACAACCCTTCCCCTGTTCCCTCCCTCACTTATGTCTTCCCATTTTTATATCAATGCTGCAAGGCCCTTCTGCATGCTGGGGAGGCACACTGGCCAGGCAGCCCTGCGGCTGGCAGGAGCAAGCGTGCACTCAGCTCTGGAGCGCCTGGCCAGCTGCATCACCTCTGACCCCTCATCTGCTGGTCTGGACCCTTTTGCTCCCGTGGGAACTTTGGACAGGGGTTCTGCTGTGCTGCACTGGATTCTGCATCGCCCCCTAAAAGAGGGAATGAAACTGAGAAAGGCATTTATTGTATAGCACAAATTTAATGTACCAGCTCTCTGCTCTTGGCAATGGTACTTTACATGGCAGATGGTCTCTACCAAAGTATCATCATCAGATTACTGAGAAAACCATTTATTAACATGCAGTCAATACATTTAAGATTTAAATATTTTAATCACTTATGTACCTCCATAGGGGGCAACAAATCAGGTGATTAACTCTTGTTGCATACTAATCCCATCTATTCGATTAGGAGAAATAAGTATAATTCTAACTTTTTTAAAAAGATGAAATTATGAAGCATAATTCTGGTTTCTGAAGCATTGGGTTAATCTGAATTATGGGCTTTTTATAAAATTAAAAGTGGGATGTATAGTTTAAAATTACAATTTCTCAGCCTATTTCCTCAGCTCCTTCCCATATTGCCTTCACTTCCTGAAATATGGGGAAAATCTTTTTTCTCAGATGTTAGAATCACAGATTTGCTGGAAAAACCAGGAGAAATGTGGACCTGAAAGCAAAGTTGCTGACTGCAGGAGAGGAGGAAAAAAACCAAAACATAAAATAAGCAAACCGGTCACTTAACTAAAATATTTCGGGCAGTGGGACCCATAATTACTTGGGCGGGGTAGTTTGATTATACTTTCCATGTTGATTAAAAATTGTGTTTTTGCTTAATACTGTAGACTGTCTGGAACAGTGAATGTTTTGCAGTTTTCCATCTGATTTTAGATACTTTTAGAGTGATAAATCTTGGGTATTTTTGTTTTATTTTTGATAGTTAAAAGGCTGCAAACTCCCTGCCCAACATGAAGTCCTTATGATGAGGACTGGCTCTCTGCATCCGCCGTGCACTTGCTTGGTGCTCCTCGATGTTTGTGTCAGGGCGTAGCAGACTTGGAGAAACAGCCCCATGTGGCAGATGGTCTCAATTTTAGACAACTTGAAACTATAGCACGAGAGGACAAATTCATAATTTTTCATAAGTATGTAACTTAAAAAATGCAGTGCTTATATTTATTCTGAGGAAATGAGATTTTAAAATCTTTTGATGTCTTAGTATAGCTAAGCACTGTGACCTATTACCTTATAATGTTAATACTACTGGAAAAAGATGCATAGGATAATTTTGAAGATTAAAGGAACTGTCAATGGAGATTTATACATTTGTTCAAGTAGCAGCATGAGGCAGGAGACCCGAGCCCATTACATCCTAAGAAGGCCTTTGTTTTGTTGCTCTGTTCTGTTTGCAGTTACAGTGAGAGAACTGAGAGAACTGAAGGAGCTGTGCTCTGTAGGTGCTGTACCCTCCCTCAGGAAAGACGGGAGGCAAACGGGCCTGCTTTATAGCACACGAAGGATTTTAGATGTAGAATTCTACTATCTGGATATATTTCCTGATTTGTGTGATTAAACACTTTCCATGGTCTACATTTTGCTGTTCTGTGTAATTGCTGGGTATCAGTAATGGAGTAATGTGTGATAGTGCTAGTCGTGGTGGCAACGCTGAGAAGTTCCTGAGGGTTCTTTTTTCATCAGGTGGGGAACCATATTCCTGCCAGTTAGGACAGTGTGACTGACTGAGGTGACTCTCCCGCATTGACTCATAGAGAAAAGTCATAATTTAGTTCGGTTATAAATTTATCAATGGCAACATTATATTTGAAAATCCGTTTACTTATTATCTAAGTTTTGCAAGTAGATGAGGGGTACTTCTCCAAGACACAATCTCTAGGATTTTCTGTAATTTACTTTTAAGATGTCCCATGTTTCTAGATTACCAGCATCCACCCCCCCAAAAAAACCCTCTAAGTTTATGATATAAATAATGGACAACAAAAGTTTCTTCTAGAAATAGATTATGGGGTTCTGAGATTTTGTCTATGTCAGTGAAGACATAGTAAAAATACTAAATCTTTACAAATAAATTGTTAATATGGAGAGGCAATTTACTTTTTAAAATGTTTATTTAAAATTATGAAATACTTAAAGATAAAAGTTCCTTAATGTAAGATATCTGTAAGTCCACAACCTTGATGACACAGGTATCAATGTTTTGCTAAAACTGCTATAGATTTCCATTCTTAACGCCCTACAACGTCCGTGTCACGAAGCCTCTCCTACCCATTTCTCCTTCTCTTCTCCCAGACACAGCATCACTAGTGTGACGATGGTGTGAGCCATCCCGCCACGCTTCGCCTCGTTACCACAGAAGCGTGTGTCCCCAAACAGCACCTACTGTTTTCTCCGGCTCTTTTGAGATTTACATAAATGGCATCACTGATTTAGTCTTAGGATTAAATGTAGTTCTGTTACTTTAATTATGGAGGCTTTTGCAATATAGCTATTCTTGCTCATCTCATTTGGAAATACATCTTGTGATCATTTTAATTCAGGACATATTAAATTTATAGATTACTTTTGGGAGAGCTGACACCTTATAAAATAATAATGATAATAATAATGATCATAACCACAAAACAATACTTGCGTAGTCAGACTCTGTTCATTCTTACAATAGGTCTATACATTGTGTTTCCATTGTTCCCATTTCATTGCAGAAACTAAGAAGTGGAGAGGTTAGGTAATTTGCTCACACTCGTGTAGAATGTAAGTGACCCAGCCAGGGTCCGAAACCTGAGATTATATTCTGTGTCCCCACACAGCATTTCCTCTCCTTGTTTGCATTTCCTGTTGTGTCTTCTAGGAGCACTTTATATAGATCTAACACATTTCTTATAAGTGTATTCCTTATTGTTGCAGTTACTATCACTTTGTAACACATTATCCCCAAATGTACTGGCCTAAAGTAGTCATGTTATGAAGCTTCTGAATTCTGTGGGTCAGGAACTCAGAAAAGCAAAGCAGGAATGGTTTATCTCTGCTCCACCATGTCTGGGACTCCAGTTGGGAACCTGATGGCCAAGAGCTGGAATCGTCTGGAGGCATCTTCATTCGATGCCTGGCAGTGGATGCTGGCTGTTGTCTGGGACCTCAGCTAGGGCTCTTGATTGGAGCCCCCGCCCTTTCCTTGTGACCTGTGCTTCTTCACAACTTGGCTGCCTCGGGGTTGTTGGACTGTGTGAGTGGCCAGGCAGGATCCAGTGGAAGTTGAATCACCTCGTTTCAGAAGTCAGACTCCCTTGACCTCCCGAATGATTTTTTAAAAAGTTGCATACATTAAAGTTCACTCTGTGGTCATATATCCACCACGTATCATGCAGAATAGTTTCACTGCCCTAACGTGTCCTGTGCTTCATCTCTTCAGTCCATCCTCTGCCTTCTGAACGCTGATCTTTGTGTGGTCTCTCTGGCTTTCCCTTTTCTGGAATGTCATACATACATTATAATCAGTATCACAACCACTGATCTTTTTCACTGTCTTGATAGTTTTTCTTTTCTCAGAATATCATATAATTATAATTGGAATTACGTAGTATATAGCCTTTTCAAATGAACTTTTTTCACTCATCAATATGCGCTTAAATGTATTCATATCTTTTTGTTGCTTGATACCTCATTTCTTTTTTTTTTTTTGCTAAATAATATTCAGTTGTGAGGATGTGTCACATTTTTTTTAATCCATTCACCTATCAAAAGATATTGTGTCTGTTTCTAATTTTGGGAGATTATGGTTAAAGCTCTAAACATTCAGGTGCAGGTTTTTGTGTGGGCGTAATACTTCAGATGGGCAAATTTCTGGGAGTGATTGTCGAATTGTACAGTAAAACCATGTTTAGTTTTGTAATAAAGTGCCAAATTGTCTTCTAAGGTGGCTGTATCAACTTAACACTTTTTAGAGAACAAGTCTTTTGAACAGTTTTGCAAACTCCCTTTGTGACAGAGTGAGTCCTAGGACTGTGGTATGATGGCCAACTACACGGGCTGTGGAATTGGAGTTCTTGGTTTCAAGTTTCAGTTGCATCATTTACTAAGTGTGTGACTTTAAACATATTGGATAATCTCTCTGTGCCTCAGTTTCCTCCTCTGTAACTGAGAATTGTATCTCCCAGGTGTTGTGAGGATTAAATTAGATAATATGAGCCTGACACAGAGTAATATGTTGTTATTACTGATATTGTCCCTTTTTCACTAATGCTTTGCTTTAGGTTTATTTGATAGAACTCTCCTGCTGGACCTTCTTTCCCTCGTTCCCCCAGTGACTCAAAAGAGCAACCAAGTCTTTATTCCTAAAGTTTAGGTGCTCCTTATCCGGATGAAGGAAGGGTTGTGGCAGGAAAGGCATGATAGCTTTTGTTTCAGAGCCATTAAGGGAATTAAATGGATTATTCAGGAGTGGAATCCATGCTGGAGGAGCTTGAGGGCAGAGAGCCTGAAACTCAGAACGGTGTTAGAACTGGTGGTGGGTGCACCGCCCCACTGCTGATGGACATATGCAAGGTTTCTGTGTTGGCTGGGAAAAGGTTCACTCTCTGGGGATGCAGCCCAGAGCTAAGGCAGAACACTTAGCTGAGGGAGCAGGGCTGGATTCCAGCTCCCCCTTCCCACCACCCCGCCCACCACGTAAGCCAGTGTCTGCTGTGCGGTGCACAAGCTACACAGTGCAAGTGTTGGCTCTGCCTGGGGGTTGAGAGTGAGCACTGTAGGTTCCATATAGGGTAAGAGCGTGGACAAAGTCCACTGGACCACAGGATCCGGGAAGTTCTTGGACATTTGTCCCAGGGCATGGTTGTGGGATACCAGGAAAGGAGTGAGTCACCAAGCACCAGGCTTTGGGAAAGAATTATGTTACCATCAAAAGCCATCAGCCAACATGAAGACCATGTTGTCCTAGCAAAAAAAAGAAAAAGGTAAACATGTGAAAAAATTGCGAACAGAATCACAAAGTGGACAGTGGAAAACCAGTGTCTGAACAATCACTAAATCACTGTATGAAGAAAGGCAAACTTGGTTCTGGACTGAAGATTCCTCCCTCCATGCATCTGAGTGTTTAAGACTCTCTCATCACCCTAGAAAAACAAAAGGTGCCCCGAAGCGATTGATTAGCATTCTTGTAGACTTCAGAAGGTGGACAGTACGTGATTTGGAAAACAAAAGCTCATGGGAAGTTTCTTTCACCCAAGGTTACACCTGCTGTAAGTAAGAATGACATTGTGTTGCAGTTGCTTGCCTAGACGGGTTGAGTTCTACCTGAACTCTCATTTGGCTTTCTCTAAAGTGTTCTTTCTAAGTTACTAGAAGTTTTCTGTAAGCTTCTTGCTCAGTGGGAAGTGTAATACAAATATTTTGAGATGAGTCACCTCCCTTTATAAATGATTTCTTAATATTTTAACTTTCTGGTTGGGAACCTGTCAAAACAAGGGGTGTCTCGTGCACTGCCGGGAGATGCAGAGGGCGCACGTAGGGTATCTCTTCTGTAAGCTCATCAGACACCCAACTTTGGCTGAAAGGGTCAGGAATCCTATTATTCCCATAGTTTATTTTTACTTCTATTATGTAAGTTTTAATGGGAAAATATAACTTCACTTTAGTCAAAGGTCCTTTATAATTAAAAAAAATTGTGTGTGGGCATTTATTTCCAATTACATTGTCAGACCAAATATTTGTTGTTATATTCACAGTTTATTGTTCTTTTCAACAGTGGAGGGGCAAAAGTCTAGCTTGTTATTGGTCCCACGTAGCTTTTTGCATGAACCTGTAAATGCGCCCTGCAGGGAAGGTGTCTAGGAGCTCTTTAGCAGGGATACATGAAGCTTGTGAAAGCTGTTAATTCTCTGCATTTGTTTGATTTACCTCTTTGGGGTAACAGTGCAACCCTCTTATATTCCACAATTTGTACATTTTAATGACACATGAGCCTAGTACATTAATTAAAAAAGTATTTTGGTTATGCTGCATTCTCTCATCAGTATGGAAAATCATGTCTTCTTATATGGAGGTTCTGATATTAGAAGTGATTTCTCACCACAACCTACAAATTCAGCCTCCTTAAGTAAAAATGCTGCTTCATACATACCAGCTTTTACATCTGCACTGTACTTTGAATGTATCTTGTTATTGATAAAACACCTAACACAGCATATGAAGTGCATAGAAATTTTCAGGTAATCCTAAAATCTAAATTTTAGGATTTAGAATATTACCTACTTTAGTAAGTAGGTAATGTTCATTGAGCAGGGACTGATTCCCAAATTGGACTGTTTGGGGGTCATTACAGAGAAACCATTTGTACACAATTTCAAAACCTAATCATTCAGCATTGAGCAAATGATACTGGAGAGTTATTATATTGGTTTGAAAAACCCATCTGTTCTTACCAAATAACACTATTTTAATGGATGTGGTTTAAAACAGACTGAGAAGAATGTTTGAGAGTTTCACTTACTATTTTTGTCTTCTTGCAACTTCACATTAATTCACTCACAACACTGAGTCACCATATAGAACAGGCCTCTTTCCCCCAGTACAAAAATTCCGGAAAATAGATGACTGTGAACTTCTAAGAAAAGTGAGAATTAGCTAGGCTAGGAGGACACAGAAGGGTATGCCGGGTGGGCAAAAGTAGGTTTATAGTTGGGATACAAATAAATAATACCATAATTAAGAAATGATAATAAAAGAAACAAACTGCTTCATGTAGTCACAACTTTAAACCTACTTTTGCCAACCCTGTATATTCAGCTAAAATAACATTGAAGAAAGCACAGATATGAGAGAGAACACATGTATTCAAGAAGCACAAGTACACTTTTCCAAAGTTTCATTTTGAAAACCTTTTATAAAGGATATCAGTAGTGAATTCAAGACTATGATAAAAAGTCCTGGATTAAAAGAAACTGTTCAATTCCAGTACCACCTATGATTCATTTAGTCAGTCATGTTTTAATGAGTAATATGTGTCAGACATTGTGCCAAATTCTAGGAACCCCATATTAATCAAGGCCAAGTCCTTCTCTCAAGATATCGCAGCCTAGTAGTGGATATAGAAAGAATCCTACAAAAACCTCTAGACCTTACCATCTCTTAGATGCAAATGAAGTATTAACTGTAATGCCTCAATTTGTCATGGTGCTTATTGGCTCAAACCTGCGTAACTTGTGGACCTCTGTTCTCCTTTGCAGCCGCCTGAGTTACCCGAGCATTCCCAAGGGTCTCTCATGTGTGCTCATGGAATCCTTTAGTGCAGGGGCCCCCAACCCCCTGGCTATGGAGTGATACTGGTCAGTGGCCTGTTAGGAACTGGGGCCGCACAGCAGGAGGTGAGTGGTGGGTGAGCCAGCAAAGCTTCGTCTATATTTACAGTCACTCCCCATCCCTCCTATTACCACCTGAGCTCCACCTCCTGTCAGATCAGCGGTGGCATTAGCTTCTCATAGGAGCAAGAACCTGACTGTGAACTGCGCATGTGAGGGATCTAGGTTGTGCACTCCTTAAGAGAATCTAATGCCTGATGAGCTGAGGGGGAGCTGAGGTGGTGATGCTAGTGCTGGGGAGTGGCTGCAAACACAGATCATCATTAGCAGAGAGGCTTGATTATGCAGAGACCATAATACATCAATTGCTTACAGAGTCATATCAAAACCCTGTCAGTGAGTGGCAAGTGACAATTAAGCTGCATCTGGCATCAGGCTATAAAGCCACCCCCCTCCTCCATCCCTGGCCATGGGACAATGGTCTTTCACGAAACCTGTCCCTGGTAACAAAAAGGTTGGGGACCACTGCTTCAGTGTTCTCCTTTAGGCTTCTGCAAAGGTACCTCTGGCTAGTGCCTGACACCATCACTGCTAGAGGCACCGGCACGGGAATGCTCCCCACCATCGTTCCATTTCACATATGCTCAACCCTGTGAGAGCCTTGAGCTACCACAATGTTGCCATCGGGCTGGTGGGATTCACTCTTCTCCAACAGGGTATGAAACATGCCCCAAGCCTTACCTCTCTACTGTGCTTTGTCACCTGAACTCCCAAACATCGCTCCTTATGCCCCAGGGCCCTGGTCAGATCCAATCCCTGGGACAGGCTGGGGAAGGGATGCACTTAGCTCTCTCTCTTTCCTGTCCCTGCTGAAAAAAAAAATTCTCACGGATTTGTCCCCCAATATGAATAAATCACACCAATAAATGCTTTCAAATCTCTAGCTAACAAGCATACATGGAACCTTTTACCTTATAAATAAACAGGCAATTACAATAGACTATAATAAATGTTATAACAGAGTTCATTTACCAGACCTTGAGGGGTACACACAGGAAGTGTGCTGACCTGAGGCTCAGGGAAGTGAGGGTGGAGGGCTGCGAGTCTCCCAGGAAGATATGACAATGAAGCTGAGATCTAAGGATAAGTGATAATTAGCAAGCTAAGAGGGTGCTTAAGAGTGTATATGCAGTTAAAATAGTGTTTATGAAGGTCCAGAGGTGAGTGGGCACATTTATTGAAGATGTCTTTATTCTTCCCCCCTTCAAAGGGCCCATCTGGAAATCCTTCATAAAGCCTTCCTCTCTCACTTCCTATTCATATTTATATCCCCTTTTTGCATTTCTTACATCCAGTCTTCTATTATAATTACTTGTAAGCCTATTTATCTCCCATTATTAGCTCATTGTGGGTTCTAATTTTTTTTACATCCTCCACATTAATAACCACAATGATTTGCATATAACAGGTGCTTAGTTAAACACAATACGCTCAAAGCGGTTAAGGGTGCTTGGGATAAATAGATATATTTTTTCATGAACTAACAGTGGCCTCAAATGATTCAAACAAATAGGTGTGATAGAAAACACACTGGTTCTAGATAAAAAGGAAAGGCTGGACAAGAGTTTCCTTGTCTGTTAGAATAATTCCTTACTGGTTAGTGTTACCACAGCATTTATGAAACAGTGATCAGAAAATAATCACCTAGTTCTCTATACTCTACTTCTCAACTTACTAATACAAAATATCTACCTCTTCCAGGTACTGTTTTTATTTAAAATTTAATGAAGTAAATGATTCACACCAAATAATATATAATATTTTCATAAAGCTTAAAGATTAATAAACACATATATCTATCATGCGGCTTAAGAAATAGAACATAACTAAATATTGCAATGAAAAGTTGGCGGCAAAATGGCAAGTGAACATGGGCTTCCGATTGCTCCCTCAGCTCTGGGGAAATTTCAGAACTAAGAACAAAAATTATAGATGTGATTAGCATAACGGGCTGGAGGAGACCTAAGGAACATGCCCGCAGGCTGTGGCTCGCACTTGTCTCATGGGGGAGAAAATTTAAGTGGGTCCTAAGGGAAATCCATCTATCGTAAGAGGGCATACAGAAAATATGACATAAATGGAATAAGAATGGAGGAAAAAAGCAAGGAAAGTACAGAAAATGGAAACTATTTAAAAAATTTGTAGCAGTAGTAGCTCCTAAAATGATAGAATTTACAAAAATATGAATGGGGTAACTTGGCAAATTAAAATCAGAAACTTTAAGATTTCATTTTAAGTATCCAACCACATAGTCTCCACGAAAGCACCAAATTTAAACAATATCAAGGAATATATAGGCCCATATGAACCAAGGGAAAGCTGAAGTAACAATCTTAAGTTTTGACAAAATAGAATTTAAGGCAAAACCATAATTGACTAAGGAGCATTTGCACACTAACCTAAAGGAAGAACAGACTGTGAAGAACAACTATACACCTATCTGCAAAGCTGAGCAGGTGTGTGGATATAAAATGAAGAAAGAGCATTTTTACTATAGCTTTTAAGTTTACACTGTGACCTTCACGGATTATATTCCTTTTCCTGATTCCCCCCGGAGGTAACTACTCCAAACTTTGTGTTCATTATTTCTGTATTAGTTTTCTGTTACTTCATAACAAGTTACCAAACGTAGTGGCACAAACAGCACACATTTGTGATAAAGTCTGTGTGGGGCATGGAGCGGGGCAGGCGTGGTTTAGCTGGGTCTCCTGCTCATTCTCACACAGCTGCAACCAAGGTGTCCGTCGAGCTCTCTCTCTCATCAGAGGCTCACGTGGGGAAAGACCCAGCGCTCTGACTCCCTCAGGTTGTTGGCTGAATTCGCCTTCTCGTGCTTGTAGGACTGAGATTCCGGTTAACTTGACTGCTGGCTTGGGTCCTCACTCAAGAGATTCCTTTTCACACAGGCTTTGTCATGGGCCCTCTCACAGCATGCCAGCTCACTGCAGGGCCAGTGAGAGAATGTCTCACTTTAGTGTGCTGATACTGAGTCTTCTGTAATGCATCGTAATCATGGGGATGACATCCTGTCACCTTTGCCCTAGCCGCAGGTTCTGTCCCAGGGAGAGGTGGTAGGGGTGGAGGTTGTACAATGGTATAAGTCACCAGGGGTTACCTTAGGGTGTGTCCACTGCTTTTATTGACTTTATTATTTTTTTTACCATATGTATATATGTATCTTAAAATAGATATTGTTTAGTTTGTATGTTCTTTTGAATTTTATATCAATGGAGTCATTCTATTTATGCTATTCTGCAATTTGCTTTCCCACTCAAAATTATTTTTTGATTCATCCGTGTTGATAGGTCTCATTGTAGTTCAGCCATTTTCATTACTATTATAGTATAATATGGTAATACTGTCACAAAATTGATTTACATTCTACTGCTGAAGAAAATCTGGCCATTTCTCATGTTTGCTCTGATAAACAATATTTCTATGAGCATTCTTGTTCATGTTCTTGCTGCAAATGTGTAAGAATTTCTGAAGCATTATAATCCATTCTTTATACAGTGACCAGAGTAAGTAGTCTTTTAAAAATAGAAATCAATTTAAATCTACCTATGACATCTTATTATACTTTGAAATCCAAAGTCCTGCATGCTCTGGCCTCTGTCCACGTCTGGGACCTCATCTTCCACTAGGTTTACCGTTGCCCACTATGTTCCGCAACATATTTTCCTCTCAGATATGCAAAGATTTTCACTCATTCTTGCCCTCAGGCCTTTGCACCCTCTTACTAGAATGCTCTTCCTAATGGCCTTTGAATGTTGATTCCATTTGATCATGCATGATTCAGCTCGAATAGCATCAGCGTGGTCTTTCCAAGCTACCAAATTCAAAGTAGCTTCCCATTCCCTCTCAATCCCATAACTCTATTTTGAGTCTTTTCCTAGAATCTATCATGATGGGAGTTTTATTTATTGATGGTGTGTTAAACTGTTTTATCTCCCCACTTTGAATGGAGTGGCTCCCTCTCTCAGGAGAGAGCAGGAGTCGTTTCTACTACTCATCCCCCTGTCCCCTATACCCAGCCAAGTGTCTTGCACATATAAGTTCTCAAAAATGTTATAGTAAATGAATAGAATAAAAACTGCATTATCAGAATTTGCAAAATCCAGAGGCATAGAGATAGAGACAAGGTAAGAACGAGTATGAAGCACCTTTTCTACAGACTGCAGGTGGGCTGAGAGGGTCTGTCTGACCAGTGTTTTTCTTACTTGTTAAGAAATGTTGCCAGTGCTTGCTTTGGCAGCCCATATTTTAAAAAAAAAAAAAAAAAAAAAAAAAAAGGAATGTTTCCAGACACCAAATTAAACAGTTTGTTTCAGACAGTTTGATTTCTGAACTAGGAGTAAATGACCTAACCATGCTGGATGAGTGGGTCTGGGAAAGGGTTGGGAAGTGCTGTCTGTGCAGGCCAATCACTGGGCATTTAGTTGTTGACAGCCTAACAGGCTCACTAATTAGAACTGTAAAATTTCAGGTGAGTGACAGTAGCTTATACGGTAATTTTGCATTTAACAGCTGCAATTGCTGGGCAACTAATGCTATAATTGATAGATGCTGCCAGTTGCTGAGATGGATGGAAATTAATACATAAATTACCATGTTAGAGGTCATGATCAAATTTTCAGCTGCATCCAAAAAGCAGTATTTATATTGCCTTTATCAATGAAGCTCTTAATATAATTTTGGGGAGCAAACATGCCGTGTATGCCTTGGGTATTGAATATTATAAATGTAGGTATAAATATGTACAGTAAGATTTCAATCTGTAATGTATTCAATTTCCATCCCACCTCTCAACTAACAGCCCTTGAAGAAAAACACAAAGAAAAATAAAATCGTTAAATAGATAAATCCCCAAGAAAAAAATTATTTGTTTCACAAAGGACTTTGATTTTATCTTGGAACTCTTGTAATTGTAGAACATATACAATTAGTTAAAATAATGTCTGCTTCACCATATTTGAAAGGAAGTGAAACTTCAGGGAAGACATTTTAAAAAATAATGAGGCATAGCCAGATAATTGATTCTATATAGGTAAATTAGAATTTGAACTCTTGAAGTGGGATGTTATTGTGGTGGTCAAGGATTTTTGAAATGATAGTATATCACAGTATTTACTTTTATAACAATGATTATGTCATATTCATTCTGTTTTAGTAAATACAATTGGAAGTATTAAAGTAGTGACAGGTTATCTTTGTTCTGGATCTCTTCATCTGCTTCTGACTACTTCGTTTTGGTTTTCCTCATGGGCCTACACTCGGGCTCATCACTTATGCAGTAATTCCAGACCCTGGCTACATCTACATAAATTCTGATTTAAGTGGTCTGAGGTGATGCTTAGACATAAATATCTTTTCAACTGGTTCTACTGTGTGTCCAGAGTTGAAAATCAGTGTTCAAATAGTTTCCTTGGGTAATTTGATTACTCATAATTTGAACTATGCTGATGACTCCCATATACACGTGTATATACACACATATATCCTGCTCTATTTTAACCTGATTTCACTTGAATTTGAAAATGCTTGTTCTCTCTCTTTGGATGGTGTCAACTTGCCAATACTGAGCTCATCAACCTCCAAGTTTCCTCCATTTGCTCCTTATTTTGTTTCCTGTCTGGAATCCTACAAATGATTACAATTTTTTTCCTTCCTTTTCCTCTCCTACTTTACTCAGCTATTCCACAATCCTGACAATTTGTCTTCTAAATGCTTCTCAGGTCTTTCCCTTTATCCTCACCTGAGCTTTCTCTTTTTAGTTATGATCTTCCCCTCTTAGCTTTCTTAATAGTTTCAAGTTTCCCTTGTTTAGATCATCTTCTCTGCTCTTCATACCCACCCAAAATGTTTGTCTGGAATGATAAATATAGTGGTAAAATACCAGTGAAACCAGCAACTTCGAGTTAAAATTAGTCAATGTTTTGTCATTTACTGAGTTGGGCTGAAACTCAAGCTTCTTAGCCAAAGTAATTAAGGTAATTCTATGGCTGGCTTATGTCTCCTTCCTCATTGATAGATTCTACATGATTCACACTTTAGAATACAGGATTTGGAACTGCTTATAATAATTATTAAACATCAAGCTCTTCCAACTCTTAATGCTTTTGCTCCTATTCTTATTTCTGTCTAAAATTACCTTTCCCTTTTCTTAAACTGTCTAACTCCTTCCTACAGAATGACTTCTCTGGCCTTCCAGACTTGGGTAAATGTCCCTCTGTCCTCTCCTAGCACTCTGGGAATTCCCTTATCATCAAGTTAGCCAAGTTAAACTGAAATAATTTACTTATTTAACTGCCTAGTCACAAAACGTAAACAAGTTCTATATCTTACCATCTTGGTATTATTAGTTCCTACCTGGAAATAAATGTGGAACTTAGCAGGCTTTCATTACATGCTTTTGAGTGAAATGAATCCTGACAGCTCTACTAAAATCACTACATATCCTTTAGTTATTGCAACTCAAGGAATGTGTTTCTCATTCTCAACCCTGTGAAATGGGTTGATGAGCTGCTGTTATAATTTTTAAAAATCACTTATCTTTATCTTCAGACATCAGAAAGCATCAGGTAACATTAGCAAGAAAATGTCATCTTATTTTGCAGTTGCTCCTCTTTACTTGATACTCCCTCTAAGGCATTCCTAGTGATTTTATGTGTGAGCTTTTCCTTACCTACTGCCTAATTGCATTCTCTGCTCTTTGCACAGTCAATTCTTGATTATCCACAGTCATAGTAGAAAGGGAGAGCGTGGAAAATCTAAAATTCTCATTTGCATCAGCTTCCTCTCTCACCAAATACTTTGCCAGAGATAGTAATGAGTGTAGCAAGGCTGGTGGAGGGGCAAATGAGCTGTGAAACAGCAAAAATTCGTGTTGCCAGATAAAGAGAAAATGAAAAGCTCTGAATAATATACATCTGGATAATCAGTCTCAGAATAACACGGAATTGACTATATTTTAAGAGTGAGAATTTAGTCTCTGTGGCTGATGACGAAAACTCATGCCTTCAGCTTCTGTAAGGATTCTGGACTTGTTTTACTCATGGGCAATGTAAATGGTTACCTACATACTATCGTGTCAGGTGTTCTGGGCTGATCCTGTTTCCCAAATGTCACATTCACTGTCATCTCAGCATCTGAATTTCCACCATTAAAATATGCAAAGCATGCTTAAAATAGGGGACTAGGTGTAACAAAAATAAAAAATAAACTCCACCTATACCTAATATTTTTACACCTGGTAATCTTTAAGCTGTATGAACATCTGCATTTGTATTGTGATCACAGACTTTTAGGGATCATCATATTCCATGCTCAGCTTTAGAGGGCAGATATGAGGCAGGTGAGTCAATGCAAGTATTATTTCTGTAGACACTTACCAAATGACTCCTTTTCTTTTCAGTGGAATAGATAAAGTCAATTGGAACTTCCAAAATGCTTTAGGAACACTTCTTGCTTTTGGTACCCATCTGGTTTTGAATGCTGATATTGCTGGAGATGGAGGATAACCTTAAAGCTATCTATGACATGTTGCTTGTATTGGGTTGGCCAGAAAGTTTGTTTAGTTTTTTCCATATGGTGGTGCTAGTAATGCTTAGTCATCTTAAACTTCATTTGAAACAGTTTTATTAGATTGTGTTGTGACAGCTGTCATATTAGTGTGCATTAAAAAAAAACAAAATTGAATTTTTGTGCAGCCATTTTAATATTGAAGATGGAAGAAAATATGCAATGTTTTTGGCATATTGTGCTTTATTATTTCAAGAAAGGTAAAAATGCAACTGAAATGCAAAGAAAGATTTGTGCAGTGTATGAAGAAGGTGCTGCAACTGATCTAATGTGTCAAAAGTGGTTTGTGAAGTTTCTTGGTACTATTGACATTTTGGCCAAATAATTATTTGCTCTGAGTCTGTCTTATGCATTGGAAGATATTTAGCAACCCTGTATGCACCCCTGGCCTGTATGCACTAGAGGCCAATAATGGGAGCTAACTGATGTACTTAAAATATCCAAGTCAATAAAGTTATGATGAAAATGAAAAATGTGCCTTTTATTTTATGGAAAAAAACATATGGATTTTTTTGCCAAATCAATATTAGGGTTATCCAGAAAAGTACAACTAATTCTCTGTTTTAAGGAACTAACTCATGTGATTATGGAGAATAGCAAGTTCAAAATACGTAAAGTAGACTGGAAGGAAGTGCTGATATGCAGTTCAAGTCCAAAGGATGTCCGCTGTAGGAGGTCAAACTTTTGTTTTACTCAGGCCTTAAAGTGACTGAATGAGGTTTGCCCCACATTATGGAGGGCAATCTGCATTCCTCATCAATTTAAATGTTAAACCTCACCTCACAGAAATACCCAGAATGCTGTTTGGGCACCTAACTGCACACCATGACCCAGCCAGATTGGCAGATGAAGTTAACCAGCACCCTCTTTATCTATTAGATGATGAAGAGAGCTCAGGGAAGTAAAATAACTTGCCTGAGCTTTTGGTAGTTGAGCTCAGACTAGTATCCAAATCTTTGATTTCTTCATTGGTGCCTTTTCTACCACAGAACACTGATTTTTCACAACTGGGATAAGGAGGAAAAAATAGCAGAATTTAACTCAGAAATAAATGGCTATAGTGTTTCATTTAAAAGTACCTGTTGATTCCATATAAATTTTTTGAATATTTGTTCTGGTTCAAGACCCAGAATAGCCACAGCAATCTTGAGAAAGAACAACAAAGTTGGAGGAATCATACTACCTCATATCAAATGATACTACAAGGCCATAGTAATTGAAACAGCCTGGTGCAGGCATAAAAACAGATATACAGATTTATGAAATAGAATAGAAAGCCCATAAATAATCCTGTATAGTGAATATTTGACAAAGGAGGCAAAAACATACAATGGGGTAATGGTAGTCTATTCAACAAATGATATTGGGAATTGGACAGGTATGTGCAAAAAAACCCCACAAAAACTAGATCACCTTCTTATACCACACACAAGAATAAACTCAAAGTGAATTAAACACTTAAATGTTACACTCAAAACCATAAAAATCCTAGAAGAAAACACAGGTAGTAAAATTTTGGACGTTTCTTGTAGCAATATTTTTTTATTAATATCCTCAGGCAAAGGAAACAAAAAAAATGGGGCTACATTAAACTAAAAAGTTTTTGCACAGCAAAGGGAAACATCAGTAAAATGAAAAGAGAACCAACTGAATGGGAGAACATATTTGCCAATGATACATCTGATAAGGGATTAATATCTAAAATTTATAAAGAACTTATAAAACTCAACACCAGGAAAACAAACAACCTAATTAAAAAATAAGCAGAATACCTGAATAGACAGTTCTCCAAAGGGGAGATGCAGATAGCCAATAGACATATGAAAAGATGCTCAATGTCACGAATCATCAAAGAAATGCAAATTAAAACCACAGCGAGCTATCCCTTCACACCTGTCAGAATGGCTATCATTAATGAATCAACAAACAAGTGTTGGTAAAGATGCAGAGAAATGAGAGCCTTTGTGCACTGTTGGTGGGAATGCAGATTGGAGCAACCACTGTGGAAAACAGTATGGAGTTAACCTCAGAAAATGAAAAATGGATCTATCTATGACCCAGTGATTCCACTTCTGGGAATATATCCAAAGAAGCCTGAAACACAAATTTGAAAGAGTGTATGCACTCTCATATTCAATGCAGCATTATTTGCAATAGCCAAGATATGGAAACAGCCCAAGTGTCCATCAGCAGATGAGTGGATGAAACAACTATGGGACATTTATACAGTGGAATACTATTCTGCTATAAAAAGAAGGAAATATTACCCTTTGGAGCAGCGTGGATGGACCTGGAGAACATTATGCTAAGTGAAATAAGTCTGAGAAAGACAAACACAGTATGATTTCACTCATATGTGGAGTCTAATGAACAAAATAAATTAACAGACAGACTGATAGATTGAGAACAGACTGACTGACAGCTGTCAGATGGGAGTGGGGTTGTAGGATTGGGTGACAAAGTGAGGAGATTAAGGAAAAAAAAGAAAACCTCATAGAGATGAGGGAAAAGGGGTGGAGGGAGGTTGAAGAGGATATGGGGGAATAAATGGTGAAGGAAGGAGACTTGAGTTAGGGTGGTGAACATACAATATAATATACAGATAATATAGTTCTACTTCTGAAACCTATGTAATTTTATTAACCAATGACACCTCACTAAATTCAGCAAAAATAAAATCATTAAAAAAATTAAAATAAATTGATACAATGTCCATTGAACAGGACTCTCATGATACTTCAAAGTGTCTAGCACACTTGGCATCTGCCTAAATTGCCAGTAGTAGGTTTGTGTCATTAAAAAAAAACCAAAAAACTTCACTGAGATATAATTCATATACCATAAACATCACCATTTTGAAGAATACAATTAATTGTTTTATAGTATATTTACAAAGTTGTTTAACCATTACCACTATTTCCAAAATAGATAGTCTTCTTTGTGTCTTCTTTGGAGAAATATTCAAACCTTTTACCTATTCCTTATTTTTTTTCTTTTTACTGTTGAACTATAAGAGTTCTTTGTATATTATGGCTCCAAGCCCATTTATCAGATACATAATTTGCAAATATTTCCTCCCATTCTGTTGGTTTCATCAGACACTTTCTTTTTTTTTTCTCTTTAATTTTAATTGTTCTTGTACAGTTCTCTGTCCTCTACTCCATCCCAGCCCACTGCCCCAGCCCTCCCCAGCTCCCTCCCATTTCCATCCCCCCCAGTTTTTGTCCATGTGTCTTTTATACTTGTTGCTCTAAACACTTCCCCTTTTCCCCTGAAATTCCCTCCCCTTTCCTCTCTGGTGACACTTTCTTTATGATGTCATGAAGTATAAATATTTTTAATTTTGATAAAGTCTGATTCATCATTTTATTTCGCTTGTGAATTGGTGTCATATTTAAGGAATGGTTTAATCCAAGATTTCAAAGTTTTGCCTTTACATCTTCTCCTAAGAGTTTTATACTTTTAGCATTTGCATTTGGTTATGTAATCCAGCTGAGTTTTTAATTTTGCTTTATTTTGTTTATATGTTGTGAGATAGTCATCTAACTTCATTTTTTGCATGTGGATATCTAATTGTCCCATTATCATTTGGCAAAAAGGCTATTTTTCCCATTCAGTTGTCCTGATGCCCTTGTCAAAAATTGGTTAGGTGCTTATTTCTGGATCTAATCCTATTCCACTGATGTTTGTAATTATCCCTACGCCGGTACCACACTGTCTTGATTAGTGTGGCTTTGTGGTCCTCCACAAAGTAAGTTTTGAAGTCAGAAAGTGTGAGTCCTCCAAATACGTTTTTATTCAAAGGTTGTTTTGCCTCTTCTAAGTTCCTTGCATTTTTATCTGAATTTTAGGATCAAAATGTCATGGCTGCAGAACAGCAGGATGTGGGATGTTGCTAGGGATGGCAATCAATCTGTAAACAGATTGAGGAGTATTTCCATCTTAATAATATTGAATCTTTTAATCCGTCAACATGAAATATCTTCTTTTTACTTTGTTCTTTAATTTCCTTCAGTGTCTTGTAGTTTTTAGTGTGCATGTCTTTCACTTCTTTTGCTAAATTTATCTCTCAGTATTTCACTCTTTTTGATGCTATCATAAAGGGAATTATTTTCTTTATTTCATTTCACAATGTTCATTGCTAATATGTAGAAATACAGTTTCTTCATTTTTAAGATTTTATTTATTTATTTTTAGAGAAAGGGGAAGAGAGGGAAAAAGAGAGGGCAAGAAACATCAATGTGTGGTGGCCCACAACCCAGGCATGCACCCCAACTGGGACTCAAACCGACAACCCTTTGGTTCTCAGGCCAGCACTCAATCCACTGAGCCACACCAGCCAGGGTTGTTGGTTCTTGTATATTGATCAAGCACTCTGGCATCTTACTGAACTTGGCCCTTGTCATTTTCATAACTGGAAATGACTCTCATATATTTCCAAAAGCTAGTAAGAAAGAGAAGGCAGTATCATGCCCCAATGAGAATATCAAATGGAGAGAGCCTGCACAGGGTCTGAAAGGTGCTGGTTGAATTCCAGAGAGCTAAACGATTCTACCTAATATGGAACTGGGCTTTTCAGAACTGTCAGCTGGTAATGTTGGGAATTGGGGTTGACAAGTACCTTGAGTGGAAGAGGAGTGCTGAGTGACAGGGATGCACTTGAGGGAGTGGACCGGCAGCACTCGAGGTAACACAAGTGAGTGCTAAAGAGAAGAAAACTCAGAGAAAAGTTTCTTGGGGTGGGGATGGCAGAATTGGAATACATCAAGAAAGGAAGGGGAATACATCTTACATTGTATTTTTATTTTATACTGTGTACAAATACCCCTCGAATATAACTAATTGTTTAGTCAAAGCCTATAACACTGTTGCATATCTTCTATGTTGAACAAACAAAGAAGAGATTGTTCTTTGATTCAGGCAGCCTAGAATCATACGAATATTCATCTGGCATGGTGTGGGAATTAAATACTCTGGTTAATCATATTCTATGTAAAGAGAAAGTCATTATGTTACCTAGTTTAGTGATTTCCAAAAAGCTAGAATATGCAAAATATATTTACATTAAACTTTCCCTAGATTGAAGATGCAACACGGTAAAGGGATGATAACATAGAAGAGTTGGGGAAAGACAGAAGGAAATGCTCTAGGAAGTGTTTTTCCTAGATTGTCATATGTTAATTAACCTATCTTTGTTGCAGGGATTGCTGTTATCATCACTCCATTTCGCAGATGAGTGAACTAAAATTCATTGAAATTTAAAAACTCTGGGGTAATGCAGCTAGTAAGTGGCAAAATCCGGTCCCTTAGTCCAAAGCCCTTCATATTGTCACTGTACTGTTCTGCTTTTTAGGGCAGCTGTGATGCCCGACTGCAGGAGTGCTTGTCACACAGAGGACAGTGGGCAGGGGGCATGCCTGCTGGGGTCAGCAACACAGTGGCCCTGAAAAGGCGTATGGACGCTGGTCCCAGCTGCGTGACCTGGGAAAGTCACTTGCCTTTTCCTAGTCTTTGTTTCCAGAGCTGTACAATAGAGATCCCAATATCATCTCTTGATGACTGAGTTGTGAGCCAGAAGAGGTAATGTGAAAGGCTTTGTAAAAATACAAAGGCAGATAGACACAAGGAATGGTGAAGGAGAGGCAGAATTCACATCAATCTTTTAACCCATCACAGCAAACATTATTTATGATCATACAGAGTTTTAGTTAATAGAATGCTGACCAACAGAGGGTTTGCCCCCAAGGTATTTCTGCAGAACGAAATCCTCCATGAGTGCAAGCCTGCCCAGCTGCACCTAGATCCTGTATTTAAAGGTGGGTGCTCAGAAGACAGCTGGAGAGGCTGTGCTTGACTGGGAGTCTGACAGGCTGCTTAGTGTCCTCCTGAAGAGGAAATGAAAAGAACCTGTAGCATGTTCTGTCAAAAGGGTCTGCGGGAAATGGGAAAGATTCCCCTATTTGTTATATTTATTGGCGATATTATTATTTGTTTTATGCTGTGTGGAAGGAGGGCCAGAGCTATAATCTATTGATCATTTAGTTTTATGAAGTTCTTAAATGGGCAATCTGGTATTTTTCTGACAGAGAAGCTATGGTTCCTGAACACCAGTAATAAGATTGTCATATCATTTTCTTCTCTTTGGTCTTTTTATTGCTTTTTATCTCTTTGCTGATATTACCTCTCCTCAACCTCACCTCCCCCTTGCAACTTTTTTTTTTTTTACCCCCTCAGGGCCATGTTTAAGACCAGCTTGATTCATTTTATGGAATCTGCCCTGTGCTTTTAAGAGATTCCTCATCTTTGCTTTTCATGTTTTGTCCTGTGAAACAGACTGCCCGCTGCAGTCACTGTGGTAAAGCCTTCGTAGTAAACACTGGACTATAACTTGGGAAGAAATATTAAATAGGTCAGGGAAGCAGAGACCAAATGTTCCTGTGCAGCCACAGTGTCAGCAGATGGATGACAGAATGAGGTAGCGCTCCTCGTGGGCCTCAATTTCCTGCAAACTCTTCCAGGACCTCCTGGGATTCAGGCTCCTTCAAGATCCCTGAAAGTTTTGAGTGGTTGAACACTGCGGGCGATGTCTTCCTCATACAAGATACTGAGGTTATTACTCTTCTATCTGTTCTGTTATCATACCAAGAACAAGTATGATGAGGTACACCCTCTCTTGCCCGTATCACCTACAAATGCACAAAAGAACACAAAATCTCCTTGGGAAACACCACTAAACAGCTTGGCTCTCAACTGGTGACAAATGAGGGGCATTGCCCCTGGGTGGTCACCGGTGGCCTCAACACGGATGAAACTCTGTGCTGCCCTCATGCCAGGTAGTCAACCAGTGAGGCGGCTCCAAATCATTCATAGGCTGGCTGTACCTTCGCTCCCAAGAAAGAGAGAAAAGATGTTTGAAACACAAAACAAAACGAAACAAAACAAAAGCCAAGAGTATACCTTTAAGGAATCAATTGGAATGCAGGCCAAGACAGCAGAAAGAACAGCAGTGGCAGAGAGCCGGGGCCCAGGCTAGTGAAGAGTTAAGCTCTGCGTGGCTGTGGGAGGCTGGTGTTATGGCTGGGGAACAACTGCCTAATGCCTTTCACCCGGACTGTTTAGCAAAGCTTCATTATGAACGTAATTGTGTGCTTGCGCGGGCACACCACACGGAGGGAATGCTCACAGTAAAGGTATGATTGTATTGCCCGCTGCCATGCCAATTACTGGATATTAATGGCAGGATGGCATGCATATGCCGGAGCTGGGAAGCAGAAGGTTAATAGACGAACAGCACCAGAAGAGCCCATTTATCAGTTTCTATTTATCTCTCCTTGGGAGGTGGCAGGTTTACAGTAAATACCTTCTGTCCTCCTAATTTCCTAATGATGGGGATAATGATGGAGAATGGTGAAGTCATTAACTGGGACAGGCTCTGTGCATCACTCTGTCAACCACATCTTCCCAAGACCTGCAATGAGAAGTGATGGGCCCCAGCTGTTCCCGGAATCCAAGCCCCTCCTCCCACCCTCTCCACCCCAAACTGCAGGCTTGGGAAATGGTCCCCCAAATGAGGAAGATGGAGGCCCTGGGTGGGTGGGGAAGCACAAGAGCGGGAGAGCAAGCTCTCCAGACAGCAGGGCAGCTTTCCCTGCTGCGCTCCCTTGACACGGAACCCGGGGGGAGCGCTGTTGACTCAGGCTGGATTCTTCTCCAGTGATGCCAAAGCCTCTGAGAGTTGTGTTTGGAACTGGATAAGGAGTCAGTAGTCGAAGTGGGTGTGCTGGGGTAGGGCAGAGGAGCAGATTTCACCAAATGTTCCTCTTTTCAAAAACCAGGAGAAATTTAAAATGTTTATAATTCATTTTCTCACCTCACCTGTAAATGGACTAGAGATATTAGAGGAAAATTCCTTATGCAGAAGTAAAGCTTTTTCTTTAAAGTCCTGAAGGAAGACTAAAACAGTTTAGATTGATTTCTTGGATGTGACTTCCACCCCCCTAATGGGCCCAAGCTGCCTACTCCATCTACTTATTTGTAGAATTGTTTGACTTGTAGTTACTGCCTAAAAGTAACTTGGATTTGCCTCCATAGTTTATAGAGCTCTTGAAAAACTAGGAACTTACTTTTTAACTTTTTTGGGGGTGAAGCCCCTTGGCTATTTCTCGAAATTGCTCTGATTTGAGGGAAGCTGTTGTTATCTGCTGAATGTGTAAGGATTAGGACAGTTACTTAAGCCAACAATAGTAAAACTGGAAAGTGTATCCCACCGACATGCACTTATCTCAGGATCAGGGCGATTACTGGGCCTCCAGAATGAACTGAGAACATCTATATGAACACAGTATTGCTGGTCCTCTTTATCTTTTACTCTGTGCTCACTTAGTTTTTTTTTTTTTCCTTTTCTTTTTTATTAATCCAGTCACCTCAGAACACAGGATGGAAAATAGACCTGCATATCATGCCCAGATTTGTATATTTCAGGGTCAGACCCTGAAGATAAAACAAAATCAACCGATCTGCATCTGTCTCTGTCTCTCTGTCTTCCCGCCTTCCATTGTCTCAGTTATCTTCCCATATAGCCATCGCACTGAAACCTGTCATATAAACATCTGCACGGTGAGGACAGGGGTGGGGAGTTCCAGGGAAAGGGAAATTATGAGCTATGGAGACAACCTACAAGGTGCCTACTGTAGTTAACTCTTATTTAATTACCAGGTTGTAGGAAATGGGTGAAAAGCACAGTCCTATCAGGATTTGTCTCAGGAAATTCACTTCAATGACGCTGGGCATTGATGAACACTCTTAGCATCAGAACTGAATCAATTTCTTGTTCTAGTATTTATTAGTTAAATGATCACTTTCGACGTCTCTGTGATTTCGATTCTGTAATAAGCATGAGAGCACACTGCCTGCTGAATGGGGAGTTGCAGGATTAGATGAGATGGTGTCTCTGAAGAGCTCAGTCAGCATCACGCACAGAGATAGTTCCCTGTATATGTGCTGGCTATTACCGTTATCGGTATGAATTTTCCAAGTTTGACAAGTTTCTGTTCTCCAAAGGTGAACCAGTCATTTATAGCAAACATGTGGTAGATTGTATTTTCAGAAGCGACCCTAGTGATATTTCGAAACCTACATGCTCTTTCAGATTCTGGTCATTCCCAACAAGATATGGAATTATTTCTCTCTTTCTGAGAACTGGCTGGGCCTTTATCACTACATCAGTGACCAGGGTGCAGCAGAGGGACACTGGATCATAAAGTGCAGCAGGGCTCCCACCCACGCCAGCATTAAGGGCGTGTGACCTGTGCAGTTGCAGTGGGCCCCTCGCTCAGAAGGGCCCCGTGCTTGGTTTAATGCTCTGTTGTTGCCATCTCAAAATTCTTCGAGTTTTTTTGAACAAGAAGTCCTACATTTTCAATCTGCAATGGACTTCACAAATTATGTTGCCAGTCCTGCTTCCACATGAGTCTCTGTCTCTCGGGAAACACCCCTTGTATCCCTAAGCTGAACTGTAAGAAGATCAGCCACGCTGAAGATATTGGGCCGGAGAGGCTACAGGGGCATTACAGCGTTTCAGAGAGAGAGACCGGTGAGGAGCACCAGTTCCTTCAGCTCTGAGCTGTATTTGAGTCTTTTCAGCCCAGGGGGCAGGTATGTGAATGAACAAGTCTTCAGCTGATCCAGACCCAACTTTAAGGCACTCAGCTGACGCTGAGTAGAGCGGGAACAAACGATCCTGGTCTACCCGTGCTCAGATTGTAGTTGTGAGCAAAACAAATGACGTCTGCCGCTGCTAGGTTTTGAGGGGGTTGTCTCGCCATATAGGCAACGGGGACAAAACTATTTCTGAGAATGATGTTGAGAATGGGGGCTTAGTTACTCGAGAGGGACAGAGGCGAATGGCCAGTTTTTCTGATTTAGAGCATAGTAACATATACTAATGTTGATTTTACATGAAACATCATTTTCATTTTCATCTTAAAAGTTTTTAGGGTTTTTGTGTCACAGTATTATCATCACCACTGACATTAGTCTATATTGCCCTATGAAGATGAAGACGTACTCGAGCAAGGGCAGCGTAGTGCAATGAAAACTAAAATCACATGCTCAGCATCATGGAGCAATGAATACAGGGCAAATAATACTCAATGTGGCATTTAATTCTGTTTTGATTTAATTCATATCTTTTTAAGTGTTTACTATGTATTGGGTACTGCACCTGGTGCTAGAGATCCAAAGGTAAGTGAGACCTGTGGCCCCTGCCATCATGGAAGTTATTGTCATGTGTGGGGGAGGGACAGATAATAAGCAAATATACACACTATTGTATTTATAATTATAAATAGTATCATGTGCTATGAAGAAAAAGAAAGCAACAGGGAACCTACCAAGAGAGAATGTTCAAAAAGGACGACTGTACAGTGAGGAGACATATTTAAGCCGAGACGTAAAGAATGAAAAGGAGCCCGTCATGTGAATGCCGGGGGAGGGTGTCCTTAGCAGAGACTAGAGTGTTCAAAGACTCTGAGATCAGAAAGGAGTTTGCGTTTTGCCTCAGTGCCAGAGACTGTTAAAGGAATCTTCTTGCAATTGGTGGGGAGTTTGTATATGAAGGCCTAGAAAAGCATCAAGAAACCTTGAGGAAAATTATTTATCTTTTTAAGAAAATAAGGCATAAAACCTTTGTCTTATGACTTCCAGGCTTTCTCCCCTCTTCCTCTGTTTTTCCCCTCTAAGTATTTTTATAGCTATGATCTACGAGACATATAGTAGAATATGTTTTCTTTATTCTGGATTTTTTTTAAAAAGTAAGCCTGAATACTAGAGAAAGAAAAATAGTGGTTTGGGGTAAATACAAGAAAAACTTGTCTTTGATTAATTGAGATTGTTCTGTAAAGTAATATTTAAAAATTGTAGTATAGCACTCAGTGAAACCCAAGCTATAAAACATTCTTTTAGAGTTGGTTTATTCACTTAGTCAATGAATATCTGTTATGTTTCTATTACGTGGCTGGTGTAATGTTTGGCACTTGGAAATAGTATCTGCACTCTTGATCTCTAAATATCTAGATATTTACAATCTAGAATCTAGACTGTAGATAAAATATGAGCAAGTAAACAAGCAATACTTACATAGTTATCATATAGTAAAGGCTATGAAGGGGGAGATACAGGTGCTGAAGCATCTAATACAGATTTGGGATGAAATCAGGGATTATTTTAACATGAGCCTAGCACCATTATTGGATAAGGTGACACAGATCTTACAATTTTAGTGAAAATGTTACTATCCATTCATGGATTATTTACTTTGTGGTTTATCCATGATCAATGTTTAATCTTAGATTGCCTGTCTCCTGGTTCTGGGATGTGTATTTAGGAATACTTAGCAAATGATGATTAAAAGGACAAATCTACTATCAAGGACTGTTAGCCAAAATGAATTACGAGAAGTAATACAAATAACATGTGGTTGATCTGCTGTTTGAATATTCTACGTGGGAAAGTGTCTAGCACAAAGTCTAGTAAGTATGAATTGATTATTAGTTTCCTTATTTATTTCTGCTGTTTTTCCTATGTGAGTTTAGAAAGATCAGTTTCAAAAACTTAAGACACTGAGAAGACTATGAATACTTCAAAAGGTAGAAAGTAATAAAATCGGCAGAAAATCATATGAAATCAGAAGTTTGGAAGTTTTTCCTTGAGTTTACGTTCCTTCATTCTGAGTTATAATATGTAGTTTTGTCATTTAAGTATTGGGAATGTAGTGTTTTCAATCATTTTGTGACTTCTCTTTAGCATACAAAATGAAATGAGTGTAAAATGCTACCTCTTAATGCAAATTTTCTCCACAAGACCAATTTTCTGACATTGGAACAATTTCCTTGAATCACTTTTTTCCCCCATTACAGTTGACATTCAACATTCAATTTCAGGTGTACACTATAGTGGTTAGACTTATGAAGTGGTCCCTCTGATAAGTCTGGTACCCACCTGGCATCATCTATAATTACTACAGTATTACCAGCTGTGTTCCCTCTGCTGTCCTTTACATCCCCCTGACTTCTGTAACTGCCAAGTTGTGCTTCTTACTCCCTTCATCTTTTTCCCTCAACACACCAAATCTCCTCCCACCTGACAACCATCCGTTTGTTCTCTGTATCTATGAGTCTGTTTCAGTTTAGTTTGTTCATTTATTTTGCTTTTTAGATTCCACATGTGAGATCATATGGTATTTGTATTTGTCTCGCTTATTTTAGTTAGCAGAACACCCTCTAGGTCCACCCAGGTGTCACATATGGTAAGATTTCATTCTTTTTTATGGCTGAGCAATATTTCATTGTGTATATCTTCCACATCTTCTTGATTCAAGCATCTATCGATGGACGTAGGTTGCTTCCATATCTCAGCTATTGTAAATAATGCTTCAATTAACATAGGGTTACACAAATGTTTTCTAATTACTGTTTGGGATTTCGTTGGACAGATACCCAGAGTTGGGACTGCTGGGTCATGTGGAAGTTCTATTTTCAGTTTTTTGAGGACCCTCCATACTATTTCCCATAGTGGCTGCAACAATCCTTGAATCACTCTTGAAACTATTATTTAAAATTCCTAAGACCCCTAGCTGTGTTGCAAAAAGTGCATATTAACCTATTTTAGGGGAAAACAGTTTTATTTTAGAACATATTTGGCAGTTTAATTATATGTTTGAAAACACCTTCCTACAGGGGTCAAGCAGCTATTAATTTTATGGACTTTTATCAAGTCTGTTGTTTCCACACAGATGAGCTTTATGTAAACACATGATGAAAATCAACAATACTCAAAGCTTATTTCAAAAATGTTTTCTTGACAGCTTCATCTTATTCTGTACAAGGGATTCTCACTCTGGTGATGGGCAAAGGGCGTTAGAATCACTTGGGGCAGCTTATCCAGTTACCCGTGTCCAGGTTTAGAAGCATTACCACACACTGGTGAAGAATGACCCCTGGCTCTTCTAGCCTCCCCCACTGAAATTATTTAACTTCAGGATAATAGAATAGAAATCGTCTCTATGTGGCTACTTCTCCGACATTCCTAAATAGTGGTAACGAGCAGGAGTTCTGAATTAGACTATGTATACCTGGGTTCCAAGCTGATGTTATCAATTATATCAGGGAGGAAAAAAATTTATTCTACTCTTCTAGGTTCTTCTGGCTGGTTTGAGAATTAAATTGACATGAAGTTGCTAGGAGAAAATCAAGTTTAGTTTCCTAGATATGGAGGTCACATATGATATGGGACCTAAAGAAAGGCAGCTTTTATACTTTTTAGACCAAAAATAAAGAACTGAGAAGAACTGAGAAGACAAAGAAACTTAGGCTTGGATACTAATTAGTGAAGAGCCTTAAGCCTTCTCTGTCCTGAATTTCCTGTCTTTGGTGATAAGGATGTCTCTTTACCTCCTAGTGCAGGGGGGTGCCTTTCACATGGGAAATTTATTTCCTGCTTTCAGGATTACAGAGAAGAGGGTCAGAGGGCCCTTCTTGCACTGAATGGTTCTGAAGTAACTTACTCAAAGTAATTAATTTGCAAAAATGGCATATTTTGGGGAGGTAATTTTTGTTCTCCTACACTTACTAGCATTTATGCTCTTAGTTAATGAATAAAGGGATGTTGTGACAAACCACACAGGTCCCCCTTTATAAATAAAGGGCTCCTGGAAGTGCTTCTTGCAGGCCTCTCTAGAAATAAAAAAGCTCAGAAAAAGTGTGCTAGATAGCACACTATAGACTAGATATTTCATGCAAGAATGGAAAACTCACCAGAAGACTACATGCCGTGGGAGACACTGATGGTACACTAGAGGGGTACCAGCATCACTTAGATGTTCAGTAGTGGCTGCCCTCTCTAGCACAGGGCTGAAAGTAGGAGGTACCATTGGCCATTGTGAACTGGGCCCAGTGATAGCAACTGGAACAACAGGATTCCAGAACAACAGAGCCCAGGTGGTAGCGCATAACCACATGAAGGTGAATGGAGGGTAGTTACTGTAATTAACGACAGTGTTAAAGGACACCTAAGGATGCTCGCTGACAACACAGCATCTAGAGTAACAAGTTTTATTTTGAAGGGGATCTAACAGCTATCTCCATTTTTACCACAGCATCCACAAGGGCAGAATCAGTGGGTGATTAACAAAGGTAATGCTTACTTTACATAATAAAAAAATGAGGGATGCATGGCCAGGAGGCTGAGGGCAGTTAATCCAATAAAAGATACATCCTTTGCCCAGTTTCTAGACCCGAGACTGTTTATAGACTCAGAAAGCACTGACAGAAGGAGAGGTCATATCTCCAGAGGGAAGCATGGCAATAATTCCCCCAGCCCTTCCTGAAACACCCCCATGACAATTTACTGAGTAACTATAGACCGAGCAAATGGGAGGACACATACATCTTAAGAACTGTTGCTCATGATGTTTGAGCTGACATTGATTGATACCTGGACACCCAAAGCATCCATGTAAGCCAACTCTTACATGAAAGCAACTTCTATGAGTCAAATCTAGGTGGGCAGGAGGAGTGACATGATACAATTTATATTTTAAGAAGATTCTTGTCTGTATTGTATTGTGTTGTATTGTATTGTATTGTATAAGGCTGGAAGTAAGGCAAGGAGGTATTGCAGTAATCTACGTGAGAGATTACTGTGGCAACTTGGCGGTGATTCTCTAAGTGGAGGGCAGAACCATTAGAATTTGCTGATGGACTGAGTGTGGGGTAGAAATAAAGAGGAATCAAACATGACTCTCAAGTTTTCGCTATTTGGCCTCCATGCATAACAGTTTGCTCCAGGCTGATTTAAAAGGTTTCAGTACAATTTATTAAACATCTGCAGGGACTCTGGTGAAGTGCTAGTAGACTTTCTGGGTGTACTTTTGAAGAGCTTTTAAAAGTGGAGGGTGGAAAGTCCAACATTTGCACTCCTTGTAGGAAGAGTCTTATTATGATAGTGCCCCTTACCCCATATGCCAAGGTTGGGACATGGATTCATGTCACTGTGCAGATGAAATAAATCTCTTAGTGTCATTGAATCCAAACATATGAGCCAATAAAAATACAGAAATTGTGATGACCAATTTTATGTTAACTGCATCAAGGGAGGCTCAGAAAGATGGTAAAACATTATTTTGGAGTATGTCTGTGAGGGCATTTCCAGAAGAGATTAGCATGTTACCTGGTAGACTGACCAAAGAAGATCAACATTACCAGTGTCGTGTTCTCCCCTCCACACTGATCTGATCCGTGAGGGCCTGAATAGAACAAAAAGGCAGAGAAAGGGCCATCTGGTTTCTTTGCCTGAACTGGGACATCCATCTTCTCCTGCCCTCAGACATCCGTGCTGCTTGCTCTTCGGTCTTTGGACTGTGAATTATACCACAGGCTTCCTGATTCTTCATCTTGTCGATAAGTGATTGTGAGACTTTGCAGCTTCTATAAGCTTATATCCATCCATCCATCCATCCATCCATCCATCCATCCATCCATCCATCCATCTGCGCTTTGGTTCTTTTCTATAGAGAACCCTAACATAATCATCTCCTTTACTACCAGTTGATATATATTACATTTTTATTGGGCAATGGTATTCAATTAATTATTTAGTGAGGAAATTTGAAGGTATATGCAATACCAAACCAAACCAAAATAATACCCTACCTCTCTCTTAATTCCTGAGACTGAAAACCATAAATCAGACTGAGTTGGGCAGTTTCATAATAATCCCAGACAAGCAGAGTAGCAATCACTGAGTAATTACAGTATTAGTAGATTTGGAAGGGGCATTAGAGGCAATCTAGTGCAAGCCTTATTTTATAGTTAAGCTGAGGCACAGAGAGCTTAAATAACTCAAGTTTGGCAGGACTTCAACCAGAACTGCTGTCCCCTGACTCCACAGTCCATTCCTCTCCATCCACAAGACCACACTTCCTGCTCTCTTAGTCACATAAACAGTGAAAACTATACCAATGTGGAAACTTTGGCAAGCCAAGGTGGATATACTTCTGTGGTAAAAAGAATAGAAGATTTTAAAGAGGTTTTTCCCCCCAATAAGAGACAGAACAATGTATTGTATTTTGGGGTGAAATAAAAAAGGCAAGATCGGAGAGTTAGTTGTTCAAAAGAATGGGACGAGAAGTGTAAGGAGGACAGGCAACGTTAATCTGATGCAGTGCCAGTCTCCAGCTATTCAGTCAACCACATATTGAACTAGACTCTATAAATGGTAACGATACTCCTCGGCTGCTACCACGTTTTGTAATCTTACTGGAAGACAGATACACACTTACGATGTACAGTTACCCTTTTTAAAATCTTCACTTCATATGACTTGGCTTTTATGAAAAGCCTACATAGTACCTGATTTTTCTAATTTAAAGAAATCCAAAGAAGATGTTTGCTTTTATGGAAAAAAGGTGAAAAGTGAAAATAGGGTTCAGGATCTGTTTTGCAGTGAGGCACTACAGAGGCAGCGCGTACCCTGAGCAGCAGAGTGGCCTTGCCAAGCTCCTTCCCGGGGAATCACACTCAGTGTCTCAGCATCAAGCCCCATAACTTTGAACTTGTCTGTGATCATCTGTGCTTTATCTCGACTTATTTTGTGCATCTGTTAGCAAGATATGTCCTAAAGTGATTGCCTCTTTGCTTTTTGCCATTGCAGCTTATGAAAGTTTTCATAGGAAGGCTTTGTTTTCATATAGCAGGGTAAACCTATACCCTGAAACTGGATCAGCTTGTCTATCTTGTTCACCATCTCATCTCTGAAATGCAGAACATACCTGCTACACAGCAGATGTTCAATAAATACGTGATAAGCTATTGCATGTATGATTAAGAACCCAGATAAGTAGAACAGAAAATGAAGTCTTCAGGAGTTTGGAAAGGGAGCAGTCACTGTAGAAAGCAATCATTTGGGAAAACATCACAGAGAAAGAGAGCTTGAGGAAGTTAAGAGGAATGAGATGACTCAGAATAAATAGGATAAAGGAGAAGGTATCCAAATGGTAGAGAAGAAAGAGTTGGGCAGAGGAGGGAACACAGACGAAGGCAAAGAGATGGACATAAGTAAGGTATGTTCTGAGGGCAATGAGAAAAAAAGCTTAGCTTTATTTATTTTTATTTAGAATAATACAAGTGTGTTATTGATAAGGTAAAGTGAGATTTTTGCAGAGTTCCTGCCTACTTTTTGGCTCTGAAGCTAGAAAGAGTCATTGAAGTTCAGGAGTTTGGTGATAAGAATGATGCCCTTGAACTTCACTGGATCTGGTCTCCTAGGGCCACAGGGAGGTTGAAGGAGGCCTGAGACCTGCAGGAGGAGGGGGTGCCCCATTCTCTGACTTGTCTGGCCAGTCCTTGGTGTTTGTTCTGTCCCCCTCTTGCCATCTCAGATCTCTCCTCAGCATTTATTTAGTCAG
Source organism: Anoura caudifer (assembly GCA_004027475.1). Lineage (NCBI taxonomy): Eukaryota > Metazoa > Chordata > Mammalia > Chiroptera > Phyllostomidae > Anoura > Anoura caudifer. The sequence continues at coordinate 20,182 of PVKU01000469.1, read as the reverse complement.
GTGCCAAAAACTTTTATGAAGAAGAGATTCTGTAGAAATTAAGGGGATCTTTAATGATCACTGCAGGTTAGATGGAATATTATTTTGAGATAAAATCATCAGGTTTAAAAAGAAAAGATAGTTGAAGACGAATTGGGGCAATTTCCCCGAGAACTGACATTCTGAAACTATATATTGATATCTGCTCATGTGTTCCTTAAAATACAACACATTCCTGATGCTAAGGTACTCATGACAAGGATGAAGTGAGAGAGGGTAGAGCAAAAGTTTCCTAATGAGATTCACATACTTTCTGGGTCTTCACATCTCTGAGAGCCCACGTAAGGATCCTTTCTTACGGACCACCGGAAACAATTTAAAGTTTCAGATGGAGAGTGTGAAGGTTGTTCCCTGCAGTGCTTTCTTTTCCCTACAGTTTGTCGGCCAATGCGACACAGATACCAAAGAAGAAATGGAAATGTTTATCTAAAAATTCCAGGATGCTTTAGGAGCAAATTACCATGACTGGGTGTGTCATTCATTTAGTAGTTGCCTCTTTAGCTTTGAAACATTAAGTGCGATGTAAATAAAAATGTACATGAATAAAAATGGTATAAAACATCTATGGAATATAAATGAGGCAAAATCACATTAGTCACCATGAAAACAATGTGTGCAATAATTCCATTAAGCAGAAGGTATCTAGAAACTCAAATAGGCAGAAGGAAATAGCCCTTTAACCCAATGCAAATATTGTTCAAAAGGAACTATCTGTTGTTTCTCCCTGTTACCGACCAAAGTTGGCCACCTGTCACCATCAAAAGGCAAATTCTAGAGGCAGAGGGTGGTGAGAAGGAAAGGTATTTTTATTGCACAATGGTCTAGGAGAATGGGGGACACCCTGTCTCCAGGCTCCTCAGGCTCATCTCTTCTGCAAAACCCAGACAAAACCCAGCCATCCCCAGCCATCCCCAGCAAGACCCAAACCAAAGGCAGTGCACAGAATTCCTGCTCCATTTTAACTACTGTCCTTTGGAGCCCAAGGCGGTTAAGTGGTCATCCCAGAATCTTAGCTTGTTCCCAGCTGTTGTTCAGCTTCAGGCTGCCATTGGCCATGTCACTTCTAGCAGCAAGGTCCTGTGCTTTTTGGTGGTAGAGCCAGCCACAAGGCACTGGCGAACGCTCCACTAGGTGGGCAAGGGAGAGCCTCCCTCCTGGAGGCCATGGGCCCTGTGACTGCAGTCATGCGGTTCATGGAGAGAACAGGCCAGTACACCTTCCAGGTGCAGGTCCTGAGCAGCAGCCACAAGCAAGACACAGTTTTCTTTGTTTCCTGGGGTTTATATTAGTTTTGGGTGTGGGATGGGCCAGGTATTTTCTTAGAATGACCAATTAACTTCCCAAATTTTAGCACTCTCTGGGAGTTCCACCCCCGACCCCAGCCAGTCCCTTCTTCCTCCCAGGCCTCTTTGGTGCAGCACCCCACCCTGCTGCCATTCTGACATCTATGGTGCATGTGTCTGCCTTGTCCTAGTCCCACTTCCAGTCAGGTACCAGAAGGGGGTAGGAAGGCTTTTACTCCCTATCCAGGTATCTTGCTAGCCTGGAGGATGCACAGTGCAATACTCCTTCCTACTGCCATCTTGCCCAGGGCTGGGGGACCTGCTGCAGTGAGGAGATGCTCCACATTGAGGGAAGAGTGTTCGCAAGGCATGAGCTTGGTTACCCCTGCAATGCAACACTGCCTGCTGCCTCACCATGGCCCCCAGTGGTTTGTAATCTCCAGCGGCCCCCTCCTGTTCCCTGTCCTCAGTTTGCTTCCAGGGCTCTGGCCAGGCTGTTGGTATAATTCCTACCCCACCACCCAGCATGTAAGGAATATTTAAACAAATAGAATGGTTCAGTTTCTTTAAATTAAGACAGATTATTCTTGAAAGAAAGGGAAAATACGTAATTTCTTCTTGAAGCACCTAATTTCTGGCTAACGATCCTATGGGTATCTAAGAAGTCACACACCGCCTGTTAGAGTTTGATGGAAGAGTTCTCTGCTTAATTCTGGACACAGGCTCTGCCTCTAAAATTCTTGACTATGATCAGTTTGAGGAAAGTGAGTCCTGAATATCCTATTCAAAAATACTTGTGTGTTCTTATCTCAGGTATGGTCATTGTAAATACTATTTGTCATCAAGTAACTTTTGTACCCAATTGCATAATATTCTCAGCTGATGTAATTCTAACTAGCAGCACAAAAGAACTGAAGATGGTTGATTGTGTGCATCATGAGACACTAAGAAAAATTCCCAAGCTATCATGTTCTTTCCTTGTCCCTGGAAAATGATACCTGACATTAATCAAGTAGCCATAGAAACCACAGATGTGGAGAGTTGTGGGGATAAGAGGCAAGTTTTCTACTTCCTTTGTCCTTAAAATCATAAAACTTCTTATTTCAACAATAATTGAAACTGCTAACCTGAAGTTAGCAGTTTGTTTCATTCGTAATTTGTGCTGTATAACAATGAGAATGATGTTTTCACTGTTTGTGGTATATCAGGCTGTTCCTTCCCATGCCCTCGTTAACAATAAAAGCCCATGCAATTTTCAGCCATTACCATTTTTCTCCTGATAAACCATCTGTGACATGGAAACCTTGAAGCTGAGAGTTGTGGCCACAATGTTCAATAGACTGTGCATGTAGCTTTTGCAGAGGTAACTGCTGTAAAAAATCAGTTCCCCTGTTATATCTGTCTGCTAAGATTTTTTCTTGCTCCTTTTTCTATATCTAGTGTAGTGTGAGTTCACATGAATTCAGCCAGTGGCATTTTCCTGACAATAGAAACTCCATCTAAGTCTCTTATTGGGTGCTAGAGCTGTTCTTTCTCTTAATTCCAGCTGCTCTTCCTGCTATATTTAACCCAGGCTAGAAGGATAATGTTCTCACTACAGAGCTATTTCGTCCCTTTTTTATCCAGTCTTACCTTACAGGGTTCAAGAGTCATCTGCCCTTTGGGTAGATTAGGTCCAAATGAACTGCTCTTGCCACAAGTGGAATGAAAAAGGAATCAGACGATAAAGTCATGTCCCCATCAACTGGTTCATAAATTAATAAACACAAGTAGCTCTTCAAAACCTGCTGCTTTTGACCTCAAGTCTTTGTGAAGCTGAAGTCATTTTAGATGGTAATATGGAGATACTGTCTAAATTTCAGTTATAAAAATAGATCTGAAATAGATGTAAGTGGATCAGTTTTTAAAAAATTTTTTGTGCATGTGTTTATCAGACTTTTCTAGAGAAACAGAACCAACAAAATATGTACGTGTATGTGGAGAGATTTATTTTCAGGAATTGGCACAGGTGATTGGGGAGGCTTAGCTAGTCCAAAATTTAATGAATGAGGCCAGCAGGCTGGAGACTCAAAAAGAGGTGCAGTTTGAGTCCAATGGCAGTCTCTGACAGAATTCCTTCTTTCTAGGGAGAGGTCAGTCTTTGTTCTCTTAAGGCCTTCAACTGATTGGATGAGGCTCACCAACATAATACAGAGTAATCTGATTGACTTGAAATTCACCGATTTAAGTGTTCATCTCATCCAGAAACACCTTCACAGAAACTTCCAGAATAATGTTTGGCCAAATATCTGGGTCCTGTGGCCCAGCCAAATTGATACATACAATTAAGCATCACAATTCATATATATCCTTTAATGTTATATAAGCAATACCCATAATTAGGTATCACTTAGGAAATTTACAGAAGCTCAGAAAGTCATCTGGGCGGGGAAATAAAAAATCCAAGGACAAGGGATTACATTTTCAATTTTACTTAAAAACTGTTTTTTTTTTTTTGCCCATACAATCAGAAAGTTCTCTGCTGAATTTACCTTAGGTCATGGTGCCTGTTATTCTCTGGGTTCTTTGGGGAGTCTTCCTGTATAATGCACCTCTGTAAGGTTCACTATATACTCACTTAAATAGTAGTTTTAATCTTAATCTTCAAATAAGAAATTAAGTTGTATCAAAGACACCTTATTTTAATTTGGAGGGAAATTATGAAATATGAAATACATATATATTTTATTTCTTACCAAGGCATTGAAAGTTTATAATTGGTAGAAACTCAGTCTTAAGTTTACAAGTCTTTGAGGGTAAATCACATTTTGTCTGTGTCATTGAATTTTATTTGCCTTTGGGAATGCCTGAACCAGTGATAGAACTTTGTCCGAAAGAGGGTATCTTACCTATTACCTCCTGGACTCCTTTTTTTGTTTTCTACTTTCTTAATTGAACTGCTGGACCCTCTCCCTTTTCTACCTTCCTCCAAAAGAAGAATGACATAAACATGAAAAGAAATATAGAGCTGAAGAAAGAAATGTGAATTTGCGGGGAAGAAAATGTTCTTTCATGCATAAATTGAACATGGAAACCCAGGCTCTACTGTTCATAGAGAGTGGGCAGTCATCAGTTCATTTGATGAGTAAAATTAATATTAATAGTATGAAAATTAAGTTAATGTAATTATTTCTCTTAAGTAGGTTTGTACCAAACCTAATTCTGCTCTGTATCCCATGAGACTTTTGTATTTTTAGTAATAATAAGAATAGGGCAGATTATACTGTAGAAAGCTGAGAGTTTAGGGTATATCTTCTTGGCAATAAATTGTTCCTTTGAAGTAAATTATCAATTATAGGCATTTTAGCTTCCTGGGAAAAATAATTTCTCTCAAATGAGATAAGAAGAAAAGTTTATTACTTGCTTTATTCTACTTGGGATTAGATTTCATAGTAATTATGCTAATAACCAGATAAAAATATTACAGAGAAATAGATGTTAATATCATGTGGGATAGATTAATAACTTTTGGACACATTTCTTATCTAGTGTGACCTGATTATTCTTACAGATGAGAGATGTTATCAGCATCTAAGTTGAACATGGAAGGTAAAATGAGGAAAAATAGAGATAAATGAATCAAAACATTTGAACAATAATATTTAGAAAGATTTCCATTTTAAAGTTTACATTGAATTTTAAACTTTTTGTACTAGCTGCCATGGCCCAGAAATTTGACTCTAGTCAAAGTCTATTTCATTCTTAGTTTTATTCCTATTTAAAGGCAAGTCATGTCTTTTAATCACTATCTTTCACTTGCAAAGTAGATGATATGAATCTGATATATGTACTAGGGGAGTGATCAAAAAAGTATGCATCAATGGTGTGATTTAGGAAAACATCATGATACAGATGTTAAGTTCAGGATGTTTAACTTCTTCACAGAATATGAATGTTACTAAGACAGTTATTGAATATTTTCAAGTGTTTATTTTGTTAATTTAATAAAAGGCCCAGAGAATAATAGTTCTAATGATAACTATTCTCATATATTTTGGAGAAATATATTAGGAAGACTATGTATAGGACTCAGAGAGCTTCTATTCATTTAAGAAGCATTTACTGAGTGCTTAACACGTGCTTTGTGTATTGGGATAGGTACTGGACATCTTGTTTTTTATAGCAGAAGTGTGATCCAGGCTCTCGTGGGACTCCAAGTCTAGTGGGAAAGATGCACAGTAATATACTTTGTGGTGAGTGCTATGAAACAAGAATTGGTTGCTGAGAGAGAGAATAACTTTGGTAGTGGCTGTGGTGATAGAGCTCTCCTTTAGATTGTAAGGTCAGGGAAGGTCTCTTGGAGATGACATTTATGCCAGAATGTGAATGATAAGGAGGCTGCCATGCAAAGACGAAAAGAAAGCATTCCAGAAGATGGAAGAGTATGTGTGAAAGCCCCAAGGCAGGAAACCATTGGGGAATTCCTGCAATGGAAAAAAGGCCAATGAAACTGGAGCATAAAGAACAAGAGGGGTGGTAGGGGTTTGGGAGGAAAAAGGGGGTAGAGTTTAGGCTTGCAGTGTTCAGACTGTCCGGTCATGATGATTGCAGGCATTAGGGCTTTACTCTAAATGCAAATGGAAGTCACTGAAAGGTTTTACACAAAGGTGAGTAAGGTATGCTTATTCACAGAAAGTTGAAAACTCATGATGATTATTTCATGGTTTTAAAAGTATAGAATTAATGTGACCACATTAACAGAATGAAGGATGAAAAACATATGTTCATCTCAACAAATCCAGAAAAAACATTTGGCAAAATTTAACATTCATTTATAATGAAAACTTCAGAAAATGTGGGTATAGAGGGACATTCATCAACAAAATAAAGACCCTGGTGAAAAACTGAAGGTTTTTTTTTGCTAAGATCAGGAATAAGACAGGGATGCCCACTATCACCACTTTTATTCAACATAGAATTACCAGTCCTATCCAGAGCAATTAGGCAAGAAAAGAAATAAAAGGCATGTAACTTACAACCAAAGAAGTAAAACTGTCACTATTTGCGGATGACATGATACCATGTATAGAAAACCCTAAAGAGCCCTGGTTGGTGTGACTCAGTGGATTGAGCACTGGGCTGTGAACCAAAGTGTTGCTGGTTTGATTCCCAGTCTATGGCACATGCCTGGTTGTGGGCCAGGTTCCCCAGTGTGGGGCACGTGAGAGGCAACCGCACATTGATGTTTCTCTCCCCCTCTTTCTGCTTCCCTTCCCCTCTGTCTAAAAATAACTAAATAAAATCTTTAAAAAGAAAAAAAAGAAAACCTTAAAGAGTTTGCCAAAAAACTGTTTCAATACACAAAAATCAGTTGCATTTCATACAGTGAAAATAAACTATTAGAAAGAGAACTAAAGAAAACAATTTCATTTACACTTGCATAAATAAATAGAATATTCAGGAGTAAATTTAACCAGGGAGTTGAGAGACCTGTATATTGAAAACAAGGTGTTAATGGAAGAAGTTAAAGAAGATACAAATAAAGATATTCTATGCTAATGAATTGGAAGAATTCATATTGTTAAAATGTCCACACTACCCAAAGCAATCTACAAATTCCAATGATTTTTTATCAAAGAAATAGAACAAGTAATTCTAAAATCATATGTGCCAAGATGAAGGTGTAGGTAAACATGGCTCTTCTCCTTGTACAACCATAGCAAAAATTACAACTAAAATTATCTATCATCCAGAATATTCAGAAAATGAAGCTATATCAAAGTCTGACACCAAGGAATTAAAGAAGTCACTTTCATCCAGATGGGTAGGAGGGGTGGAGACATGGACGCATGGAGATGCAGAATGGGTGGTCCAACACCCACATGTGGTAGATAAAAATTGGGAAGGATACCTTGGAAGCAAGGGATCTCAGCCCCACACCAGACCACAGAACCCAGGATTCAGTTGCCAAGAAGATTAAGTCTTGATAACTCCTGGCTGTAAAAAACCATGGGGGTGGGGGCAGAGGGAGAATGGGGTTCTCAGCCATCTCCTTTTAAAGGGCCCAGAACAGGACTTACACAGATTCACTCTCCCTGGGCCCCAGCACTGGGGTAGCAGCTCAAAGGGCACCAGTGGCATATGGGCAGAAATGGAAGTGTTGGGCATCAGGGCAAGTGCCAGGGGACATCTTCCTCATGGGCAAAACCCGAGAGACCAGGCAGAGGCCGTTGTCCCTTTACTGAACCCTCCCCCACAGAGAGCCATAGAGCAGAGGCACTATATCTGAGATTCCATCAACCTGGTTCGCATGGGTTGCCCTAACCTGGTGATTATTTAAGGCTCTGCCCATCCAAATAACCAGTGTGCTTTTCTGTAATAGGCCATGCTACTAAGACAGGGAGTAAAAGCAGTACTGCCTAATACATAAACAAATGCAGGGAGGCTGCCTAAATGAGGAGACAAAGACATAGGACCCGAATGAAAGGACAGAAAAAATCTCCAGATAAAGAACTAAACAACATAAAGATAAGGAATCTACGAGATGCGGAGTTCAAAACACAGGTTATTAGGATGCTCAAGGAACTCATTGGGTACTTTAACAATGTAAAAAAGACCCAGGCAGAAATTAAGTTTACACTAAGTGAAATAAAGAAAAATTTACAGGGAATCAACAGTGAACTGGATGAAGCTGAGAATCATATTAATGATTTAGAACATAAGTAAGAAAAAAATTCAATCAGAGCAGAAAGCAAACAGAATTTTTTAAAAAAATGAGGATAGGCTAAGGAGCCTTTGGGATAACTTCAAACATATCAACATTTGAATCATAGGGGTTCTAGAAGGAGAAGAGAAAGAGTAAGAAATTGAAAACTTATTTGAAAGGACAATGAAAGAAAACTTCCTTAATTTGGTGAAGGAAATAGACATACAAGTCCAGTAAGCACAGAGTCCCAAACAAGATGGACACAAAGAGGATCTCACCAACACACATAATAATTAAAATGCCAAAGGCTAAAGATAAGGAGAGAATCTTAAAAGCAGCAAGAGAAAAGTAAACAACTACCTATAAAGAATTCCCCATAAAACTATCAGCTGATTTCTCAAGAGAAACTTTGCAAACCAGAAGGGACTGGCAAGAAATATTCAAAGTGATGGAAAGCATGGACCTACAACCTAGATTACTCTATCCAGCAAAGCTATCATGTAGAATCAAAGAGCAGATAACATGGTTCCCAGACAAGGTAAAACTACAGGAGTTCATCATCACCAAGCCCTTATTATATGAAATGTTAAAGGGAATTAAGAAAAAGAAGATGAAAACTATGAACATTAAAATGGCAATACATTCACAACTATCAACAATTGACTCTAAAAAACAAAGCAAGCAAGCAAACAGAATAGAAACAGAATCTTAGATATGGAGATCATTTGGAGGGTTATCAGTTGGGAGGTGGAAGGGAGAGAATGAGGGAAGATGCAGGGATTAAGAAATACAAATTGGTAGGTTCAGAATAGACAGAGGGATGTAAAATACAGCATTGGAAATGGAGTAGCCAAAGAACTTACATGCATGGACATGAACTAAGCTGGGAGGATTTCTGGAGGAAATTGGAGGTACAGGGTGGAGGGGGGCAAAGGGGAAAAAATTGGGACAAGTGTACTAGCATAATCAATTATATATATAATAAACCAACAATTTCCAACCTTAAAAATTGTAAGGAACCACACACACATAAAGAAACCCCAATAGCTGGAACAATCTTGAAAAAAAGAACAACAAATTTAGAGGAATCACATTCCCTGATTTCAAACTATATTATAAAGTTGTAGTAATTAAAACAGTATGTATTAACATAAAAAAGAGAATATTCTCTCAGAATATTCTTTGGAATAGAATAGAGAGACCAGGAGTAAATATACTCATTTATTTTTGGACAAAGGAACCAAGAATACACAGTGGGGAGAGAATGGTGTTGAGAAAACTGGACAGCTACATGCAAAAGAATGAAGCTTGACCAGATCTTACACCACATACAACAATTAAGTCAAAAGTGATTGAAGACCTAAATGTAAGATCTAAAACCATAAAACTTCTAGAACACAATGTATGTGTTAAGTTTCTTGATATAAGTCTTGGAGATGATTTTTTGGATCTGATGCCAAAAACAAAAGCAACAAAAATAAAGCAGTGAGACTACATTATACTAAAAAGCTTCTGCATAGCAAATGAAGCAATTAACAAAATGAAAGGCAACCTGTTGAATAGGAGAAAATACTTGCAAATTATATATCTGAAAAGGGGCTAATATTCAAAATATGTGAAGAACTCATATAACCCAATATTAAAAAGCAAAACATTCAATTAAAAAATGGGCAGAGGATCTAAAGAGATGTTTATCCAAAGACATATGAATGGCTAATAGGTACATGAAAAGTTGACCAACATCATTAATCAGGGAAATGTAAATTAAAACCACAATGAGAAATCACCTCATGCCTGTTAAAAAAACAGTTGTCAGAAGGATAGGAAATAACAGGTGTTGTTGAGGATATGAAGAAAAGGGAACTCTTGTGCACTGTTGGGAATCTAAATTACTGCAGCCACTATGGAAAACAGCATGATGATTTCTGAAAAAATAAAAAGAACTACCATATGATCCAGCAATTTTTGGTATTCAAAGAAAGTGAAAACACTAACTTGAAAATTTTTATGCCTCCCTATGTTCATTGCAGCGTTATTTATAATAGCCAAGATAAGGATGGATGTCCATTGATGGATGAATGGATAAAGAAAAGGTGGTGTACACACACACTGGAATATTATTCAGCCATGCAAAGAAGAAAATCTTACCATTTGCAACAAAACTAGATTTCCAGGACAATATGCTAAGCATGGTAAATCAGAGAGAAAGATAAATACTGTATAGTCAGTGCAATCTAAAAAATAAAATAAAGTAAAATAAAATACCCCCCCCCAAAAAAAACAACTAAAAAACTCAAACCAAAAATCAATCCAAGCTCATGCAGGGAGGAGTCGGGGCCAGATGGATGAAGAGGGTCAAAAGGTAAAAAAATGCAGTTGTTGTAAAACAGGAAAGTATAGGATTTTGATTTGTTTTTCACATGTGGTGTTCTATCAATATTCTTGGGGTGGGTTGTTTTTTTTTTTTTTTTTTTTTGCTTTAGAGTTATTTTTGGTAGAGAACTAGAAGTCGTCTATAATAATTACTGAGGAGAGAGGAAAAATTCTGCAGTTTGACTTCGAGAATGTCATTTAGCCACACTTTTCCATGCCAGAACTTTGAATGTTAAAAATAAAATATGGTAAAGTAAGTTTTAAGGCAGTGATCCAAGAATATTCTCTTTGAAGTTTATTTACATTTTATCATATTACTGACTACATTCTTTCCAGAACCTCTGGTAAGGAGCGTTATTCTTTAAAGTTAGCCCAGACATACTGTACACATAATTGTTTCGGATACCGTTTTAGCCAAACTGTTATTTACTGTTCTCTGTTGGACCTCACAATGGCCTGAATCCTTTACTAACAGGGGTGTCCAACCTTTTGGCATCTCTGGGCCACACTGGAAGAAGAGTTGTCTTGGGCCACACATTAAATACACACAAACTAACAAAAACGAGCAAGAAAAAGTTTTAAGTAAATTTACAATTTTGTGTTGGGCCTCATTCATAAATGTCCTGAGCTGCAGGTTGGACACCTCTGCTTCGAGCTTCTTGGGTAAGGCAGGACAGTGAGAAAAATATTGAAGTCTTTGTGATAAAATAATGCTTCATTAGGAAACAGAAGAGAACATTTCTTTGGTTCTGTACCAAGCAGAAATCCAGAGCACATGTAGTAATGAGCATACCAGTTACCCATGAAAGCTGATGAAAGTATTTCATGGTGACTTTGAGTGTGTCCATGTTCTTGTTCTTTAAGTTAACTTTTGGAAACTGAAAGAATAGAATTTTTTGCTTCAGCTGAAACAATAAAATTGCAAGACTTGAACCGTAGTTATACTAATAAATTATGGTAGAATATATATGGACCACATATGTTTTCTCTAAAAATTTAAAATACTTGTGAGTTCACAAATGTATAGTTTGTATAGCCTGTTTTCCCCATATGGTAGGTGAATAAATTAATATTTTTCTGCTTTCCTGGAATGTATTCCTATTTGCTGTGGAGGTTGTGCCTTTGAGTCTAGATGCTGTCCATGGCAAGCTGTGCCCACTTCTCTGGGCTTCTGTGTCGAGGTGGGGGAGAGGCATCTGTGCTGGCTCGCGTCTGCGGCCTCCTTGCCGTCTGTGTGCTGGTCCTGAGCAGTTAGGCAGGGGCGCTGCCCGTGCACTGCTCTGCAGCTGGTGGATTCCGTGCCCTTGCCTCAAAGGAGTGAAAGTCCAGCTCTGAGAGATTTTGCTTCACTTCTTAGAAAGATCATTGAAGAAATTACACACTCTGCAGTCATGATTGACTGCAGTGAACAGGAAGAAGACTGCAAGACCATAAGGTGGCTTCCATTAAGGAGGAATTTTACCCCAGGGGCACATTATAGTGAAGTTTCTTGGTTAACAGTCCCATAGTTTATTAGTCTCTGACCTTGTGCTGCTGATTTGAAGCTGTGTAACCTGCTTCTCATTCTGTGTCTTGTTTTGCCTGCTTTTAAGAAAGAAGAAAAAGGGTCAAACACTTAATTTAGGAAGATACTAATTTTGCACTGAAACGTGGAGTTGAAGTTCATGTGTGAGTGGTTTGGCCACTGCAATCTGTGGCTACTATGCGATTTATTTTTTAAGTGTGGTTTTATTACAGCTCATCTGCTGATACTCATAAATCTGCCATGCGCTTCAGATAAAGCATCTGAATGGAAATACTTAGATATATCTTTTGAAGTAATTTTATATATTTTCTTAATCCTTAAATAAATTTTATGAACTGGATAATGTTTCAATTTTAGGGACAAATCCAAGACTCAGAGACATTAAATAACATACCCAGAGTCACAAGTAAGGCCTGCCGAAGAAAGTTAGAAATCATGGGTCTATTGGTCTTTCCCTTGATTCACCAGCATGCGAAATTAATCGTTCCTGCAACATGAAGTATACGAATAATGAGGGTCTGACACAATCAGAATAGTAGCATAAATGTTTATTTTTGAGGTATTAAAATATCTCCATTGCGTATTCATGGCAACAATTAAGCTTCTGGTAAGGCCAAAGGGTGAGAATGTTTAAATGAGTTTTTTTCTGCCATCCATTATCAACTTGGAAAGTCAATACTAATAGGGAAAGCACAAGAGCGATGACTGAGTTCATTACACGTGATCAGAAAATGAAACACATCTACCATGTTAATGTCACTTTCAATTTATGGTGACATTTACTGAAAATACTCTGCAATATTTGGCAAAGTTAAAAGAGAGATTGCTCCCCAATTAACCAGAGGATCAAAGAGGGAAGATTAGGGAGGGAAGTGTTGTCTACTTTTTCTTTTTTTTTAAGAAGCAAAATGTTTGGAAAGGTCAGGCTTTGAGTGAGCTAACCTTCACCACTTTTAGTATTCAGGTTGACTAATGAGCACTTCTGTCATCATTCTAATGGATGCATTTATGCTGAGAAAGAATAATAAAGTGCTATTCAGTTTTTTCAGTGACTGGTTCCAATAGCAACTCTGTAGATGGAAGCTAAATAATATCTCTATTATCTACTTAATGGCCCAAAACAGTGGTCCCCAAACATTTTGGTACTGGGGACTGGTTCTGTGGAGGAAAGTTTTTCCTTGGACTGGGTGGGGCGGGGTGGGGGGGGGCGGAGGGGAAGAGACAGGAGGCGGGGCTCAAGGAGTAATGGGAGCAGAGTCCATGAACAGGGAAGAGGAAGGTTGGGGACCCCTGGCCTAAGATATCTTGGAGCTAAATATAGACTATGACTTTACACTATAATATTTTGTTAAGTAATTTGGATTCAGTCATTTAATGAATCACTCAACAAATATTTATTGAGCTTCTACTTTTAAGCCCTGTTCTAGGTTCTGTGAAAGAGTAGTGTACAGAGTCCCTGACCTCATGGAGCTTTTATTCTCGCATTTCTTTTACAGGAATTATCTAGATATAGTCTTTCAAAAGTGGTATCTGACACCCTATTCCTGCTTTTGTGATAGTAATGTTTTCCCTCTCTGGGTATGGATTTGGAGTGTATCAAAGGCGTCAAATGGATCCTAGCACCATCTCAAGTAATGTGTGAGCCCTCTTGATGTGAAGAAAACTACTAGATGTGAAACTTTAAATCTTAAGGTAGCTACTAGGGTATAAAATATAACTTCCACTCTCTCCCCTACTTTCTCCTTAAACCTCCTGTCACGTGGGAAAAAATTTCCTGTTTTGGCATTGCATGTAATTACAATGATGTAAAATGGAAGAAACAAATTCTTTTCAGAAGGAAACTATCTATAACTAGAATGTTTTTTCTGGTGCTTGCTATTCAGGTAGTAAAAAATGTTTAGTTAGATAGACTAGGGCCTAAAAAGACACAATAGTAATACCTGCCATATTTTTCAGTGACTCATGTGGAACATTTTCTCCCACTAGGTTAGAAGGGTTTTGTGGTTAAGTAAGTTGGGAAACTCAAAGTAGAAGCCTTCTGATAGATTTATTTTACACAATAGTACATTGATGCTTTAAGAAGTCCTGAAATTGAGAAACCTCTTTAACCTAGTGATTCTAAGACATATTTGGGTAAGGAATGATTTTCATGAATCAGTACTTAACTCTTGGGGAGAAAGATGCACTCTTGACCATTGCAGAAAGAGGATTCCCTCAAGATTTCAGTAGGATGCTGTTTTGCTAATGTTCTAATACCGTCAGGGATCCCATAATTATAATACTGCCCACCTCTGATGTCTGTAACTGGCTTTCAGTCTGGTGTGATTGTCATCTTTTTCTTCCCTTGCAGCTACAAACCTGTTCAGCGGTCCCCACCTGCAGCTAAACTGTCCGTTTTCTTCCTAAGGTACAGTCCGTTGGATCCCACTGAGTTCCATCTTGTTGGCAGTATACCTGTTTCTCTAGCATTCAACATTGTTTTAATAATATTTGTGGTAATATTTGTGACTTCTAGTTTTCATCAAAAAATTAAAGTGAGGATTAAGGTGTGCCACCTGCTGAGTTTTGCCATTCGGAATTTAAAATTTGCCCTACCCGGACAACAACGTTTACTTGTAAACCATCCAAAATACTGGCTTTCACTGTTTCTGTTATCAACAGTTCTGTTAACAGACATGTTAGACAGAGATGGCTTCTGTCTTTTATTTAAAGTCCTGGTGGTTCTTCAACAGTCAGAACACATCTAAAGTCCGCCTCTCCTAGAACATTGTCTGCAGAACACTTATCAAGTAGTGTATATTGCAGCTTAGTTTGATGAAGTTCCTATTGTATTAAAACAAGGCTAAAGCTAAGGAATCCTGTAGTGATTTTCTCAAATAGTAGGTGAAGATTAAAGAAACGTTCCTTTTTTAATGGTAAGGAAATCTTTAAAATATGATGAAGAGCCACAAAGATGCTGACTGGGAATCTTAGGGGGAGCAGCCTAGAGGAAAAAATGACATCACTAAGAAGAATTCCTACAATAGAAGATAATCAGTTGCAAAGAAAGGAAATGTCAGAGAACAAGGCCAATTTTCTCCTCAAAGAAACTGGAATTTCGGGGGGACACTTTGGTGAGCAATGCAGAACTTCTGGTCACATTTGCCCCATTCCCTCACATCTCTGTGGGCATAGAACAGAGTAGCACTCCTGACTTTAACTGCTGGGTGCCAAGTAGAGGAGAAAGAGAGACGCACTACTTTTTTTAGGTTTTTAATTCATACTTTGGTTAGAGCTTACCCAGATTTCCTGAGTTGGGGGTGGGGGGATTAGAGCAGTATTCTGTTTTCTAGCAAATGTTGTATATAGTGTTTTGCTAAGAATTCTCTTCCCCCAGTCTTGGCAGTGAAAAAATGTCTTTCATGGAAATAAGTATATATATTTCTAGAAGAGAAATAGAAGTTGATATGAAAGTTTACTTCCTTTGTGTAGCATAGTCACTTAGATTTACCTAAAACCCAAAAGTTAATTATATTAAGTTAAATCAGTTAAAATGAAAATTTGTTTTTTATAGTTTGTAGACCCAAATAATGATCTTATTGACTACGTCTTCTTTTTCTTTATTTAGTTTTGGACTTGAGAGTGGGTATTTACTACATTGAAAAAGCTGTTGATAAAATCTCTTTGTCAAGTTAGTTTTGGTATTTGAATTTTACATGTCTGAGTTTTGTGTTTTAATGGGAAGATTGAAAGATACTACATTTAATAGATACACATTTGAAGGGGCAGACTGATCTTTTCCAAGGCACCGATTGAAAGGATGCTAAGCTGTTTGGGGGCTGGCTTTGGAATGTCTTAGATGATCCTCAAACTCTTCGGGGGGAGTTGCTATTTTAGTGGATAAATAATTCCACTCACTTAAAAAACAGTTGTGTTATTTCTTTTAAAAGCTGTTTCTACATCTTTCCTCCCCAGTTAAAAACCTCTCATTTTGTAGATGTGGTTTTAATTTGAGGCAATATGGTATTCCCTCCCCCCACCCCAATTCTAACTAAACAAACTCTGTAAGAATTAGCTTTGAGTTATTCCATCTGTGGACTTTTAATTTTGTCATAAAAACACAGAGGCCTGGCAGGGAACTCTTTCCAACTGGCTACATGTATCATCTTGTCTGAAAGCTGGTTAAGTAAGTATGGCATTTAAAATAAAATTTAAAAAAAACTTCATTTATGGAACTAGTTCACACGAAGTGTTTGCCCACTTCTTTGACCATCTGTTTATGTTGACAACCGCGGCCCCACATTGTGCCAAAGTGCCCTTGGCTATTAAAAACAGTGTTTTGTGTGTGAGCGGTGTGTGTGTCCTCACACATGTGTGTGTTTCTGGGGTGCCATTTTCTTGAGAAATGTCTTGTTAAAGGTTTCATATGATCCATGTGGAACTATTTCAGGTCAGGTGCTGCTCAGGAAACTGCGCTGAAAACGCTGCGAGCTGACTCATTTTTAAAGAAGCTCTCATTCCTCCTCACCCAACAGAAATTTCTGTTAAAGATTGCGAATGTATAATCAAAATACCTGTTGAGTTGGGCTAGCATGGTAATGATATTATGTGTTGAAGGCAAATCCAAATAGGAATCTAGACCTTTCTGAGCACAGAAGTGCTTTGAAATGACTCAGGAATTCTAAGCTGTTGGCAAGATGCTTTCCGCTCACAGAAATACCTGAGCTGATACTTGATTCACCAGATGACAGGGTAACCCTTCTTTTACATTTAACAGTGTAAATAAAGTCTCCGGGGGCAAGATGGCCTCCTTGTGGAGGAAGAACTGTGGACACAGGGATTGCCAACCTGGCAATAGCATTTGTTTTTGAGCTTTGAACTGCTATTTATTAAAGGTTCTTCAAAACTACTTACTAGAAGGCAATTAATGCACAACACTATTTTAGGTACTGAGCTGGAGGGGAAAAAAAGAAGCATGTCCTCAGTTGTATCAAAGTTAACAATTCTAGTGGGGAGGAGGAGACATGTATGATAAGAAAGATAATACAGCTAAGAGATGGATTTCTGTCAAGTGGAGATAAAAATTTCACAGGCTTTGCCAGGACGGAGGGGTCTCGGTAAGCTGCTGAGTGCCACTGACAAGTCTGTCTGTTCTGAAAGAGCTTCACCTCTTTCCTCAAAGCCCCCAGTTATCTGGAATGTGCACGCGGGCCCCTGAAAGGCTCCTAACTTCCTCTGAGCACTGTGCTACACAGAATAGATCAGAGGAGCATAATGAAAGCAGTGATATTTATATACTTGAGTAGCTGACAGGGATACAGTGCAGGCTCAGACACAAATTAAATGTATGGTTTGGGGACTACTATAATAAACTGTCACAGGACTCTTTTAGGTGAGGTTGAGTGGGTTTCCTTTGTCTGGCTCTGATCTGTAATTATTATTTTTATTATTACATTTTAATCCTCTAAGATGAAGTGAAGTGATGGTGATTTTCTTTTTTTCCACTTGGTTTGTCAGCTTTTCAAATAGGTTTGCTTTTTCTCAAATAATTTTCCATGTTTAACCATCAGTTACCATAGACTTCTTTCCAGAGCCTGGGCCGGGCTGAAGAACAGATATCATTTGTGACAGCTGTAAAGTGAGGCTAACGAACGTCCCAGGGAGGGTGCGCGGTGCCAGGCTCATCCAGCCACCTGCATTTGCATCGCGAGCGCAAATAGCCTCGCGTCATGGCCTGCTGCTGCCCAGGGCTGGAGTCATTTATTTAATAACTCAGCTCACAGGCATTACAGGGGAACTGCAGCATTTTATATTATTCAAGACAAATAAGAAATAAAAATATGCTGCATGGAGAAAAGTAACATTTTTGTTCTTCTCATTGACTACGTTTAAATGCCGAGCATGAGTTACTCCTGAGGTGTAAAACGTTAACAATTTCTATTAAGTATGGATACTTTCTCTTTCCAGCAGCATCTTTTGATGGCATGCAGTTTTTCTTTGTGTTTATTGGGAAGGATTTTTAAGGTTTTTTTTTTTTCCTCTAGCCTCCCGTATTTAAAAGGCAGACCATTCATGCATTGTAGCAAATTAGTTTGCTTCTAATAGTTGATACTTAGAAATACTCGTGATAAAATGCATTAACAACAACAACAAAAACCAGTGTTAAATTTAGGTTATGTTTTACTTGTAAGGAAGCTTCTCCCCACTTTGTTCGTCTACATTTAGTCTAGGTATACAACCTGATTTCGATCCTAAAAGTTGTCATTGAAACAGCAAGCTACAAGGAAGACAGTGAAAATGAATTGTCTTTAAGGGGAGGCAACAAGAGTGTTAAACTAGCAATATAAAGTCACAAACTTCTATTTAAAATATATAGTCATGACTATTAATCGTGAAAATTTTTACCCTTTGGATATGTAAATGTGGTGAAAACTTAACCCACTATTGTTCCTATGATTCGTCTCTTGTCACCTTTTATTTTATCTAGTAGATTTACAAGACATTTAGTGAATGAATGAATGCATGATACACACCTTTTTGATGAACTGATGGAAATAAACAAAGGAGATGTCTGGATTTGTAAAGTGGGTTTTAGAGAGTAACCATAAACATCATAGTCAAGATAACCAAGTCCTTTGATTTGTCTTAAATAAGGACATTTTCTTCCAAAGAGGGAATTTTTGAGTACTTAAGAGCAAGTCAAAATTGGAAAAGTCAATGTAAACTGTAATTGGTGAAAGTAAAATCTTTTCGCCACAGGCTTTCTCTCCCTACTCAAATGTTTACAATGACCTATATGTCATTTATAAACATGTAGTTCCATGCCTGGCTTTAAAGTTATGTGCATTCAAACTCCCTTCTAGAATAAAAGCTCCTTGGGGCAGGTCTGTGTAATCTTCATCCCTGCAGTTTTGTTCTGCGGTAGCTCAGTGATTGTTAAATAAATGAAAGCTGGTTTTCCCGTGGTCTTGCACAACATCGAAGTCGGGAGCTGCATTGCCCTGCTGTGGGCGTTCCTTGATCTTGCAGGGTAAGCAGAGGAGACAGCCCTGCGAACAAACAATGGGCAGAGCTGTGTACTTGGGTTTGGATGGGCGGGTGTGGTGGAAACTAGTCATAAACCTGCCTGAAGAAGTTTGGGGGGCTTCGTGGGAGAAATGAAGGACTGATGTGAGCTCAGACATTTATCTGTATGTAGTGGAGTCCATTTCTGGGGTTGGGGGGACATAAGATCACACACACACAAGTTGTAGTATGAGAGTACGTTTAGGAAGCTTCCATCTGACTTGATGAGGAAGTAGCAGGAAGCCCAGCTGGAAAGACAGGCAGAGGCAGGTGAAGAAGGGTCTTTCGTATCAGTGTGGCTTCCACCTGGGACCCATGGAGGATTTTGTTGATGTAAGAAATGTCCAAACCTGTGGAGGATTTTTATAAGTTTACTTGAGCCAAACTGTCAAGGAGAGAGATCTCAAATACTCCCCAAAACAACAGTTTTACAGTTCCTTTTATGCATTTGAAATTAAGGAACATTACATGGAGGTGGGAGGAAGCAATGTGGGGATTGGATTACAGGATAGTTGAGATTATATCCTCTTTTGAGAGTGATTACAGTTTAATTTCAAAGGTGTTTTAACCTAGATGTGCAAAAACAATGGACAGAGCTTGCTTAAAGCAAAGATAATACTTTTACTAAAAAGTTATGTGTGCCAAGGGTGTGACTACCCACCATGACCTTTGCAGGTGGGACTTTATGATCAGATCACTGTGTGGTTACTTTTCATAGAACCCTCCTCCGCCTCATTTTTTTTTAATCCACAATTTTAAGCAGGAGATGATTAAACATTTTAGATTATTCTGGTGGTAGTGAAAACAAGGGATGGAGGGGGCGAGGTCAGAGTAGGAAGACCAGTTGTTGTCTGCACTATTAAAAGGGTCACATTGCCACTCCCCTCCCTGTTTTCTTGGGATTATCCCCAAATAAAGTAACTGCACTCGACTCCTTGTATGAAGGGTCTGTCTCTAAGGATCCCAAAATACAGCAGAATTTGTTGAAAGGCAGGAGTTAATGGAATGGGGAAGGTTGAAGACACAAAAAAGAGAAGAAATAATCAGTGTAGCAGGGACTTCATGAGGTGCGCGAGGCGGGATGCTGGTGGAGAAGCCGTGAGAGCAGTGGAGGAGCTGTGGCCGGGAGAAGAATGTGTGGGAATTTGCAGAGAATTGTAAAAGGTTTCAAGGGAGCTGGATGCTGTAATTGACATTGGGTAGCAAAGAGACAGTTAAATTATGCATGAAGAA